>JAFBJS010006247.1:74440-113275 GCA_016785265.1 Paraplagusia blochii
TCCAGCAGTGTTCAGAAGAGCCCAAAGTTCATTGGAGTCCAATGGAATTCAGCCGAGTTCCATAAAGTCATAAAGAGTTGACACGGACCAGTCCAGCGCAATCCAGTAGAGTCCAGCAGAGTCCATATGATTCCAGTAAAGAACAGGAAAAACCTGGTACCAGTAAAGACCTGATAGAATCTGGCAGTGCCTACCTGGGTCCAGCAATGTCTAGCAGAGTCCAGTGAAGTCTGCACAGTCCTGTAGCTGTCTCTTATACACCTCCAGAGAGTCCCCTAATACCGATCTATCAAACACTTGTTCTTGACCATGTCGTTAATGGGCCATGAAGACCCACCTGTCAATCAAACCTCAGTCTGACTGTTTTAGTCTGACTGTTTCTCCTTATCTGTTTTAGTCTAGCTATTTCTGTCCTAGTCAGTCTGTTTCAGTCTGACTATATCCGCCTGACTATTTCTGTTCTTCTGTATCAGTCTGACTGTTCTAGTCTGACTGTTTCTACCCGACTGTTTTGGTCCAACTAGTTCAGTCCTACTGTATCAGTCTGTTTCAGTCTGACTGTATCTGCTCGACAGTTCCATCTACTGTATCATTTGTTACAGTCTGACTGTTTTTGTCTGGCTATTTTTGTCCTAGTCAGTCTGTTTCAGTCTGACTGTATCCGCCTGACTATTTCTGTCCTACTGTATCTGTCTGACTGTATCCTATAAATTTTGGTCCAACTAGTTCAGTGCTACTGTTTCAATCTGACTGTATCCGCCTGACTATTTCTGTACTACTGTATCTGTCTGACTGTTTAAGTCTGACTGTTTCTATCCAACTATTTTGGTCCAACTCATTAAGTCCTACTGTATCAGTCTGTTTCAGCCTGACTGTTTGAGTTTGACTGTATCAGTCCAACTGTTTCAGTCTGACTGTATCCACCTGATTATTTCAGTCCTGCTGTATCAGTCTGACTGTTTTTTCCCACTGTTTTGGTCCAACTAGTTCAGTCCTACTCTATCAGTCTGTTTCAGCCTGTCTGTATCAGTCCAACTGTTTCAGTCTGACTGTATCTGCTTGACAGTTTCATCTACTGTATCAGTCTGTTACAGCCTGACTGAACAGAAGAACAGTCGGACTGACTAACTTATTTATTTTCGTGTAGTATTTGACCTCTGAAAATAATGGTCCCAGAGTGAGACCAGTTGAGAACCACCGCTAGAGGTGTTCCACCTTGGTGTTCCTCCACCTGTTCCAGTTTCCTTTCATGTTCTCTGGTGTCCATCCTCTCTGTCTTTGTGACTTAAGTCGAGGTTCTGCAGGGGAGCAATGTCTGAACCGTGGGGCAAACAGGGTTGGAGAATGTGGGGGCTATAGGGATGCAGCAGATAGAAGAACAGAGAACATCAGGTTCTGGTCTATTGGCTTCATGGACAATAACCCCTGTTTGGTTTAACAGCCCCCGCACACCTCCCCCCAGCAGGGGCCATTACAGTCCTTTTAATTGGTTTCCACTTTAACTGTCCAGGTGGAGGGAGGGGTCTTTTCACTCCTCCTTATGTCCCTGAAGTCAGAGCTGCCAAAAGTAGCTGGATGTTAGAGAAAGACGGCTTTCATTACAACTGATGTAAAACCTCATAGATGTGTTCACAAGGACACACAAGTCCAGTACAGTACAGTCCAGCAGAGTCCAGTACGATCTAGTACAGTCCAGCAGAGTCCAGTACAGTCCACTTTAGTCCAGCAGTGTTCAGAAGAGCCCAAAGTTCATTGGAGTCCAATGGAATTCAGCCGAGTTCCATAAAGTCATAAAGAGTTGACACGGACCAGTCCAGCGCAATCCAGTAGAGTCCAGCAGAGTCCATATGATTCCAGTAAAGAACAGGAAAAACCTGGTACCAGTAAAGACCTGATAGAATCTGGCAGTGCCTACCTGGGTCCAGCAATGTCTAGCAGAGTCCAGTGAAGTCTGCACAGTCCTGTAGGACTGTTTGCTCTCCAGAGTGTGTGAGCTCTACACTCATGGATGTATGATGTTCAACCCTAACTCATTATGGCTGAAACAATTAGCCACACACTGTGTCCCAAACATCTGCCGGAGACACTGAGGAGGGACAGAACAGCAGTTTGGTTAATGACAGGGAAACAGAACTGCTGTAGAGGGAGTGAAGAAGAACCACAGACCAGGAGCTGGAGAAGAACAGATACGGTGGAGTCTTATGACTCTTCTACTGGGCCCCACCTTGGTGTTAGCCTCATGATGCCAATGAAGATTCCTCCATCCAGGTCAAGATGTTTAAGGAGCTCAGTTGTCAGGCATCAGTTTATGATGAAACTCCTCAGTTATGGAATGCAAAAAAATTTTAAAGCTCCAGGAAGAAGTCCAATCACTGACAACTAAACTCTTTGGAATTGACCAACATTGACCCCAACATTGACCACACTAATGCCAATGCTGACCACCAACAGAGGGAGCTCATTCAGTTGTTAGGAAAAAAGCATCTGTGATGATTACAGCAGGCCACAGCCCTCATCCTAGGGGTGTTAAGTTTATCGTTAAGTTGCGGCAGATAAATACACATTATAAAATTATATTTCCAGTGTTCTGAAATATTTTCCTACCTATAAAATCTTCCTACCTGAATTAGCCTATAACTTTCTGCTACCAGACTGGTATACAAGGGTAGAAAAAGTCATTTTGAGTTTATTGTTGTTGTTGTCACTGAGAAAATATTTCCTAATCAAATATAGTTAAATTATTGATGATGGAATCCTAGCCATTCTATTGGTCAGTTCTGTTGTTGATATGGGTATAGATCAAGTGGAAGTAATAGCCAGATGGGGCCAAAAGGAAACATTATTTCTCTGCGGCCCGGCCCCAATTCACCCATGAACCAGTACCGGTCCCCGGCCCAGTGGTTGGGGACCACTGGTCTAAAGAGATCTGATTGGAGGTGGTATTGGAAATCTCTGTTCTTTCCGTTTAACAATATCAATAACCATGGAGCAGCCATTGTCCACATCTGAGACATCTCTCCATCTTGACCTGGTCCATGTTGATCACTTTGGCCTCACCTCACTGTAGTCCTCCTCCTCCTCCTCCTCCTCTTCATCATCACTGTCCCCTCTTTCACAAAACTGTCAAAACTCACACACACAACAGAGACCCTCCTCCCAGCCCCCTCCATTCACACCAATATTTCTGGTGAGCTCTTGGCCACCAGCTCTTCATGAATTTTTATTAAACTAAAGTCTAAGCAGATTGATTTCACAGCGACTGCTTTATTGCATTTTTATTTAATTTTTTTCCCTCCCTCTCCGGTGCACTCTTCCTTCTTCCTCCCTGTCTCTCGCCGTCTCAGTCTCCTCGTTCTACTCCTTTCGTCCTTTCACCTTCTCCTTCCTTTACGTCACACTCTCCGTCTGCCTTTCCTACCTTCTGGGGTCTTCTCTCCTTTGTCTTTTTTCATCATCTCCCCATTCGTCACTCATTTCTTCCTCTTTCTGTTCATTTCCATCCTCTGTTTTCTTTCTCCCACTCTGATTTATGGGATGGAACTCGTGGCCCGGAGAGACGCTGGAGAGATGAGTTTTGACTGTCTGTGTGTGTGTGTCTGTGCCCCTGGTTTATTTGTTTTTGTTTTTTTCTGATGGTTGTGGTTGAAGTTGGAACAGTGTAGTTCTCCTGCAGTTCTTTGGAGGTTTGGTCTTTATTCTGCTCTCCTGGATAAAGGTGAACAAAGATGGAATAAAACAAAGATCAGAGAAACAGCGTTGCTCTAGAGCAAGGGTCTCAAACTCAAATAAGTTGAGGGCCACCACCCACACTACCATTTCACAGAAGGGCCAGGTCAGCTTTTAGTGTTCACTATATAAGAAAAAAAATTATAAATCTTTTTCTCATAGATTCGGTGTAAAAAACACTGAACCAGAAGATGACTGCGGATCAGTGTTTTAGATCTTTAGGATTTACCACAAAATGTGTAGAACAAATCTATAAAATATTATTATAAATTCAACTTTCACATCAAGGTGGGGGCCGCAAAATATTGATCTACGGGCTGCAAATGGTCCACGGGCCGCAAGTTTGAGACCCCTGCTCTAGCGAACTGAAAACCTACATCTAAATCAGTTTCCATCTATAGACCTCTATCACAAACTCCAGTCATCAGGTGACTACGTTGCTCCTCTTAACCAATCAGCATCCAGCTTCCATAGTGCTGATAAATGAAACCCGTCCCATGGTTGACCAGGTTGTGGTCAGTGACGGGTCAGTTAGACGGTTGACCTGAGGACAGAGGAGACATCCTCGCTGTGGTCTTTCTCCTCTCTCCCCTCCAGCAGTTGCCAGTGATTGTTCCCACTGTGGTGGGAAGTGATGAGGCAGAGTGAAGCTCCTGCTGGTTCTAATGAGGAACCCTGCTGCTCCTCCTAGTTCTCCACACTTCTCCGCCTCATTGGCTGGCTGACTGACCTGTGATAATAGTTTTGCTCTTTAACAGCCGTTTACGACGACGGGAGGGAGAGAAACGATCAGCATTAACTTCTGGAACATTCCAGTAGTTGATCTGAAACCAACACATTTCTCCATCGGTTTCTCTTGATCCTCAGCAAACATCTCAGTTTTTAATGGTGTGTTATTTTAGCAGGAGCTCAGTGGACTCTGGGTTACCAGGTGAGGAGTTTATCAGCCCATCAGGTGTCTGCAGACCTCACTACTCCAGGTCCACACTAGTTAGTTGGATGGTCTGTGCCCAACACCTACAGCTGTGGCAGTTACCTGTCTGTCTCTCTGTCTGCTGTCTGTCTGTCACTGCCATTTCTAGACAAGGGTTCAGTCTAAATGTCTGGATAATGCATTCCAGCTCAGAAAGACACCAAATTTTCTTTCCCACTTTGTCTGATAGTTTTTCCTTTCTATATTCCTATATTTATTTTTATATTAAGTCCTATATGTAGTCCTGGATCTTTTTTATATTGTGTGTCCTATATTGTGTCCTATATTGTTATATTTCGTCCTGTATTTTGACCTGTATTTATTCTTACAGTTATTCTTCTATTCATTCTCCTATTCTAAGATGTCGTCCTATATTTCTTTAATATTTGTTCTTCTATTCTTGGATTAAGTCCTAAATGTTGTCCTATATGTAGTCTTATATTTCTTACATGTTATTCTGTTTATATATTTATTCTTAAATTTATATTTATATTCTTAGATTTCATCCTATATTTTTTATAGTTATTCTTCAATTTATTCTTCTGTCCTTTGATTTTTCTATATGCAGTCCTATATTAATTTTTATATTTGTATATTCTTATATTTAATCCTATAATATATATTAAATATATATTTATATTCCTATATTTCGTCCTATATTTAACTGTTAATTCAGTAGATTAGCTAACAGTCAACCCGTCGTTCCTGCTTAATCTGCAGATCTTGGCCTCGTTCCCCCAGGCCCACTGTGGCTCCCAGAGGTGTTCTGCTGACATCACTTCTTCTTCTGTAGCAGAACCATCTCAGATGTTCTCTTCCTTTAAAACAGTCCTCACTCTGCCTTTTGGTGCCAGTTGTTGTCGTCACGACCTGTGACGTCTGACTCCAAAGCAGAGGGTTATTAGTTCACTCTACTCCACAGATACCAGTGTTTCGGGCCTGACTGGTTTTGTGGACCAGTGAAGGTCACTGAGCTCTGATGTACAGGGACCGGGGGTGGACTTGATAGAACCCTTCAGAGATCATGAAGTCCCGTCTTTTTGATGATCGATGACCACTGGGTTTGGCGGCCTAGTGTTCCTTTAAAACAGTCCTCACTCTGCCTTTTGGTGCCAGTTGTTGTCGTCACGACCTGTGACGTCTGACTCCAAAGCAGAGGGTTATTAGTTCACTCTACTCCACAGATCCGATCAGAGTGTTTCGGGCCTGACTGGTTTTGTGGACCAGTGAAGGTCACTGAGCTCTGATGTACAGGGACCGGGGGTGGACTTGATAGAACCCTTCAGAGATCATGAAGTCCCGTCTTTTTGATGATCGATGACCACTGGGTTTGGCGGCCTAGTGTTTCTGTGTTGAAAACCAGGTGCAGAGTTGGAGACATTAGAGCAGTGGTGTCCAAGTCATTTTTACCAGGGGGCCACATCAACAAAACAATTTCCTTGAAGGTCCGGTTGTACTTGGAAGACTAACTAGATGTAACTACTCTTATACATAGTAATACATGTTACTGCAGTGTCTTCTTCTCCTTTTGGCTTGTCCCTTTTCTCAGGGGGTGCCACAACAAAACTTCATCTCACCCTGTCCTTTGTATCCTCAACTCTAACTCCAACTAACTCCATGTCCTCCCTCACTGCATCCATTAATCCTCCTCCTTTTTGTCTCCTACCTGGTAGCTCCATCTCTAGGATCATTCTTCTACCAATATAACCACTGTTCCTCCTCTGACCATGTCCAAACCATCTCAATCTGTCTTCTCTAGCAATTTTTTTTCATCCAAACCTTCCTGTCTGTGTTGTCCTCCTGATTAACTCATTCCTGATCCTGTCCATCCTTGTCAACCCCAAAGGGAACCTAAATCTTTTTGTTGTCTCGCATCTTTGATTTTGCCAAAGTTTTGCGCCGGATGCCCTCCTGACTCAATCCTCATGCGGGCCATACAAAATGTCTCAACCATCCGCATTTGGGCCCCCTTGCCCTGAGTTTGACACATTAGATTTAAGCATTCGAGCCAAAGAACGATCTATGTGTCGGCTGGTATGTTAATCAGCCCCCGCCCCTCGTGTTCTTCTGATAATAGAGGGAGGGGGAGACCAGGGGAACTGGGCACCCTGCTCTTTCAGTGTAGTTTAGTGCGAAATTAATTAATTATGACAAAGTGAGTGAGGTATAAAAGTCTTTTTATTATGACTGCAGTGGCTCTTTATATGGACGGACCAGTTCTATTCTCCCTCCATCTCAAATGGGTTTTTATCATCTTCAAATTGGAAAAAAGAAAAGCTGATAAAATTTCTTTTTCCTTTAATTTGGCATTGATTTGCATGAATCAGCCCGGGTAATTGTCGACTTCCCCTCCACCTCCCGTCCCGCCCTCCCTCGTGGACGGCAAAAAGTAGATCCAGATAAGAGTGTGTGTGTGTGTGTGTGAATGTGTGTGAGAGAGAGGATGAAGAGGGAGATAAAGAGGAGGAGATAAAGAGGAGGACCTCTCCATCTCCTACTTTTCTATTTCCATATCTTATCCCACTGTCTGGTTGGATGTGACAGTGGGGGTGGAGGGGATGCATGGTGGGATGTGTGTGTGTGTGTGTGTGTGTGGGGGGGGGGGGGGGGGGTGGGGGGGGGGGAGGGGGGGGAGGGGGGGGGGGGGGGGGGGGGGGGGGGGGGGGGGGGGGGGGGGGGGGGGGTAGTGTCAGGTGAAGGAAGGAGGACGAGTCCTAAATCAAAAGCAGTGACAGAGCTGTGGTCATTATGGAGTGGACCAGGTGAAGTTCTCTGACATGGGGGAGAGATGGATGTGAGTGTGTGTGTGTGTGTGTGTGTGTGTGTGTGTGTGCGTCAGGGCGGGGCACATATGTAAATAAATGAATGTGTCACATAGAAATACAGGGAGGCCCCGGGGCCCCTACCCCATAAATACATGGTAGAATCGATAGGTTTCAAACCATTCCACTGCAATTAGAAGGACACAAATGAAATGAGTGGGCTGGGTCAGACTGGGAGTGGGCCGGGTCAGACCTGTTCAGATTGGAAGTTGGGACTCGATCAGACCAGACTGGAAGCGGACTAGGTCTGACTGGGAGTGGGCTGCGTCAGGCTGACGATGGACCGGGTCAGGCTGGGACTCGATCAGACCAAATTGGATGCAGACTGGGTCAGACTTGGAGTGGGGTGGGTCAGACTGGTTCAGACTAGTAGAGAGCTGGGTCACTCTGGAGGTCGACTGGGTTAGACTGGGAGTGAGTTGAGTCAGGCTGAGATTGGGCTCAGTAAAACTGGGAGTGGGCCGCGTCAGACTGGGAGTGGGCCGGGTCAGACTTGTTCAGTTCGGAAATTGGTCTGGTCAGGCTGGGACTCGATCAGACCAGACTGGAAGTGGACTTGGTCAGACTTGGAGTTGACTGTGTCAGACTGGGAGTGAGTTTAGTCAAGCTGAGAGTGGGCTGGGTAAAACTGGGAGTGGGCTGTGTCAGACTGGGAGTGGGCCGGACCAGGCTTGTTTAGCTTGGAAGTTGGCCTTGGTTAGGCTGGGATCAGACCAGACTTGAAGTAGGCTGGGTCAGACTTGCAGTGGGGTGGACAAGACTGGAAGCGGACTGGGTCAGACTGTAAGTGGGGTGGATCAGGCTGGGCCAGATTGAAAGTGTGTTGTGTCCCACTGCCTGGGCTGCAGCTCAACCGGGCTCTCACGAACCAGTGATGCTGAGGGTCAATCACTGAATGACTGAACTTAGTAAGACTGAAGGAGTCACTCTTACTCCTCCAGTACCTCCTTCTGCTGTGCCCCAGTATTGGTCAAGGGCCCAGTGTTTGAGAACCACTGTCCTGTGCCACAGCAGTAGGCCAGGTCTTTGGTTTGTTCTGCTGGTTCCTGTTGTGGTTCTCTGATGATTTGAAAAGTTGATTTGTCCATTCCTTCCTCTCTGCTCCTCTCTCCTCCTGTCTCCTACGTACACGGACTAATTATCATTATTTTGTCAGTGATCAAGTCCCCGCCCCCGCTTCATCATCCCATCTTTATGGAATCATTTGTTTTTCTTCTCTGCTCATGTCTCCGTTGTCTTCTCCTCTCCCCCCAGCTCTGTCTTTCTTTGTCTCCCATCATTGTGTCTGTCAGCGTCGCCGTCTCCTGCAGGACGACAGTTGTAGATATCTAATCTCTTCATCTCTCCTACTTTGCACTTTCTTTGTACTACATTCATCGCTGAAACATTCCACGTTCTAATCGGTTCCTGTGTGCATCACGTCCCCTGCAGTAACGCGGTTCTACACGTCTTTACATCCATCACACTTTCAACATCCTTCCAGGTTTTTTTTTAAATTTTTTTTTTTCAATTTCTCTCTCTCTCTTATTATTCTCTCATTTTTAAAACTTCTTCTTGGATTTTAAATCCGGCTAATACACCTCCACCCCCAACATCTCCACCTTCTCCTCTTCCTCCTCCCTCTCTCGTTCACATCTCCATACCTCTGCCTCTTCTCTTCATTCTTTGCCTGGAGGTTAGCGCTAAACGTGCATCATTCAGCGAAAAACAAAAGGAGTGAATTGATTGGTTATCAGCTGCTGGAGTTCTGGACCTTTGATCAGAACTGAAGCTCAGCCTCACGTCACATTTCTGCTTCTGCAGCTCTTTCTGAGTTTTACAATTACTACAAGCCACGGTCACATCCAAAGTTTTTCCTTTCCCTGTATTCTCATGGAGGGGCCCCGAAGCAACAAGCATCGCCCTAGCCCCCCCTGCTGGAGGGATTGGTGGTGGGAGGGGTGCTGTTGTCAACTGCAGTAATTTTGGAAAGTAATTCAGAATCACAGGCATATATCATTCATTTTTGCTCCGAAAATTGTTGATCCTAAATGGTGAATCGAATCGTGCATCTATCATATATGAATATATATATACATGTATATATGCAATTTGTACTTTATCAGAATCAGAATACTTTTACTATCCCGAAGGAAAATACATTTATTTATACACATATATGTAGGTATATATGTGTGTATGTATATATATACACATATGTATGTATATATATAAATATACTGTATATATGTAAATATACTGTATATATATGTATATATATATATATATACATATACACGTACTGTATATGTATATATACTAGGGGTGTGCAAATTTTTTTTTATGATTCGTTCTTGAATCGGATTATAGCCTGTGAATCGAGATATAAATCGGATCGTTATGTGAGTGAATCGTCACACCCCTAATATACACTATATATATATATTTGGGGTGTGCAAATGAATCGTTTTGGATCAAACTGAACCGAATTGGATCGAACTGGATCGATCGTTTGAATTTTTTTATGAATTGTTCCTGAATTGGATCGTAACCTGTGAATCGAGATATGAATCGGATCGTTATGTGAGTGAATCGACACACCCCTAATATATACACATATACACTTACTGGAAACTCAAGTATTTGAAGACTGTAGAAGTACAAGATGAGTGGTACAGCAGGACGTCCCCGAATTTTCCATGTCCCACAGACCAGCGGTCCACTTCTTTCCTCTACACTCAGCCTGAGGCTGTGGACTTCCCAGCAGCCACCTCACCGTCCTCTCTAATTGGCTAGATGCTACTCAGGGCTAACAGCTTTAATAAGCCGTGGCAGCAGGAGCCAAACTGACAATAACATCAATTATTGGATACATATCCATCACTGGCTGACTTATATGTGACCCCAGGCCCCAGTCAGCCCCGCCATCGACTGGGGCTGACCAGCCCGCTGACTCCCCCTGGTGCTGGTGACAACTTCCATTTGGAATCCTATTTATTAAATGGCTGTTAGAAAGAGTCAAGGTGTGTGGCAGCCAGAAGACTGAGGACGGAGCAGACATTTGTTTATTAATTAGTTGTCAATCATGTTAACTTCTTTGTTGTAATTGTCACTGACACGTTCACATCTGCAAAGACAAGGGTCATAGACTGGTGGTCAGGAAGACAAAGAGTGGGGACATTTTTTAAGGACCACAGAGACCAGGGGAAGAGCTTTGTAGAAATGGAGAGAATGGTTTGTGATAAAAACCTGCTGCTGGGTGAATGCAGAGACAACGGATAGAGTGGACAAGACAGGACTGGACTAGACTGGGTTGGACAAGACAAGACTAGAGTAGACCGGACTATCTTGGTATGGGCTGGTCTGGACTGGACTGGCCTGGACTGAGCAGACTCAACTGGACTGGACAGAACTGACCTCGAGTGAGTGAGTGGACCGGACTGGACCAGAGTAGGACTAGACACTAGGTTGGACTAGACTTGACTGGTCTGGTCTGGACTAGACTGGACTGCAGTATCCTGTACTGGATTGAACTGGACTAAACTATCTTGGAATGGCCTGGACTGAGCAGACTCAACTGGACTGGACAGAACTGGCCTGGAATGAGTGGACCGGCTTGGAGCAGACAGAGCTAATTGTTTAAATTCAGTGCTGTCAAGACTTCTGTCTTCCTTCTCCTGGTCTCCCTCCTCCTTCCCCCTCAGCCCATGTCCTCCACTCTGCCCCCTCGTCCCCCCCTGTTGAATTATACCTCCTCTAATTGGCTCCAATGACGCTTAAAGCAAACACTTTAAATAAGTAAAAGGCACCTGGATAGGAAAACTGGCCGGGGCAATTATTGGAACTACATCAGTCACTCATGAACACCACACCCCTCCTCCACCTCGTCCTCCACCTCCTCCTCCTCCAGCCCTGCTTTACTCACTGTTCTTGGCAGGGTTGGTTTTGTGTGTGTGGAGCTGGGAACATAATGAAGTCAGTCCTACTACAGTATCAGCTGTAAGGACAGGTGTAAGACACTACATGGAAAATGAACACGTTTAAAGGTCTTTCACAACTGAACATCGGCAAGGTTTTGTCTATCAGAGAAAACCAACCACCCTGCCCCCTTGTGGCCCAGTGGGTCGTATTGTAGAAAATGTTAATGTTACAATGTTTTGGCTCAAGAAAGAAGAGAATTTGATGTTTTCCAACACACGGTTCCATCAGACTGCAGTTCACTGGTCTCATCAGGAACCACTGCATCATCGTCCTCTGCTTCCACAGGATTCCAGAGGATTTTAATATTTTAAAGTAGAGCGTTTTCCCAAACCACATAATTTAATTTAGCAACTGCGCCACCTGTAGTTCACTGCCAGCCGTCACCTCAAACTACAGTTTTTCTAGAGCGCCCTCTGTTGTTCAAACATACCAGACATGCTATCTGTGAACCTGGGGAAACAGAATTCCTTCCTCTGAGTCTGTTCATCATCACACGTCTTTGGACATTTATGCAGGGCTATAGCTCCGCCCCATCCATCGACTGATCCTAAGGAATGATCAATACTGGACCGATGCCCCCTCCATTCCGACCTGAACCCCCCTGTCCTCACCATCCATCCACTCTGCCACAGAGTGTATGGTAATGTTATGTATTATCGAGAGAACACTTACTATTGATCAGCTGGGGGATTATTGGTGGGCCATGAAATGGTTATAGCTGGGGTGAAGAAGGCCGGGAGGGGAGGACGGGTCAGAACCCTCCAGAGTGGTCTTAAGTGTCTTCTAAGAGTCCTGATCGCTAAAGGACTTGGGTCTGAAGTAACCTGGGAGGCTAACCTGTTTCTCTTTTATCAGTACAGAACATCGGGTTTGTCTTTTTCCTTGATTCCTCTGTCCCGACTCTGACTGAAGGTCTGGTACTAAACACTTCAGGAGTCTTTTATTTGCCTCAGCTGAAACACAAACCTCTTTACGATGTCCTTTTACTGCCCCTTCAGGACTCATGGGTAAATGTCCATCAAACTCCCACTGTCCCAGACAGTTACAGTGAAGGTCCTGCCTGTATACATCTGGAACTTCCTGCACGGTTTGGATGAAAACCAGCAGGAATCAAGGATCTATCATCTCAACTCAGTGTGAGCGCCCCCTAGTGCCAAATAGAGCTGTTGCTCATCTGTTATGTACGGTTCTCCTGGAAGGTTTAGGGTTAGGGGTCATTTTGAGGAACTTCTTCATCTTCCTGTGTCTCTTACTACTTTTATTAAAAACACTGGTTGTAGGCGTCGGCCACATGGTGGCGCAGTGGTTCCTGCTCCAAACCCTAGCGCTTGGCTTGTGTGGCGGCAGCCTCGGATAAATATAGAGTTCTTCAACAGGATCGTTGATCAACACACATGGTTTTCTTCTTCTGTTTGTTGATACCTTTCCAGATGTGAGCCCCATAAAAACACATCATCAACAGATGTTGACTTCACACCAACTTCATGTTCTCTGAGGATCTTCTCCACAACAAGGCTTCTCATCACCCTTTGTGTACGTACATGTATTTATGTTAGAGTTAACCATGTACTACTACGAGATACTATAGCCAGCTGTTAGTAAAACACAAACAAACACACGTTGGTAAACATATGGACCGTTGCTGCTGTTGATTAGCAGGAGCTGAAGAAAACAAACATGAGGGGCGGGGTCACGGCCCAAGGATTGGACCAACCAAACAATCAGCCAGTCTCCCTCCACTAACACACATGGACAGACAGACGGACGGACAGGCAGACAGACAGCAGTGATGACCGTTTCTTCCTTCATCATCTAATGCGCCTTTACCACTGAAGTCACTGCTGTGTTTTCTTCTCCAACCTGGTGATGATGCCTTCAGGCACAAACAGAGACAGCTGGCCGTGCTCTGGAGTGTTTGTGACTGACCATCACTGTTTTTCCCCCACCATCCAGAGCTGTTGGCATGAGTCACCATGTTTGTTTTTGTCTGTTTGGTGGTGGAAACCTGGAACATCTCCAGGGAGCTCTGTTCCCACCACAGACGCAGATGAAGGAGATGAAGGTTCTGGTGGAGCTGGAGGACAAAGGATGGGACAATGGTCAATGGGCAGCTATCAGGTTGTCCAGATCTGTAGCCACATCGGCTTCTTCATGTGTTGAGATGAAAACTACAATAAAGAACCCAGGTCTCACAGTCCACTCTCAGAGTCTTCATCATCTCTGGGAGTCTTTATCTTCAACATCATCTTTGAAAGTATTCATCTTCATCATCTCTGAGGGTCTCGTCAGGGAGATTTCATCTCCTTCATGTCTGAGAGACTTCATCTTTAACACCTCTCAGAGTCTTCATCTTAATTTTCATCAACTCTCAGGATCTTGTTGTCATCTTCATCATCTCTCAGGGTCTTCATCATAATCTCTGAGCATCTTCATCTAAGGGTCTCACTAATCTTCTCTGAGAGTCTTCATCTTTGTCCTCTCTGAGGGTCTTCATCGTCTTCATCATGTCTAAAAGTCCTCATCTTCATCATCTTTAAGAGTCTTATTCATCTTAATCTCCATCTCTCAGGGTCTTCATCATAATCTCTGAGCGTCTTCATCATCTTCATCATCAACTCTAAGGATATTCATCATCAAGAGGGTCTTCATCTTCATCAACTTTGGGAGTCTTCATCATCTCTAACGGTCGTCATCTTCTTTATCATGTCTGTGAGTCCTCATCTTCATCATCTCTACGAGTCTTCATCATAATCATCTTCATCATCTCTCAGGCTCCTCATCATAATCCCTGTGCATCTTCAACATCTTCATCGTCATCTCTAAGGGTCTTCATCATCATCTATGAGAGTCTTCATCTTCATTATCATCTTTGTGAGTCTTAAAGATGACGGTCTTCATCTTCATCATCTCTCAGGCTCCTCATCATAATCTCTGTGCATCTTCAACATCTACATTGTCATCTCTACGGGTCTTCATCATCATCTTTGACTACAGCTGTGGAAAAACCTACTGTACCCTCCGCACACACACCGTCCAGCCCCCCATTGCACCAGGGGACCAGGAGAGCAGGTTTCTATTCCTGTCCTGGAAGATTCCCAGCTGTCCACACTCCCATTGTTCTGTGCCACTGAGGCAGACCAGAGGGTAAAAGAGGCAATTAGTGAGTGAGAGTTAGACGACAAGGGCGTTAGGGATAAAGGAATGAGGCTTCACTCCCCTCATCAGGGAGGAGGAAAGGAGGCTGCGTGAGGAAGACGTAGGAGACAAAGAGGGAACAACACCAGAGACAGGTGACACTGTGTCCACAGACCAGGTCTTTGCTGGTGAGGGAGGAGGTGGCATATAGTAAATGAATACTGGTGCCTAGGACTTCTGCACACTGAGGAGGAGAGGAGGAGAGACAGAGACATCGACTATAATGACTTTGAACATGAGGTTAAGCTTCCAGATGGGACGCTCCTCAAACTGCTGATGTTCTGGGAGTTGAAACCATTAACATTTCTAGGTTTTAAGGAGAGGTTGCATTGTTGTTCTTTCTCCAGATGAAATCTGCTGTTGATGCTGAAGGAGGAGGAGGAGGAGGAGGAGGAGGAGTGGGGGGTACAAAGGAATGAGAAGTCTAGCTCTGAACAACAGGAAACTTATTGGAGCAGACCAAACAAACAGCACCTCCAACACATTACACACGAGTCCTAGACACAAATGAGCAACAGGAGAACCAGTCAGTCACAGATGAGCAACAGACGTGCGATGGTTCAGTTCTGTTCTGGTAGAACTGGTACAAGTGGTTCCGTAGTTACACGTCTGCCTCGGAAGCAGAGAATCTTGAGGAGGAACAACAGGCCTGATGGTGTGAATGTAGAGGTGTGACAAAAATGTGATGGTTGGGTGGCATAACTTGTTGTGTTATAATGTCTGGCTTCATCTGACGCCTGTGAACGCATCCTGCTGTGTGTCCCTTATGTTGAAACCAGTGTTGTATATGCGAGAGTGTTGAGGACACACGGTTAGTCCTAAACATTTGGACCAATGACTGTTTCTGTAGAAAAATTTACCAGTTCCATCCACAACTTTTATAGTAAAACACACTGTACTATAATAGTCAAATGTGTCCATCGATTTCAAAAGTCTAGTCTTTATGTTTTTATATATTCATTATATATATCTATATATTTATAAATATACTTTAGACCTACCATCTGCAGTTAAATGTATATCTATAGCAGTGGAAAACCATTCAGAATCACTGATTTATTCACTGGTGGGGTGTTGGTGGCCGGACTTGGGTCCTCAAGGTTCCCGGTTCGAACCCCCTCCCAAGTTACTGCCCCCTACTGAGTACAATGATGGGTGAAATGCAGAGGCATTTTTTCCTGAAGGATTCTCCCTGCGGTTTATAAAGTCCTGTCTGGACTTTTTTATCCGCTTATCCATTACTGGGTGGCGGAAGCAACAGTCTCCGCAACTGTCACCCAAATCACATTGCACCATACTGTACCTTCCTGCAGGAGGTGAGCTCACTGGTCAACCGCCCTAACCGGGATTTTAACTTGTCCACGAGGTGAATCCTGGAGTATGACACCAAATACATTGGTTCTAAGTCAAAGTGAAGCCCCTTAATAAGAAAGTTCTACAAATAAAAAAAAAAAAAAAAAAAAAAATATATATATATATATATATATATATATGTAAATATATAATTTACATCGTTTATTTTTGCCCTCGATTTTCACAATTCAACTTTAAATGAATTGTGAGCCCAAAATTCTGTATTCTAGCTGAATTTGTAAATGTGAGGATGTGATGGGTACGGGACTCAACACCACCCTTTTTTCGTGTTGTGATTGGTTGCCATAACATTGGCAGCGAGTTAATGAAGGGGTCTAGAGCTGCAGCGGTCTTTGGACCTCGACTGGAGGAACAGCTGATCTGAGACCTTAGACAAAGACAAGTCATTCTTCATGCTTTGAAGGCAAGGGTTAATGGTTTTGGTGTGGAGTGGGTGTGGTTTGTGCAGGCGACGTTAAGTCTGAATCAGAAACACATGTTTGTAAAAGAATCCCTGCATCTGATTAGTTTTAATGTGTCGACTGGCTCCTCTGCTGATCATAAATCTAGGTTCTGTTGGCTCACTGAAGGACTCGGTACCAGAGAGTGAGTCAGTGTGGAGACTCATGTGTGCTGTGGCTCATCGCTAGCTCAACAGCATGTTTACATTAGCAGCCTCTGACTCTTAAAACCCATTTGACCTGCTGTGGTGTGCTGTTGTTCTAGGTTCTGATCAGAAGAACCGATCCACACATGACTCCAGTCCCTCGATCTGATAAAGGACTCTGACTGCAGAGTCTTGATGACGATGATGAAGATACGTCACTGACAGCATCACAGACCAACTCTGATCAGATCACTTGGTCTGGAACAAGGAAGTAAAGAAAACTGAGGGAAATGAGATTGGGATTAAAAAAATAATCCACAGAGATTAGGATTAATTGGTTATACTTTAATGATCCCAAGTTTTGGAAATTTTCATGTTTACAGCAGCAGTTGAACTGCTGGCAGAGGCCAAGCTTGTGGTTTCTTTGGGATTTGAACCCAGGACCTTAGCCGGCATACCATGTGATACTGTACACTACGGAACCAAGTAGTTTGTAACATTGTGTAACAGTTGTCAGTAGTCCAGAGTTACTAAAACTCTTCTAGAAAGAAGTCGGTCATTTCACCTCTACTTCACTTGCTGTGTGTTGACGGGAACAGTCGTGATGATGTCATCAGCGTGAGTCAACGGTAGCCGCTTCAGCGTGCAGCTGAGTTGGCGGGAAGCTGCTCCGTGTGAGTCTGGCTGAACTTCCACCATCTGTGTCTAACTGAGGACCGAGTTCCAGCACATTTGGATTATTATTTCACTGGAAATTACACCAGGCAAAACAGAACTCTGGGTCCTTGGGAATTCATTTAGCTTCATACAGGACTATTGTAACCTGTAATCTAACTGTAAAACAAAGCTCAGTGATGGAGCTCCCTCTGCAGGTGGGGGATGTTTTTGTTGTTGTCGTTTCCCTGTGATTAGTTCAGGTTAATTTTTCCAAATCTGTGAAAAGTCATAGGAATAATGTGTTGAAATCTAAGGCTCCATAATCTGTGGCCCTGTAATCTGGGGTTTTGTAGTCTGGGACTCCGTAGTCCGAGGGCTCGTAATCTAGAGGTCTAAAATCTGAGGCTCCAAAATCAGTGGCCCTGTAATCTGAGGTTTTGTAGTCTGGGACTATGTAGTTCAAAGCTTCCTAATCTGGTACTCCATAATCCAAGGCCTCGTGATCTAGGGGGTCTGAAATCTGAGGCTCCATAATCTGTGGCCCTCTAATCTGAGGTTTTATAGTTTGGGACTCATAGACTGAGGCCTCGTAATCTGGGGGTCTGAAATCTGAGGCCTGTATTTTGGGACTCTATAGTTCAAAGCTTTGTAATCTGAGACTCCATAGTTCAAGGCTTCGTAATCTGTGGGTGTAAAATCTGAGGCTCCATAATCTGTGGCCCTGTAATCTGAGGTTTTGTAGTTTGAGACTCCATAGTCCGAGGCCTTGTAATCTGGGGGTGTGAAATCTGAGGCTCCATACTCTGTGGCTCCGTAGTCTGGCTACACCATAATCTGGTTGCCATGTACATGGGGTCTGATAGTCAATTGACTTTCCCTGAGGACTGATCATCTCAGTCCACTCCTCCGCCCGTCTTTTCTGCCTCCATCACTCACCCCTCTGAACCCCGTATCTCTCCCTTCCACACTTTTATACACACACACACACCATACAGTTTTGCCCTTAGTGTGTGTGTTGTGTTGTCTGACTTCTTTGTACAGTCATAATCCAGCAGTCTAACCTAACCATCCCAAACACAGCAGTCTGTGAACGTGGCCCCCTCCCCCGTCTGACCCCCTCCCCTTCCCACAGACAGAAAACAGCAACACAATAACCTGAGGTGGCTGGTTATGAGAAAATGATCCAGAGCTGTCATCTCCACAGTCCAGGCCTCCCCACTGATATTAAAGGGGAGTGCCCCCCACCCCCACCCGCCACATTCCCCCAGCCCCTTTATTCTAATCTCACTGTAGCTGCCTCCTCTCCAGACTTTATTTCTTTATTTATTTGCTCCTGTTTTTTCATCGCTTTGTTTTGTTTTGTTGTTGTGTGCCTGACAGTGACTGGGTCTCTCCTGCCCCGGGGGAGGAGGCACTTATGAACCCTGATGTGTGATAGCAGAGCTGGGGGAGGGGGCTCCTGCTGGGAGAAGAGTGTGTTTACGTTCACATGACTGACGGGAGGGAATGAAGACGGGACCACAGTGCAGGCTTTGGACATGTCCTTCTGGACACCACTGTCCAGGGCTTTGGTTTTAGGGTTGTGGTCAGGTGCTTTAAGTACCTCCTAATCCCAACATGAACTTCGCAGACACTGTGTGGGACAGAGAGAAGAACAAGAGCAGAGGACAGGTCATCAGACCCCTCATCTCCATAGGGCCGTTGTGGAAAGTCCCTGGCTGAGGATGGGGCTCTTTGGCTGGGGGTGTGGCTGCTGAAATCCTGGAAACATGGATGTTTTTCAGGACCAGGAAAGAGGATGTGGTGAAGAGAAACACTCCTCCTGAAAAAGAAGAAAATTCCCTGACCCTCGCTGCCCACACTCCTGCTACATCATCCCCCACAGTACGGAGGAGGAGGGATGTAAAATACCCTTCCAGTAAGACGTGGTCGCTGAAGACAACAGATGAGACAGACAAATACACACAGATGTAATCTTTAACCAGTGTTGGTCCACTCCGGTCACTGTACTACAGCTGGTGTCAGTTTACTTGACCCAGCATCAGTGTACTAGAGCCAATGTAGGTGTACTACTGTAAGTGTAAGTGTACAACAGTCAGTGTAAGCGTACTACAGTCAGAGTAAGTGTACTACAGTCAGTTTAGGTGTACCACAGTCAGTGTAGGTGTACTACATTCAGTGTAGGTGTACTACAGTCATTGTAAGTGTACTACAGTCAGTTTAGGTGTACCACAGTCAGTGTAGGTGTACTACAGTCAGTGCTACAGTCACCTACAGTAACCCACAGTAGTCACCTGCAGTAAGTGTAGGTGTACTACAGTCAGTGTAGGTGTACTCCAGTCAGAGTAGGTGTACTACAGTTAGTGTAGGTGTACTACAGTAAGTGTTGGTGTACTACAGTCAGTGTAGGTGTACTACAGTAAGTGTAGGTGTACTACAGTAAGTGAAGGTGTACTACAGTCAGTGTAGGTGTACAACAGTAAGTGTAGGTTTGCTGCAGTCTCTCTAGTTCTCTATCCCTTCTCTATGGACAGTGTACGTACCTACTGTCTGGGCATCTGGTACACTGGCTGCACAGCAGAGGACAGGGAGGTGGTCCAGAGGGTAATAAACACTGCCCAAACATCAGCTGCCCCCCTGCCCACTCTGGACCACATCTCCACATCCTGCTGCCTCAGAAAGACCAAGGCCATCACAGCAGAGCCCGCACATCCCGCTCACTCCCTGTTTGACCTTCTCCCATCCGGAAGACAATACAGTCAGTCAAATCCCATACCACCAGACTGACAGCTTTTTTTCCCTGGGCCTTACGGACCGCCAGCACTCATGGACACACACACACAGACACACACAGACTGACCTGCGAAGGGCTAACACACCCAGGTCCTTCCCATGACTCTTTAAATCGACCCCTGGGAATTGGTAACGTCTAACAGTACCTTACCACCCAATCCTTTTTAGTGCTGTTGTTCTTGTCCCTTTCAGAAATGCACATTGTCTTTATACATGGTGTACTACAGTCAGTGTTGGTGTACTACAGTCAGTATTGGTGTACTACAGACCGTGTTGGTGGACTATAGTCAGTGTTGGTGTACTACAGTCAGTGTTGGTGTACTACAGACTGTGTTGGTGGACTACAGTCAGTATTGGTGTACTATAGTCAGTGTTGGTATACTATAGTCAGTGTTGGTGTACTACAGACCGTGTTGGTGGACTATAGTCAGTGTTGGTGGACTACAGTCAGTGTTGGTGTACTATAGTCAGTGTTGGTGGACTACAGTCAGTGTTGGTGTACTATAGTCAGTGTTGGTGGACTACAGTCAGTGTTGGTGTACTACAGACCATGTTGGTGTACTACAGTCAGTGTTGGTGGACTATAGTCAGTGTTGGTGGACTACAGTCAGTGTTGGTGTACTATAGTCAGTGTTGGTGGACTACAGTCAGTGTTGGTGGACTACAGTCAGTGTTGGTGTACCTTCTCTTTGTCTTCAGTTGTTCATCAACCAGAGGAGCTGTTGACGTCTTGACTGTTGAACTGTGGTTGGTCTGTGTTGAACTTGAATCCCTCAGTGACTTGTTGATGTTGGAGATTTATTAGGGTTTTTAATTGATGAATGAAGTTGTAGGTCTGCACCGTGTCTGTCTGTCCAGTCGTTTGTCTCTCTGTCCATCCGTCCATCTGTCTGTCTGTGTCATCTATCTGGAAAGAGTGCAGCTGAAAACAACTGCTGTCTTTGATTGAATAAGCTTTCATTTCATTTCGGACTTTTCTCCTCACCTATTTTCAGAACCCAGTTAGTATCGATGGATGATTATCTTAACAAAGTCACAGTTCTCCCCCTGTCTCTCCCCCCGTCTCTCCCTCCCTCCCTCTAGATACATTCTATCACCTCTGTGGTCAAACTGGTGGGGGTCCACAGTACAGAGCAAATCTTGTCCATGTGAAACCATCTTAGTGCCTTTGAATGAACCTCTTTTCAATGACATTGATCCTTTTGGTGATTGTCCTTTGACCCCCAGGGGCCCTCAGGGACCAAACCAATATGTGTTATCAGCCCCTCCCAATCTAATCACTGCCGCACATAAAAACACTGAGTGCTATTAACTTACCATCAGTTTATGGACTCTCCTGTCAGAACACACACACATACACTGCTGTGCCTCCCTTTGCTGAAGGGCAGGTTCTTCTGGTATGTACAACAGAACCATCAGCAGAACACAGGAATGTCCAGAGAACAGACCGATGAAAGCTGTCCATCTTTCTCCACGCTGAAGGAGCGTCTCCATTATTGGAGTGGTTTGAAGTCCCCCTGAGGGACGGTGTGAAGGAGGCCCATTCTGTTTGTTCTGCCTAATCCATCTGGGACTGGTCAATGTGGGTCGATCCGCCCTGTATGTGTTGTCTTCAGGTACAGTCAAGCCGGGTTCTGGATTCATCATCATAGGTTCACTAGGCACTTGTCCACCTGTGTGTATGTGTGTGTTGGGGGTGGGACTGTTGAGGGTTGTTGTGGTCAGCTGAGGTCATAGGTGTTTAACATATTCTAGTTTGGGATCTCGGTCTTGGTTCTTGGTTCAAGGTTCTTGGTCGTAGCTTTTAGTTTTTAGTTCTTTTTCTTTGTCCTTAGTGATTGGTTCTTAGTCCTTCTTCTTTGTCTTGGTTCTTAGTCTTGGTCTTTAGTCTTGGTGCTTAGTCCTTTGTCTTCAATCCTTGGTTCTTAGTCTTGATCCTTTGTATCTGGTTCTCAGCCTTGGTTTTTATTCTTTCATATATTCTTATTTCGGTCCTTGTTCCTTGGTTCTTAGTCCTTGGTTTTCAGTCATTGGTTTTTACTCTTGGTTCTAGGTTCAAGGTTCTCAGTCTTGGTTCTTGGTCCTCAGTCCTTTGTTCTTAATCTTGATTTTTAGTCTTTGTTTCTTTTTCTGGGCCCTACGTGTTTGGTTCTTAGTCCTGGTCTATAGTCTTGGTGCTTAGTTCTTGGCTCTTTGTCTTCGTCCTAAGTCTTGATCCTTAGTCCTTGGTTCTTAGTCTGTCCAATCTTTTCCCTACTCTGTGTTCCTTTTCCATCTCTGGTGAATCTCCTTCTACTTAGTGAGCTGATCTGTCATTGATCTGCCCATCGACAGCACCTTTAATTGATACAGGAGCAGTTTGAATTCAGCAATTAGTCCAAATATGGTGGAAAAAGTCAGAGGGATGAACATCCGTCCACGGTTTGAGGAAATGGTGGTGGAACAGGTGGGAGGGGAGGCCCAGACTGGGGCAGACCTATGAGGACAGCAGCAAGGCTGTGATGTTGAAGTAGAAAGTTCATAGCTTTTATTCAGAATGAAAAACACCACTATTCCAGGAGATACTTTTATATTCGCCTCACTGGGTGGGGCTGAGGTGGGGGATAGATGCACTTCATGGTGGCGAGGGGTTGGCTTTAATGGTGGGGTTACTTCTGTCATGGGCCTTTTATCAAATGTCCACTAAAGGAAGAACTTTTTCCAGAAGAGGAGAAAGGAGAGAGAGGAGAAAGGAAGGATGTTTATGCTGAAGATACAAACAGCTGAGGGGGGAGTGGAGCGGGGTTGGGGGGCGGCGTTGGGAGGTGGGGAGAATGTAAATATGTTGGTGAGAAAGAAAGTGATGGCTCGTGTGTATGTGTGGGTGGGTGTGTCTCAGACATCAACACCTCCCGCCCCCACTCTACCTCCTCACCCCATTAGCAACAGAAGGAGTGGAGTTTTGTTAATTTTCACTTTGTCAAACCCCATTATGTGACGAGAGGCTCTTCTACACCCACCAATTAGCATGAAGTGGCCCAGGCTGCGGAGGAGCAAGAGTGGAGGAGTCAGCCTAAGGAGTCAGGAGTCTTTAGGGCCGAGCTCTGAGGGTCTTCAGGACTGAGCTCTGAGGGTCTTCAGCTGCTGCTCAGTCAGTAGTTGGTTTTTCTTGGGGTTGTTGTTTCTGAGGGTTGTCCACAGAATTGTTGACTTTTTAGTTGCTGTTTTACAAAGTGGTTGTTTTTTAAATCATTGTTCCTTAGTGTTATCATTTCTTTAGTTGTTGTTCCTTAGGGTTGTGGACTTTTTAAGCGGGTGTTCCTCAGGGTTGTGTTATCTAGTTGTTGTTGGTTATTGACTCTTTAGTCTTTAGGGTTGTTGACTCTTTGGTGGTTGTTCCGTAGGTTGTTGCCTTTTTAGTTCTTGTTTCGAAGGGTTGTTGTTTCTTTAGTTGTTCTGTAGCGTCCTTGTTGATTAGGGTTGTCGACTTTTTACTTGTTGTTCCGTAAGGTTGTTCCTTAAGTTGTCCTGTAGAGTTGTTGTTTTTTTAGTTGTTCTAGTAGGACTGTTGTTTTAGTAGTTGGTGTTCCATAGGGTTGTTGTTTTTCTTTACGATTGTGTGTGAAAGTTCTCCAAAGTTTTTCATCCAGGTCTGTTATCCACAGACCACAGTTTAGTTGTCAACAACTGGACTCCTTGAACCTGGAGCTGAATCCCAGAGTCAGAGGTTCAATACCCCTGATGCTGCTGTTGACCCCAGTCACCGCTGCACTACATCTGGTCATAACTCTGTGCTCCAATAGTTTCCTGTGCGCAGAGACAGTGGTCCTGATGGACACATGGAGACCAGAGAACTCATCTGACACACACAGATGACATGAGAGTCCTTCAGTCCTGGGGGAGTTCTCTTTCTCCTCAGATCTGTTTGTTTTCTCCAGTCTCTCTTTCTACTCTCATGAATAACAAATACTCTCCTTCCAGCTTTTCTGACATCTCTCACTTTTCTTTTTTTTTTTTTAATCTTCCTCCCGTTCCCTCTGTTTCACCCTCCACACGTTCCAAGCCCCCCACCCTGCAGTTCTCCCTCCAGATGTGTTAATCACTACTCCCTGTTAACACATGATTCAGCCCATATGTCTTCTACTGAACTGGGCCTCCGACGGGGAGTCACTGTCGCCACTGTCGGCACGTCATCCAAAATCCTTCACCAGAAGTCGCTCTCGAAGGTTTTGGTTCGCTGTTGGTTCGAAAGGTTGGCTTCCCTCTGAAGGTTTCAGACCCCTGAGTCTTTTAGGAACTTGTACTGATGTGCAATAAAAGTAACTGGGTCTTAATTTTGTGGGTGCTCTCGCACCAGCTTCTCCAAAAACCCCTTTTTCCTTCTATCACCTCACCAATTTCTGAACATAAACAAGGCGCAAGTCACTAGATGGCAGCAGTGTAGCTTATTTTATGAGTCTCTTTCGATAATATTTTTTTTAATTGTTCCAAAGAGTTGTTGACTTTTTAGTTGAAGTTCTATAAAGTAGTTGTTTTTTAAATTACTGTTCCTTAGAGTTATTTCATTAGTTGTTGTTCCCCAGGGTTCCTTGCGTTCCTCTGTGTTTTGTTATTAAGTTGTTGTTCTTTAAGGGTTATTAACTCTTTAGTTGTTTTTCTCTAGGGTTGTCCTATCACTCTGCCACACTCTCACATGAAGTTAAGCAACGTTAAACAAGCTTCATGTCACTAGATGGCAGCAGTGTAGCTTATTTTACGAGTCTCGAGTTTCGATAATTTATTTTTTAATTGTTGTTCCAAAGAGTTGTTGACTTTTTAGTTGCAGTTCTATAAAGTAGTTGTTTTTTAAATTATTGTTTCTTAGTATTATTATTTTATTAGTTGTCCTTTAGGGTTGTGGACTTTTTAGTTCTTTAAATTTGTGGATTTCCTATGCTAGTTTTCCTCATTGTTTTATTATTTAGTTATTATGAGGTTATTAACTCTTTAGTTGTTGTTCCCTACGATTGTCCTGTCACTGTGCCAGTCTCTCACATGAACATTAACAACATTAAACAAGCTTCAAGTCACTAGAGGGCAGCAGTGCAGCTTATTTTGTCAGTCTCTTTCGGTTGTTTATTGGGATCGTCTATTCTTATCCATCACCTCTTCCCTACTACAGTGATATCAGTTGCTATACAATTCAGAGACGTGTCAGTACAATATACATATATTTGTAAATAATGTATGACGTAAATATGTAATGAAGCAACAATCCCGCAAAGTATCGGTAATAACAATTTAGTTCAGTTATGTTTTTTCCTCGGCTGACTGTTCTGAGTGAGTCCAATCTGTAGCAGTGACATCTGAAACATCCGCGGCCGCAGCAGCCAGAGGAGGCTGGGAAATTAAGACTTCATTTCTAAGTGAATTGTGAGACCGGCTCATTTTGCGAGAAACCTTGAGCGTGAGTTTGAATGGAATCAATGTGCATTTAGGAACGTCAATGGTGATCAATGAGAATGGATTTAGTGAGCAGGCGGCGATGTGGCAGAGCGGCAGCGGCGAGTGAAGCTGAAATAGACTTTATGAATATTAAAGAGCTGGGGTCGATACTGGTCTAAGGATGCTACTGTCAACAACAGTACGGAAACGCTGGTTCTCAGCCCTGACACATGGTCCACATGTTCAACACTGTGGAGAAGTTTCAGTTTTTCCTTTCATTTATTCATTCATTTCTTCATTCATTCATCCATTGATTTATTCATTCATTCTTATGGTAAAGAAATGTTTCTTCATGAAGCTTGTTTCTCTGTCTTATCAAAACTGGTGGCTGGGACCAGGATTTGAACCTGAACAGATGTGATTTTTTTGCTGCACTCATGGTCCAGGATTTTATTCTGAAAGAAAAAAAAGATGTTTTTTGTTGACATTTTCATCTTTGCCATCTTATCCCTGTCATGGCCAGTTCCTCAGAAGGTTGTGGTATGAACCCTTCTGAGTGAGGAGAAGTTTCTGATCATCATCTCCTCCGTCATCCTCCTGGTCTTCTCCTTTATCAGATTATCTGTTGTGAGTGCTGTCATTAGTCCCTCTTATTCCCCACTGCTTCCTGCTTCCTTGTTGTACATCCTTGTTTGCTTGCCCACCCTCATCAGGACTGACCTCTAATTCTCAGGTGGATTTGGCTCCAGGCTCTGCTTTGGTTCTGTGCCCTCAGCCAAGACTGACAGGCTGCCCTTCAGCTGTGTTTAGACCACAGACAGGCAGGCCGGCCGACAGGGAAGACAGACAGACAGTGTATGAGAGTGGGACTGACTCTGTTATCACTGACAATATCAGAACACATTCACATATACCAACTGAATCATTAGAAACTGATGATCTGTACACTTGCCTTACAGCAAGAAGGTCAGCAGTTCAATCCCCAACTTGTGTATCTTCCCTGACTGGTTGATCTGATAATGCTGACACAGACAGGTTGATTTTCCTGAGACGACCAGACCTGTCCTGTTCTCACACACACACACACACATTCCTTACAGTGGGTGTGTGTATATGAAGACAGCTAAAGTAAAGCAAACACACACATCTGTCCCACAAGTCGACAGTAGGCTCAGCAACAGGAGGAAAACGGTGTTCATGTAGAAGCAACAGTGACTATAACAAAAACTATGACGACTACAACAACAACCACGACAACATCTCCAACTGCTACAACTACTAATACAACTATTACTACTACAACAACCGTGACACAACAACAACAGCTACTGCTACGATACCTACTACTAATACTACCACTATTACTAATACAAAAACTATTATTCCTAATACAACAACTGTGGCAACGACAACAGCTACTGCTACAATAACTACTAGTAATACTCCCACTACTACTCATACAACTATTAATACTTCTAATACAACATTCGGGACAACAACAACAGCTACTGCTACAATAACTACCACTAATACTACAACCACTACTCATGCAACAACTATTACACCTAATACAACAACCGTGTCAACAACAACAGCTACTGCCACAATAACTACTACTACTACAAATACAACCACAATGACTACTATAACAATGACAACCAGTACAACAATAATGTCTATTACTACAACAACGACTACTACATCAACTACAAATATCATCATCCGTAACGATGACTCCTAACACTCCTGCAATGACAACAATGGCAACAAATACAACCACAACAACAATGACAACTATTACTTCAACAATAACGACTGTCACTACAACAATGACAACAAATACAACAATGATGACAACACAGGTTCTACAACAACAACAACAACAACACTGATCCATCATTTCATCATTGTTGGTCTATGTACAGTTTTGGAGGTTCTTCTCCAGAACTGAGCTGCTGTTTGTTCTGTGCTGATCACTGAGCTCCATCTGTCTGTGAATTGATGTTCACCTGCCAATAGTCCGACTGCTGGGATCACCGTCTAATTAGCTCGTTAAGTGGTCTGTATAATTAGACATTTTGGGAAGTTGTCCAGGATGAAAACAGTCAGTCAACAGTCCCTCAGTTGTGTGTTTCTGTCTGTGTGTGTGTGTGTTTTGACTCTTCAGCTGAAAAATCAATGGTGACGTCAAATGAAAAATAAAATAATTGAATAAAGTCCTTGAATGCAGCACTCACTGCAGCTCCTGCAGGTCTCCATCTACAACATTGACCCAAAAGCCTTTCACTACGTTGATGATGTCATCACGATGTCCGAGAACTCAGGCCTCTATCACCTTGGACTTTAAAATGGACATGTCCTTGAGTCCTCACTGCTCTGGGGGGGGGGCAGGTGTCCTATGAGTGATGCCAAAAAGATGTTTATTCCAAACTCAGTTGCTCTTTGGTTGTGCGTGAACACTGTGTGTGTACTTTGTTTACAGTGACAACAATCCAAGCGTAGCATTTGTGTGTGTGTTTCTCCCCAGAGGGGGTGGAGGAAAAGGGTGGTTGGGAGACTTGACATTAGCAACCTGGTTCTCAAGTTATGAAACCTTAGGCCAAGAGGCTGCACCGATGACCCTTCTGACCTGGTGTCCTCCTCTCCCAGACTCAGCCCTGGATCTTCAGTGCAGCTCCACCGCTCGCAGACAGATGTCACCTGGTTTCACTGTGTGGAAATCCCCATCTCTCAGTGCCCTGGTATGAAGCGAAGTGACTCAGACTCTGTCTTTGTCTGTCTTGATGTGGGAGCAGGGACCGTGTTTCTACATGTGAGGATTTCAGCATCCACTCCATCCATGAAATATTTTCGAAATAACCTACATTTAAACCAATCGTTTCACGACACATTGGCGGATACTGCCAGTAGATGGCAGTATTAACACTTACATTATAGAACAGCTGTTTAAGTTCTTACAAAAGAAGAGGCTGAGGTTGCAGTAGTATTGGCCTAGCCTGGGTGAGTCAGTGAGGACTGTTATGAAGTCGATCCTCCAGTGTTTGTGGGTCAGCATTTAATAAGAAATACACTTGAAATAAGCTGGGTATGAATCAGGTTCTTCTCACTCTGGTCCAGAATCTGAATACGTAGAACAGTTCTAACCCGAACTCTACCTAAGTTCAGTGGAAGTTCTTGACCTGTGTACTGTTTGGTAGAACTTGGAATCTATTGAGTTCAATAAAGTGGGAGAGTGTGTGTGAAGAATAGAGTACAGGCTGGATCAGATGTGGGCAAACCTTCTGGCTCGTGGACCACAGTCGGTCCTAAAATTGGACACGGGGGCCGAAAGATGGTTCCTTGAACTAAGATAATATTATTTAATTTGGATAAGGTTGGCAGGTCCCCGGGCCATAGTTTGCAGTTGCAGGAACAGTTGGGGAAAAGAGTCAGGAGTGATTTGAGATAGAAGTGAGTCAGGTAAGGTGAAGGGAAAGGTTTACAGGACGGTGTTGAGACCAGCCATGATGGATGGATTAGAGCAGGGTTGTCAAAACCTCAAATTAATTGAGCTTTAATAAAAAAACTGGGAAGACGTCACAAACCAACCTATTATTTATTGAGTAATTTATAAAAAACTCTCCAGATTTTTTCCTGTAAGATTTTATTTGAACAAGGACTCAAACCTCAGTTTTGTGTAGACTTTCCAGGTCTTCAGCAAATCTTTTATCATAGGCCAACAACAACAAAATAGATAATACTAATACTACAGTACAAATCCTATCAGGTGATAGGTTCTATTCACTGACAAACTTTCTCTAGTACACATGTTCTTGAGGACCAAATATAATACCACTGTGCAAGATTTGGCCCCCAGGCCTGAGTTTGACACATAATTGGATGGACAGAATCAGGAATGTGGTGATTAGAGGGACAACTCAAAAAATTGAGAAGACAGATTGAGATGTTTGGTGGATACATTGGTAGAAGAATGATCCTAGAGTTGGAGCTACCAGATTGAAGATAAAGAGGACATTGATGGATGCAGTGAGGGAGGACATGGAAGATGATTCACTGTGTAAACACCTGTAAAAGGGACAAGCTGAGCAGAAGAAGTTTGTAGGGATGAGCAGAAGAACCATGGTCAAAATCCTTTTTGGAAACACACACTGTATGAAAAGTAAGATGAAGACGAAGGACAGTCTGCAGACATCTGCACAGAACCGTTGTCCGTTGATGAGCCTCAGGCCAAACCTGTCCAGTCTGTGTCCAAGGTTCAGAGGCTAATTGGATTTAACATTGAGGGAACATTAAAATCCCAAATCAATAGCTGCACCTAAATGCTTTTAGCGAAAAGATGTTTTTCTCTATCATTTTTGCCCCCCTCGCTGACCCTTCACCCCTCTCTACCCTCTACCTACCTCTGGTCCGAGGACTGATCTGGGATCAGTCAACTAAGGGCAGTTGGGGTGGTAGATTTGAACCATAGCCCCTGGTGTACATGGAGGAGCTTCAAGGAATAACACTTAACTCCAGGGTACAGAGCAGCATATAAAAGATTCATGGTGCTGACTGAGGTTCTCTGAGATGTTCTCGCTAAACATCTCAGAGAACTGATGTGGTGTGTGTTCATTCTGGATTCATGGAGATGTTTTCTTCCTCCTCTGTCTTCAAGGTCTTTTCTCTTATTGACTGTAATGGACTAGGACCTGGTCAACCCTGGGGCTGGTCCATTCAGAACCAAAAAGCTTTCTGATCTCAGGTTCTTCTCAGAGCAACCTGTAGACCTGAAGTGGATTAAACCCTGTTGAGGCTCAGCCGCACAGCAGCCACTTCATGTGAAGGCATGTTTGTGGACCTGGTCCTGACTTTGACACTTAAGCCGGACCTCCTCATCTTCCTCCTCTGAGGAGGAGCAGCACCTCCTCCACGTCTTCACTCTTGTCATCTGCATCTGCAGTTGCTGTCAGTTTATTTGTCGCGTTTATTTGAGCGTCCGTGGAGCTCGGCGTCTGTCGTCATGGAGGGTTGGCCCCGGGAGCAGTGAAGGAAACATAGCGTGGAAGTGAAGTTCAGAAGAAAATAAGATTGAACTCAGCATTATTCCAAGGTTTGATACATGTGTCAGACTGAGCAGCGTGTGGCTGGAGGGCAGACAGATAGTCAAAGACAGAGACAGGTGCAGTTATGGGTGGAGGAGTTGGGGGGGAGTGTTAGATAAAAGCAGACAGGAGCGGAGCAGTCGACTGACTTTCATCCATCCAGCCCCTCCCTCCCATGTTCTCAGCCCCTTCATCTCCTGAACTACAAGACAATGTACAGGGAAAACATGTCAGGGTGGAGGGTGGTGGAGGGTGGGGGCGCCGATCCTCACTTAAACATGTACAATAAATACATGATATCACACACACACAAACAAGAGCTAATGTGAATGACAACTGATCACAGGCACCATCGTCTCCACCCTCTCCTCCACCCCCTTTGCCCCCTTCCACCAGATCTCCCCCACCCGCAGCATTAGCCTTGGTTGGTGGGTGTTGATGCTCCTGTCAGACTTGGTGGCACAGCCTCAGTCTGAGGCAGTTGAACTGTAGCCTGAGGAGGAGTTCACCTGAGAGCTCTGACAGCTCCTGCTTGATCATTGCCCCCCCTCCACCCACACGCCAGCCTCACACACACACATGCTCCCCCCACCCGAACGGAGGAGGCCTGGACCACAGGAAGAGTGGGTGCTACGGGGGCGATGGGTGGTTCAACGATCATAGAAAAATCGCTTTGAGCAAATGAAATGTTCTGGGTCCTGATCCTGGCTGTGGTCCTGGTCCTGATACTGGCTGTGGTCCTGGTCCTGATCCTGGCTCTGGTCCTTGTCCTGGTCCTTTAACATGACCAGCATCAGGACATATTTTTAAAAAATTTGGCCAAAACCAAATAAAATAAAATAACGTAAACAGTCGTAGATGTTGTTGTTGTTGTCGTTCTTTGCTGGGCCGCGACCCAATGACTGACTGTAACGGGGGCAGAGATTGACTGTTCACCATGTGGACAAAGTGTCTCCCACAGCACAAGTAGTATAGGGTGAGGGAGTGTGCGTGAGGGGGGGTTATCTGTGTGTCCTCATTTCACCTTTAAAAGTTGTTTTCGTGAAGGAGACACTGAGTTCAGACCTGCGTTCAGACATCATCCAGTCACTACCTTGACGTCAAGGATCCAGTAGATCAAGAAGTTCTTGGAACAACATGCTGTACTGGCCCAGTTCCCAGCTGTCAGCAGATCCAAGCGTTGGGTCAGATGAATCACAGGGCTTCACCTCCATTCATCATCCTGAACTGATGTCCAGAGCAGAGCGACCTCCATCAGCCGGTCACCTCTTTGTGTCTGGGACGGATGTTGTCTCTGGTCCATGTCGTGTGTTGTTGACGTTTATTCACTTCATGGATTCTGTTGACACTTGGACCAAAAACCGTGGACCAATGTGTGTCCAATTAAAATGATGTTAACACACTGGCAGAAAACAGGAAATCCCATAATTCCATTCACTAAACATACAGGGTGTGAGTATGTGTGAATGTTGTCCTAGATTTGACCCAAGACCAGTTCCAGTCAGGACCGTGTTCCTGGACTGATGCCCTGAAATAGAACTGACACATTTTACACCTCAGTGTTAAACTCTGGTTCCTCTGCTCCTTCAGACTTCTGCTGCTTCTGGTCTTTAGTTTTGGTTGGGGTCAGATCCTGGACTGTCCTCCAGACCATGGACTGTCCTCCATACCATCATGGGCTCAGACCCGGGACTGTCCTCCAGACCTTCACAGTGTCAGAACCTGAACTGTCCTCTTGACCATCATGGGCTCAAACACTGGACTGTCCTCCAGACCATGATGGGATCAGACCCAGGACTGTCCTCCAGACCATGATGGGATTAGACCCAAGACTGTCCTCCAGAGCACCATGGTGTCAGAACCTGAACTGTCCTCTTGACCATCATGGACTCAAACCCGGGATTGACCTCTAGACCATGATGGGATCAGATCCTGGACTGTCCTCCAGACCATGGACTGTCCTCCATACCATCATGGGCTCAGACCCGGGACTGTCCTCCAGACCTTCACAGTGTCAGAACCTGAACTGTCCTCTTGACCATCATGGGCTCAAACACTGGACTGTCCTCCAGACCATGATGGGATCAGACCCAGGACTGTCCTCCAGACCATGATGGGATTAGACCCAAGACTGTCCTCCAGAGCACCATGGTGTCAGAACCTGAACTGTCCTCTTGACCATCATGGGCTCAAACCCGGGATTGACCTCTAGACCATGATGGGGTCAGACCCAGGACTGTCCTCCAGACCATGATGGGATTAAACCCAAGACTGTCCTCCAGAGCACCATGGTGTCAGAACCTGAACTGTCCTCTTGACCATCATGGGCTCAGACTATGGACTATCCTCCAGACCATTACAGGTTCAGTTCCTGGACTGTCCTCCAGACCATCATAGTGTTCAGACCCTGGACTGTCCTTCAGACCATCATGGGGTTCAGACCCTGGACTGTCCTTCAGAGCACCATGGTGTCAGAACCTGAACTGTCCTCTTGACCATCATGGTCTCAGACTGTGGAATGCCTTCTTGACCATCATGGGGTCAGGCCCTGGACTGTCCTCCAGACCATAACGGATCAGATCCTGGACTGTCCTCCAGACCAACATGGGGTCAGGCCCTGGACTTAACTCCAGACTATAATGGTTTCAGACCCTCTAAACATTTGTTTAATAACCAGTCTTCATGGACTTTAGAGGGGTTAGGGTAAACTATTTTTCTGTGAGTCTGTCTGTGTCTGTCTGTGTCTGTCTGTCTGTCTGTCTCCTCTCGTTACAGTGGAACTGTAGCTCCTGAAGGGTTAACTGATCTGCAGCCCCGAGGCCGGGCATGGGGCCAGCTTCACTTATAAACATGTGTGCCAGGGACAGCCCAGTGACTCAGAGGACAACCCTGCCCCCTACAGCACCAGGATAGTCTTAAAGAAACAGAGACTGTTATTGGAGACCACAGCTATGACACTGAGGCTCCAGAGGAGGCGCTGTTGTGTCTATTTCTCTTAGTTTAAAGCTCATGTGGACGACCAGGTCTTTCTGTGAAGAGAAAGACGGACTGTTTCCTGTCAGTCCTTCATAGCAGCACAGGCAGGAGAAACCTGACCCACAACGTGGTCCACATGGGTTCACGTCCCGGGGACAAAACTCATGGTCACAAAACCAGAGAATAAATTCAACATATGGAAGTTTATCAGACTTTTCTGGTCTGAACTTCAACTCTTCTTTTCTTTGTCTTCACTCTTCCTCTCCCTCCTCCTCTCCTTCCTCCCCCTCTTCCTTTCTCTCTTAAACACACACACACCTAGACGGGAGGTGAGAGGGCAGTTGAGTCATGTCTGAATGGTGTTGGGCAGAACTGACACAACTGTGTCCTAACACCCTGTCATTAAGACACACAACTGGACCAGCCCAGGGTAGAACCGTCCATGTTCCGTCCATGTTCTGTCTTGCAGTAGCTATGAGGGAGTTAAGTTTTTCTTCCCCCGTGGACAGACTTTGAAGCAGTTTATAATTTTCTGTGTGTGTGTGAGAGGGAGAGAGACAGAGAGAGAGACAGAGAGAGAGAGAGGGGAGATGAGGATGTGGGGGAGGGACAGGGTTGAGCCCATTTTTTGGCTGACGTTAGTTTACACAGATGGAGTTGCTCTCGTTTTGTAAACCACAGAAAATTCCTCCGACTTCTCCAAGTTAGCACTTCTGAGAGGGGGAGACAGAGGGAGAGGAAAGGGGAGAGAGGAGAACCAAGGACAGGGAAGAGAGAGGAGAGGAGAGGAGAACCAAGGACGGGGAGGAAGGCCTAGAGAGACAGAGACAGTTGTCTTCCCTCCCCTTTTCACTGTCACCCACTGTGACCTTCCACACCTTACATCACCTCTTGTGCCTCCTGCTACCCCTGATGAACTCACCTCCTCCTCCCTCCTTCTCAGATCTGGTAGAAAAAAGGAGAGCAGGGCCTGGAATCTTATCCTGGGAGGATCCACTCCCACTTTCTCTCCTCCTGCTCCTCCTCCTAGACCCCCTTGTCCTCCCCACTTCTCTCCCTCTTCTCTCCCTCCTGATTGTCCTACTAGTCCTCCTCCTCCCCTCTTTTCTGCTCATTTTCCTCATCATCCTTCTTTTCCTCCTCGTCCCCCTTTCTCCTCTTTTCTCCTCCTTGTCCTCCCACTTCTTGACATTACAACTTTATCTCTGCTCGTGGTCTTCAGTGACATCAACAGTCATCCAGTCTTTCTTGATCTTCTCTGTTTGTCCCTTTGGCGAGAAGAGTTACCAGCTGTCTTTGACCTGTTCTATTTACCAGAAGTCCAGCGCTGGTCTGATGGTATTTTGATACCAGGTGACAGACATCAGTTAATATCTGAACAGGACTTCAATACAGTCAAGCTCTAAAAAATTGTGTTTCTTTGTGAGACAATGACCACATCCATACCAGGTGGAGTGAACTAGTGTGAACTGTACCAGATGACCCACAGTGACCAGGTGAACCTCACTGTTTGCTGTTTTGGGGGAAGTGTCCTTGGCTTTTTCACTGTTTTCCTGGTGAATTCCACCCACACAGACCAGCCCTGCAGAGACCTTCTGTTCCTCAGCACAGGACACACTCACACACTCACACACACACACACACACACTCTCTCACAAACACCCTCACATGGTAACACACACAAAACAAAAAGAACAAAAACAACAGGACAGAATGAATGGATAGTCTGTTTGTTGTTATTCTATGTTCTCGGTTGGACTGGTCCATAAGGTCCCGACCACCAGGAGGCTAGTCTATCAGGACTAGACTCTCTGATGGACCTGACCATCAGGTGGACTAGTTTATCAGATGGACCTGACCATCAGGTGGACCGGACCATTAGGTGGACCGGACCATTATGTCCCCCAGTCCAGCAGTTTTTATCATGAAGGACATACAGATCTGTTATACACTCAGCCAGGAAGTGGGATGTGGGTTTGTGTGTGTGTGTGGGTCATTTCCTCTTCAACTGACCAGCTGGACAGTAGGAGGAGCCCACCCACCCACCCTCCCTCACTCCCCACCACACTCACACACACAGTGAGACCAGTGAATCAGGTCCTCCAGCGTCTAGTTTAAGTGGTTTCCCCAAAGCCTTCTGTCAGTTGTCTGGTCAGTATTGACTAGATGGAGGACGGCCGATGGATGCAGGGACCAGGTGATGAACAGTCACTAGTCCAGATACTGATGGTACACAGTAAAGCATGACTGAGTTGTCTTGGTGTGTACCTGGTCCCTTCACAGAGTCAGCAGAGCCCAGAAATCTGTATAAAACATACCATCTCACCAGGTACCAGGGGTCACAGTGACACCAGCTAACAGGGTACCAGGTATCTTTGTAACGGGCGTTTGTCCAGGGTGGTGGGAATGAAAAAGATGTAAATATGTGTTTGTGATTATGAGTTGGATCAGACTGGATAGAAGTGTGTGTGTGTGTGTGTGTGTGTGTGTATGTGTGTGTGTGCGCGTGTGTGTGCAGGGTGGAGACCTCTAATTGAAGATAATTAGTCTCATAAAACTCCCTGCAGTTGAAATTGCGCCCCCTTCATCAGCAGTCTGAACAGACCTAATCAGGCACAGGTGTGTCAGGGTGTGTTCACAGACATGATGTTGGTGAGGACGTCCTGAGAACCTGAGGACGTCGGTACCAGTACGGAGCTCAGACACAGAACATTCACACCTTGTTATTTGCCCCCACAGTGGTAATAGATGTTTGCGCTGTGGTTGAGAGACACGGTGATGAGGGGGTAAAAGGGTGTGGACGTCTGTGTCCTGGAACCGCTACAGCACACAGTACAAGTCAGAGAGTCACATGGTCCAGGCCCAACATCACCAGCTGCACTAGGAACCAAACGGTTCCACAAGGGAAACACTGTGGCTACGGGTTTTTGTTTGAACCTATAGAGGACGCACTGACACAACTGTCTGTGCTGCTGTTACTGCTGTAGCTGGTTCCGTTACTGGTGCTGCTGTTACTGCTGCTGTTATTACTGTACTGTTACTGCTGTTCTGCTGCAGCTGGTTCTGTTACAAGTGCTCCTGTTACTACTATTACTGCTGCTCTTCCCACTGTTACTGCTGTTGCTGTTACTGCTGCAGCTGGTTCTGTTACTAGTGCTGCTGTTACTGCTGCTCCTACTGCTGTTGCTGCTGCAGCTGGTTCTGTTACTAATGCTGCTCTTACTACTGTTACTGATGTTACTGCTGCTCCTACTGCTGCTCTTACTGTTGATACTGCTGCAACTGGTTCTGTTACTGGTGCTGCTATTACTGCTGCAACGGCTGTTCCTGCTGATGCTGTTACTGTCACTGCTGTTGCTACTGTTACTGATGCTCTTACTGCTGCCCTTACCTCTGTTACTGCTGCTGCTGTTACTACTGTAACTGCTGTTATTACTGTTAGTGCTGCTGTTACTGCTGTTACTGCTGCAGCTGGTTCTGTTACTAGTGCTGCTGTTACTGCTGCTCCTACTGCTGTTGCTGCTGCAGCTGGTTCTGTTACTAATGCTGCTCTTACTACTGTTACTGATGTTACTGCTGCTCCTACTGCTGCTCTTACTGTTGATACTGCTGCAACTGGTTCTGTTACTGGTGCTGCTATTACTGCTGCAACGGCTGTTCCTGCTGATGCTGTTACTGTCACTGCTGTTGCTACTGTTACTGATGCTCTTACTGCTGCCCTTACCTACTGGTGCTGCTGTTTCTACTGCAACAACCGTTACTGCTGATGCTGTTAGTACTTTCACTGCTTCTGCTCTTACTGTTGTTATTGCTGCTGCTTTTACTACGTTTACTGCTGCTCTTACTGCTGCTGTTGTTACTGCTGCTGCTGTTACTACTGTTACTGCTCATACTGCTGCTGCTGTTAATACTTTTACTGCTGCTGTTACTGCTGCTCCTGCTGCACCAGCTGAGTATTAATAGACAGAACTTAGAACATAAGGTACCTTAGAAAATTATGGTTCACACCTGACATTACATCACCTGACGACAGTGAGCTGTCACTACAAGACGGTTGTAGAGCGTTGGAGACAGCCCCCACTGCTGGTCTACGTAGGTAGGACCTCAGAGCTGTCTGTCAATTACAGGTCTGTCCTAATCTCAGGTCATTTTGACGGCCTTGATAAATGTTTAACACCAGTGGAGAGCAGAGGGACCAGTGACTGTTGTCATGCTTCATTATGGTTACAGGAGTGTTGCCTCACAGAGGCAGATGAGGGGTAGGTTGACTGTAATTACAGCCGTGTGGAGGGAAAACATGTCATTTGGTTGTAGAGCACTTTCCTACACTTTCTGGCTGCTGTGGACAGGAGGCTCCCCAACCAGGTGGAACCTTCTCTCATCTGGTCTTGGCCTGAGTCATCCTGACTTTCTTTCATCTAAAAAAAATGTTAAGTTTTTGGGTTGGGGCTGTTTTTTATCATTGTTTTTTTTTCACTGCCAGTTCTGTTCCCTCTGATCCCACTCAAGCTGAGCTTCAACAGGGTTTAATACACATCTCAAATAAGTTGAGGGCCACCACCCACAGCATCATTTCACCGAAGGGTCGTGTCAGCTTTCAGTGTTCAATACAAAAAATTTATTAAAAAAAATCAGTTTCTTATAGATTCTGTGTAATACACCACTGAACCAGGAGGAGTCTCTGGATCAGGGTTTGAGAACTATAGGATTTACCATAAAATGTGGAGAACAAATCTATAAAATATAAAACTTACCATATATTTACTGGTGAAGCCCACCAGTAAATATATATAGCCCATACTTTACTGCAGTACAGAACAGTACATCAATCTGTGAAAATACATTTACTGTGATGATTGGAAAGTTCAGATCATTACAGTTATATTATAAATTCTGATCAACAATGCATTGGATGAAAGTGAATAACGCAATAAAGTAAAGTCTCCATTAAAATATATTAATCCTGTTATTTATATTGTGGGCCTTGCTAACATTCAACTTTCACATCAAGGTGGGGGCCGCAAAATATCATTCCATGGACCGCAAATGGCCCACGGGCCGCGGGTTTGAGACCCCATGTTCTAGGGTGTCAATTAGAGAAAGTTTACTCGCATTATATGTGTCACAGGGATCATATGCCATATATATGCCATATATATATATATTTTTTTTTTTTTTTTTTCCTTTAGAAAGAAGATTTAAATATACTACTGGTAAAGTACCAAGCACCAAGTCTGGCCCACAACTTCATGTCTGTTTTTCTGCACTGTTTTTGGTTGAACCCCCTGC
>JAFBJS010006247.1:113716-127611 GCA_016785265.1 Paraplagusia blochii
GAACCAATCAGCAGCCAACGTTGGGACCTCACCGTCTTCGTCCAGTGATGTTGGAGGAGGACGTGGGGTAATTGAACACACACACACTCCTGGACCTCAATGGTAGTCTTACAACTTCATACATGGGGGGGGGGAAGTGGTGCTCCAAACCGGAGGAAGGGTGTGTGAGTGTAACATAACACCAAAAAAATGACACCACAGGAAAAAAAAATAGTGAAAAAGAGTGGGAGGAGAGGAGGGAGAGGGAAGAAAGGGAAGAGAGGAGGGAGTAGAGGAGGCAGGCAGGGAGGGAGGAACGAGGCATGGAGGAGGGAGGAGAGCCAGACTGTCAAGGTATTTCCGTCTGCAAACACAACACTTATGTGTCGTGGAATCATGTCAGAACTCCCACCTACAGTACATCCAGAACTAGAGCCCACAGCTGCTGGTACCACAGTGCTGGTATCACAGTACTGGTACCACCCTCTCATCTGGCAATAAAGCCAGTACCAGTAACAGCCTGACTGTTCTCAGGTTTTCTCAAACTGACCCAACACTGACTCAAGTCGTTGACCAGTCGTGGACGAGAACCTGGTCAACTTTGGGACTAGTCTATTAAGAACCAGATCACAGTCTGAGCCCAGCTTCTCCTTAGACCTCCCTCTAGACCTGGAGTGGATTAAACCCTGTTGAAGTTCAGCTACTCTGGAGTCAGTGATAGGAGCCACTTGAACTTGAACTCTGGTCTCCTCTCCCTTCAGCTCCTGGTCTCCTCTCTCCTCAGCTCCTGGTCTCCTCTCTCCTCAGTTCCTGGTCCCTTCTCCCCTCAGCTCCTGGTCCCTTCTCCCCTCAGCTCCTGGTCCCTTCTCCCTTCAGCTCCTGGTCTCCTCTCTCCTCAGCTCCTGGTCTCCTCTCCCCTCAGCTCCTGGTCCCTTCTCCCTTCAGCTCCTTGTCTCCTCTCTCCTCAGCTCCTGGTTCCCTCTCCCTTCAGTTCCTGGCCCATTGTCCCTGCAGCTCCTGCTCCCCTCTCTCCTCAGCTACTGGTCCCGTCTCCCCTCAGCTCCTGGTCTCCTCTCCCTTCAGCTCCTGGTCTCCTCTCCCTTCAGCTCCTGGTCCTCTCTCCCCTCAGCTCCCAGTCCCTTCTTCCTCCAGCTCCTGCTCCCCTCTCTCCTCAGCTCTTGGGCCCTCTCCCCTCATCTCCTGGTCCCTTCTCCCTTCAGCTCATGGTCCTCTCTCCCCTCAGCTCCTGGTCCCCTCTCCCCTCAGGTCCTGTGCCCTTCTCCCCTCAGCTCCTGGCCTCCTCTCTCCTCAACTCCTGGTCTCCTCTCTCCTCTGCTCCTGGTCCCTTTTTCCCCTCAGCTCGTGGTCCCTTCTCCCCTCAGCTCCTGGCCCCTTCTCTCCTCAGCTCCTGGTCCCCTCTCTCCTCAGCTCCTGGTCTTCTCTCAGTGTGTAGACAGGAGATGGAGAAAACACTGATAAGAAGGAACCAATGTGGATTGGTCTGATTCCAACATTTATGGCAGGAAACTGAAGGCGCCCCCACCCGACCCACCTCCCTACAGGAGAGTTCCCGTGGTGAGGTGAACGTTGTTGGAGAGCAGAGCTGTTGTTTCGGTAGCTCAGTGGGAACCGCCACCTCTTTCTGTCATTTCTGTCGTCAGTTGGATGGAGGTTAGAGAGAGAAAAGAGAAGGTAAAAAAGGAAGAAATCCCCAGGGTGGTGCAGGACGCAGGGGGAGGAAGTAGGAGAGCACAGGGTGGAGAGTAAAAATGAGCAGGCAGTGAAGTCCATGGAGGAGGAAAAGGGGTGAGAAAAGGGGAGGGAAGAGAAATGGAGAAAGATTTCAGGTTGTAACTTCTCCCTCTGTTCTGTTTCTGTAACCCTCCTCCACCTCCACCTCCACCTGCCTGCTGACATGTGAGAACCTGCCCTCCACCCCATCATCCGTCTGTGAGCTGCAGTGAATCTGGTCTACACCAAGGAATGTTTGGTGGAAAAGTTGGTGTTAACCTTCTGTGGCCCAGAGATGTTTCCTGGTCCACAGGAGTCAGAGTGGTGTCCAACACATCAACATCAACATAAACAAATGTAACATGTGACTCGATGTCACATGACCTCACGAACTTTTGTACCTGGTCAGCAGTTCTGTTCTGCATCAGTCAGACCCTGCTGTACCAACAGACTACTTCATTTTTGAAGTACTACTGTATATAGACGAAGGACACACCTAAAATCTGCCCCCCCCACACACACCTCCCTACTGTCCCTTGTGGGCATCTGTCAGAGTAGAGTATGAGAACAGCGCCCTCTACAGTGAGGTTCTGCAAGACAAACCAGGCTACTTCCCAGAGTACAAGAAGGTCTGAAGATGGTTAAGTGTACAGGTGTCCAACTCAGGCCCGGGGGCCAAATCTGGCCCACAGTGTAATTATATATGGCCCGATAGACAATGTCAAATATGTACTAGAGTTGGCCCACCAGTATAAAGCCCTTATATATTGGTAGGATATGTAGTATAAGTGATGCATGGTCTTTGTGAAAGTACAGACTTTTTTTGTTTTTTGTTGTTTTTTTTGTAAAAATGTTTAGACATTAAACGGACCTTAAAAGGCTCCCGATATGATATTTAATTTCTCATGTGTTGATAATATTAAGCAGCTGTTCAGATTCAATTTAATACGGGACGGCACGTGGTTGATTGAGGTTGTGGCCACTAGGGGGCATGGTTGAAAAAACAAATATTGTTGCTCTGGGCACTGATAGGTTGGTGGCCCCAAGGGACCCTAGCTCCGCCCCTGCATTTAATACAGTATCTGGAGAATTGGAAATATTTACAGTATATTTTTCAATAAATATATTCAGTCTGGCCACGACTTCATGACAGTTTTTTAATAGTGACCCACTGGGAAGTTGAGTTCCACACCACTGGTCTAGGGTCAGCTGCTGGTGTGTGTGTGTGTGTATCTGTATCTGTGTCTCGGTGCATATCTGTCTGTGTGTGAGTGGATCCGTGTGTGTGTGTATCTGTGTTTCAGTGTGTGTTTGTGTAATTGTGTCTGTGTGTTTCCATGTGTGTCTGTGTGTATCTGTGTGTGTGTATCTGAGTTCCAGTGTGTTTGTGTATCTGTTTGTTTGTTTGCATGTATGTTTGTTTATCCATTTGTCTGTATGTCTGTGTGTGTGTCTGTGTGTATCTGTGTGTGTGTGTGTGTGTGTTTATCTGTGTTTCAGTGTGTGTTAGGGTAATTGTGTCTGTTTTTGGATTTTTGTATCTGTTTGTGTGTCTGTGTACATGTGTGTTTGCATGTGTATATCTGTATGTTTGTATATCTGTTTGTCTGTGTTTGCATGTGTCTGTGTGTATCTGTTTCTGTGTGTGTATGCCGGTCTACGTGTATCTTCGTGTGGTGTGTGTATCCTTTTCTGTGTGTGTGTGTGTGTGAGAGTGTGTGTGTGAGAGTGTGTGTGTGCACAGTCAGGTCTCTTCTCTCTCTCTCTCCTCAGCTCTGACCACAGATATTTCCTTCAGCTCCTGCTGTGCCCCAGAACACAGCACATAGTTTCCATAGAAATATATAAGAGTTCTGAGGGGGCGGGGTCTAAGGCGGAGCCATGAGCTCAGCTTCACAATCAGATTCAAATAGAAATGGAAAACTCTGTCTCCACAGTAAAGATGAGAGACACAGCAGATAAAGATGGAGTCAGGAGTCAGGGGTCCTTCAGACCCCCATGAACTTCAGTCATAAATCAATGCTGATGGATTCACACCACACAGTCCATTAGGAACTGGGTCTTGAAGGAGAGGCCAGTCTGGACCAATCACTGTAGCTCCACCCGTGGCCTAAAGACACCGGTGATGAACCCATGGAACTTTTCTGTGTTCCTCTGTTCATCACCGGTGTCCATGGAAACGCAGTGTAAATAAACAGAGACCTTTGGAAACAGAGTGAACTTCAATGACACCTGTTTGTTTTGTCACCAGTTTAACCCACAGTCCCAGATCCTATTTAGTAGAACGTGAGATCAGTTCCTTGGTTCGTGTTTGTCTCCCCTGAACTGACACTGGTACCAATTTTCTCCTAGACGCTGATTCCTGGATGACTTGGAACCATCCCTGAAGATCCAGCTCCTTGGTCCTGGAACCAGGTTCTCCTGGTCACCTTTGACGTTTGTCTGAAGCTTTGGAGACAGTAAACACACACACACACACACTCTGGTTAATAATGTTACTGTTCAGCAAAAATGTGAACAAATTCAACATTAACGTGTGTGTGTGTGTGTGTGTGTGTGCGACTGTTGTCACCATCATTTGTGTTGATAACTAGAACAGTCTCTGTTCATTGTCCTCCATCAGCGAGAGGTGTTCCTCCTTCTGTCCCCCTGGTGGTGACCCGTCTGTACTCCCGTTGTACGATCACAAGACAACGTATCTGACTGACACCTCAGCTGTGTTTCAGTAACACACCGTGATAAACAGTGTTACAACCTCTGCGGCAGAGATACACTGTAACAGACGATGTGGGTCTGTCTCATCTTGATAGAACATTGTAGAACTTTCTGGAACCAAAATCGTGACGTTTATCATCCAGTAGTCCTTAACACACACACAACACTCATAATAATTATATTATTGATAATGTTATTAATAATAATAGCAATACCATCAACATTTTCAGCATCTTAAAATTATGAACATATATCTTTGTTATTATTAATAATATAAATATTACAATAATTAACATTATTATCCACCTTCATCATTCATTTTTATTATAATTATTTTATTATTATTGTTGTTGTATTAATAAAAATAATATTATGATTATTACTGGTGCAGTGGATCAGTGGATTATTGGTTGATCTCTTTATTGACACTTTCCGTGGACGCCCGTGTGAAGTTCCACGGGTTCTTCAGCGTGTCTTTAGGCTCTGAGTGGAACTACGACGCTCGGTCCATTCAAGACCCACTTCCTGGGCAGCGGTGGCCTAGCGGTTAAGGAAGCCGACCTGGGTCTTTCGGCTCTGGGGTTTGAATCTGCCAAGCGGCCGCTGTTTAATTTAGTGATGGGTTAAATCCAGAGTGTGTGTCACAATTATGAGGAGTTGCTTTATTGTTGTTGTTGTTGTTTTCATTATTATTATTATTATTTATAATATAATTATTGTTACTGTTGTTGTTATTAGTAGTGGTAGAAGTATTAGTATTATTATCCATCTGCCTCCATCCTTTTTATCAGTAGCGGGGCAGCGGAGACACCAGACTCCACCACATCCACGCCACTTCACCGTACCTTCCTCCAGGAGATCAGATCCCTGGAAGTCCACCGCCTTAACCCGGGAATCAGACTTGTCCAGGTAGGAGAACCATGGAGCTTCTCACCATTGACAGAGACGCTGACTCAGGGCCAGAGAAAATCGATTTATTATTATTATTATTATAATTGTCATTATCATCATTATTCTATTATTATTTTTATATTAATAATGATATTAATAGCATTATCATTAATGCATCTCTTATTTTTAGATTTTCCATGGACGCCCGTGTTGAACAGAGGAACACAGTGAAGTTCCACGGGTTCTTCAGTGTGTCTTCAAGCTCTGAGTGGAACTACGACGTTCGGTCCAGACTAACCAGGGTCCGGCGGGTCTCAGGTTCGAATCCATCAGTTGCCAGGTTACCTCTGAGCCGCACACCGTTCACTTTGGTGATGGGTTAAATGCAGAGGTCACTTTTGGTTGTGTTATTATTGTATTATAATTATTATTAATATTAAAAGTGAGAAAGGATCAACCGACAGAGTCACTGACAGTACGGACAAATGAGAGCGGACTCCCCAGGTGAATTGTTGCCATTTCAATGACTTTAATAAGCAAAATAGGAAACGATTTCATTAAAAAAAAAAAAAAAACAATGAAAATGAAGACAAAACAGAAACCAGTCTGAATGTAACATTTAAAAGGTCGATGGATTTTTTAACTAGGATTTTATATATATTTATATATATAAACAGGAGGATTTTATCAGCCGACGTCGGCAACAACAGGAGGAAAAGAACCGCAGCTGCAGTTTCCCTTTGATTTCAACACAGTTGAATCAACAATAAAAGTTAAAATGTTCAGGCGGCGAACCGGACCCGGTACCGCGGTGTTCGGACCGGTCGGGCAGGAGAGAACACCGCGGTACCGGGTGCGGCTGCGACAGCCGCTCAATTAAATCATTACAAATACTTAAAAACTATGCATCTGGCCAGCAGAACCAGAACCAGAACCAACAAATACAAACCATACAACACAAGCCATATAATGAACACACACTCTTTCTCCCCTGCAGACTTTCCGCTGCAGAATTTTCTCCCGCCATATCAAGAACCAGCACCGCGCTGCATCGCGGAATCGAACCAGCAACCTGCGCTGTTTTAGATTACATTGAAAAGCATCTGGGATTCAACTGAGATGTTGAAAATGACGTCACAATCTGGTTCTTTACGTCATTTTTTAAGTTCGAATGAGACCCGCGCTGCATCGCGGAGTCGAACCGGCAGGTGTTGGACCGCAAGAAACGGCAGTTGGTGGCTGTTCATGACGTCACGATCTGGTTCTTGACGTCATTTTTTAAAGACTGGGGGAGAATGAGGGAGAGTTAAACACACACACTCACCCCCTGAGTGTGTGTGTGTGTGTGTGTTTTCATGGTGACATTTGCACGCGGCCTGTCTCCCTCTTTCTTACTGACCTGCAGTAGAAAAATAAACCAGGGGACAAATTTTGTAACATTTTGTGTGACGTCACAGTCACGTGATCAGTACCAAAGTTACAAAGAGGGAAAAAAAACATTTAAACTTGGAAAATTGGGGGAGGAATGGCAGAGAAATAAGTGTGTGTGTGTGTGTGTGTGTGTTCTGGATCCAGATCTCAGTCCAACACACACACTCACACACACGCAGTATTATGGGATGTCTTCCTGGAGGGAGTTTGGTGCAAATGCCAGAATGAAAACAACAGAAGATGTCAAAAAAAAAGTGCAGATGAAAAGAATTTTAAAAAAAAAGTCACCGGAAGTACGTCGACGCTCTCTTCCTCAAACCAAAAGTTATTTTTTTCAGCAATAAAAATAAAAAAAAAAACAAGTCAAACACCAACAGAGACAGAAGTCCAGACCAGCCTCCTCCTTCTCCTCTTCCTCCTCAATCCTGTGCAGTTTTGCGGTTGCATAATATTTACAAGCACAAAAGTGTGCGAAGGACCCCTTCCCCAACACACACACACACACACACACACACTCCAAAAATGACACTGCACCGGCAGTCTCCCTCTAACAACTGAACAACTGAACGGACCCCACGGAGAAGAAGGAGCGGGTGAAAAAACATGCTGTTACTGATACAAGGAAGAAGGAGAAGGAGGAGAAAGAGGAGAAAGGAGGAGAGAGTAGAAAATAGATGTTAACACCGTACATGTCCAGCATGCAGGATTAATATTAATGCACGACTTTATTATTTTTTCTCGTCAATATATACTCGAAGAATAACCAAGCAGGCAAAATCAAAACCCATGGAATATTTGCAGAACCCCCCCTTCGCCCCCTCCCTCCAACCCGCTCCCTAATGCCCCACCACCCCAGCCCACTGCCCCACTGCCCCGCGTCCAGACAGAGTCAGTCAGTGACAGTCAGGGTTGACGGACCACACTTACGGGTTTGCATAATAAAGAAGAGTTGTTGTTTTTTTTCTTGGTGCGGCCTCCGAACCGGATTCAATGGGTTTGTTTTAACCCCGGTGAGTTCTTCTGGTACCGGGACCCGCACCGAGGGGAGGACGGGGCTCCGGGGCTGGACTGAGCACAGTCCAGAGTCTCTCCAAGATATTGAAAAGAATGGATAAAAGAGGGAAAAACCTCTTTTCATCCACTTTGAAGTCAGATGTTGATCTAATTAGTCCTGTTGTTGTTGCTGTTGTTGTTGTTGACCCAGTCTGTGTGACAACAGCGAGCGACTCACATGAAGAACTCCGGGGAGGACGGGTTGTCGCTGGTGGAGCCCGCCTCACGGAACCCGCCGTTGGCCCCGGACGAAGAGCCTCCCGTCATTTTCTCGCACTTGAGCTTGTAGGCGTCCCGCTCCCGGGCCAGGCGCCCGATCTCGGCCTTGAGTTGCTCCACCTGGTTCATCAGCTGCGTCTTCTCGTTCTCCAGCACGTGCTTCTGCTGGACGCGCTTGAAGCGGCAGGACTGCGCGTAGCCGCGGTTCTTCAGGGTCCTGCGCTTCTGCTTGAGGCGGATCACCTCGTCCTTGCTGAAGCCCCGCAGGTGTCGGTTCAGCTCCCGCACCGACATGGACACCAGCTGCTCGTCCGAGAAGCGGTCCTCCGCGTTGTGCCCGCCGCCAACGCCGCCGTGGTGCGCCGCCGCCTGGCTCAGCTGGAGGTGATGGTGGTGATGGTGGTGGCGGTGGTGATGGAGCGGTTGGTGTGGGTCTGGAGAGACCGGCGACGGACTGTCGGGGTCCTGGCTGTGGTGGTGGTGGTGGTGATGATGGTGGTGGCCGTGGTGAGGGTGCTGGCTGTGGGGGTGGTTGTGTCCCCCCGGGGCTGACAGCTCCTCGGCGTGGTGCGCGATGCCGCCCGCATATGGGTGATGGTGCTGCTGGTTGTGGTGGTGATGGTGTGGACCACGGTAGCCCTCGAAGGCGCCCTGCTGCTGCTGCTGCTGCTGGACGTGCGAAGGTGGAGGGTGGCCCTGCGCGCTGGCTCCGATCAGGGCCTCCACCGCGTCCTCCGGGGTCAGACTCAGCGTCTGCGGGTCTATCTGCTGGTGGTAGCCCCCGCCCGGCATCCAGTACAGCTCCTCCAGGTGGTTCTTCTGCTCCGTGGGGCTGAAACTGGGCGAAGAGGGCACCGAGCTGCAGGGCGTGCTGATGGGAGTGGAGGACACGGAACCCTGCGGCTGGACGCGGGTACACTGACGCACCCCGCCGCGCTCCAACCCCGCCAGACCCTCCTTCTTCACGTCAAACTTCATCAGGTCAAAATCGTTGACATATTCCAGGGCCAGAGGGCTGCTGGGTAACTCCGGGCCCTGGATGCTCAGCTCTGTGCTCATGGCGGCGCTGCTGCTGCGACTTTTTTGCGGACAGGCGAAGGCGCTGGTGAGCACCAGCGGGCCGGGGAGCGTCTCCTTCACCAGCTTCTCGGCTCTGCGTTCTTCCTTCACACAGTAGTTCTTTCTGGGGTTCCTCCAACGATGTGCGCTGACCTGCTGCAGCATGAACCGCACCGAGCTGCGCTGAGAAGGAAAAACAGGGCGGAGGGAAAAAAAAGTGGCAGAGAAACTTTCAGACTAATTTTCTGCGCACTTTTTGCGTCATGAAGCCAGTTCAGTGGTGGAGGGGGGGCAGCGGCACGGACGCCCCAGAGCTCGGTTTCTTCAGCGGAGTTTTTTTGGACATAAACTCCTGATAAGAAAAACAAAAAAAAATCTCAGTTACCGCAGGAACCAGTCCTCGGTGAAACTTTTTTCTTCCCAAGTCCGGAGAACTTTTTTCCTCAGGAAAAAAAAGTGCGCCGCTGTGAGGAGACGTGTGATTTTGGCCGAGAAGCAGTTTTTTTTTCCAGCTCTGCACCGCAGATGTTCCGACAGTCTCCTCCTCCGCCTCCTCCTCCTCCTCCTCTTGTCTGTATCGTTCTCTGGTTTCCAGCAGACTGCCTCTGCAGCGAGCGAGCACTTTATGCTTATAACGCAGCGTGACGTCAGTGCGGGGCCAGCAGCTGTCCAATGGGGAGCGGCGACAGTTAGAAGGAGGAGAAGGTGATGGAGGAGGAGGAAGGGGAGGTGCAGCGTCGACAGCCTCTGACAGTCAGCTGACCAATTTACCTCAAAGCCGGAGGAGGGACGAGGAGGCGCTCGCTCCTGCGTCCCGTGTCCTTCACTTCATCTTCATCACTTCACTCACACACCTGTGTCGCCTGTGAACTGATGACGTCACGACCGCTGCTTCCACAAACCTATTCCCAAAAAAAAACGCTGAAAAATTCAAGGAGAATCCCGACTGGAAACAAACAAACTCTGTTGAAGGAATCCCGTTAACAAACAAACAAATAATCCACAAATAATCCCAGAATATAAACCTTACGTCCAGTAATCCTGCAAGTGTGGATTAGAGCAGTGTGAATGTTCAGTCCAGGATTATTATCCCAAGTGGAACCAGAGTTCTTCAGAATTGGCGTCTTGGTCTCATCCCAAAGGATTGACCTGAAAACAGGCAGAAGGCTGCCCCCGGGTGGAGAAAAGCCGCAAGTGTAGGGTTGCAGAGTGCGGACACAGCCGTGTCTAACAGGTGTGTGTGTGTGTGTGTGACTTTACAGCTCAAACCATTACAAAATATATATTCTTTTAAATATATATTTACGTGTGAGAATCTCTAGATTAAAAATATAAATTATAATCCGACCTGCAGCTGTTTTTATCTGAAGATAAAATCATTTTGTAGTTTCGACTTCAACTGATCGGAGATTTTTTTTTTTTATTTTGCTAAATTTACTAAAACTCCTGCGAGATTGGAATAATAATAAATAAATCGAATTAAATATAATTTCGTTCTGGTGGACATTTGACTGACGATCATCACAGCGCTGCGTCGATTAACGTTCGTCTGCGCTCATTAATGAACGGCACGGATTTATTTTTACGGTCCTTTAACTTCAACCATAAAACAATAATTTTGTAATTAAAATCAGAAATTAAAATATTAATGTGTGAATAATATTTAAAATGTATCTTGAACTGGAATGACACCATTTCAACAATATAGGATTAATTAAATAAATCAAATGCAATATAAACTGTGTATATGTAGACACACACACACATATATTTATAAATACTTTTGTACATATATATATCTATGTTTGTGTAAACATTGTCATACAGCTTCTCACCTTTTTCCACAAGTCGTTCTCACCTCAGGTCTGTTTGTTTCCTAGTCGCGTGCGCTAATGTAGACACATATACGCAACAATATATAATACATAAATGTATAAATATATATGTTCGTCCGTCCAGTGCGCGGTCCGCGCTTCTCTTGTTGCCCAGTTTCGTGCCGTTCTCCGCTGCTCCTGGTCCTCCTCCTCTCAGACTGACGGCGGAGGCCCGGCCCGCTGCCACCGCCGCTCGTCTCCCTCAGCCTCGGTAATAACGGGGCAGTAATGGAGGAGAGCCGTGGTAAAAAAAAAAAAAAGTGTCGGTGTCAGCAGCGCGGGGTGGTTAATGGTCTATTAAGTGGTGTGAGTGTGTGTGTGAGAGAGAGAAAGTGTGTGTGTGGGTGTGTGAGTGAGTGAATGAAAAAGAGATTAGCGGCGGTAATTCCTCAGATTACTGTTAAAATAGATATTTCATTACACTTGATATGTGAAGGAGCAGAGAGGCTTCGAACCTCTGACCCACTGCTCTTACTGCAGCCGCTTGTCCACAGGCCGTTTATTCGTCAGTTCAGTCCGAGGAGAGGAGTCCAGGGAGTCTGCGTAGAAGAGGATCGGACCCTCAACCCAGCACTTATGGACCTTTGGATCAGTGTGTGATGACTGGGACCAGAATTCGTGGTCCAGATGAGAAACATCTGACGCCGTTGGACTGATGGTACTGGTGGTACTAGTTGTACCAGTTGTACATGGGGGAGACATATTTTCAGAAGAGTTGTGTTGTGAAGCGTCATCGTTGGAGAGCAGAAGCGTTTAAGGAGACATGTCCCTTGGTCCCGCTGGTCTGCGTCCACTCCTGGGCCCCCGTCCCACCCTTTACTCACACACTCCTGTTTATTTACTGCAGACTGATCGATTTCCTCTGTGGAAACATTCATTATTCAGTTGTGGTTGTTGTGACCAGAGGAGCAGCTGAGGAGGAAACGGTCACATCCTGGTCACAGACCTGTCCACTGACCAGGAGACGGTTTCAGCCTTGACAAAACTGTGGATCTGTTCAGATGTGAAGTCCTCTGTCCTCCTCATTTGTCCTCAACCCTCCTGCACTCCAGTCCTTAACTCTTCTGTCCTCTCCTCCTCATCCCTAATGTTCTCTCTTCCTCATCCCTTTTGTCCTCTCCTCTTCGCACCTCCTGTCCTCCCATACTCTCCTGTACTCTTGTCCTCAGCCCTCCTGATATCTTGTCCTGTTCTCCTCAGCCTTTCTGTTCACTCATTCTCACCCCTCCTGTCCTCTTCCTCTCATCCTTCTGTCCCACTGTCCTCTCCTCAGCCCTCCTATCTACTCCTCCTTACCCCTCCTGTCCTCTCCTCCTCAGTCCCTCCTGTCCCCAGTCCTCTCCTCCTTAGTCTTCCTATCCTTTTTTACACTCCTCCTCAGCCCTCTTGTTATCCTGTCCTCTCGTCCTCACCCCTCCTGTCCTTCTGTCCTTTTCTCCTCAGCCTTTCTGTCCACTCATTCTAACCCCTCCTGTCCTCTCCTCCTCACCCCTTCTGTCCCACCGTCCTCTCCTCCTGAGCCCTCCTATCTACTCATCCTCATCTCTCCTGTCCTCTTCTCCTCACTCCTCCTGTCCTCTTTTCCTCAGCTTTTCTGTCCACTCATTCTCACCCCTCCTGCCCTCTCCTCCTCACCCTTTCTGTCCCACTCTCCTCTCCTCATCAGCCCTCCTCTCTTCCTCTCCTCTCCCCCTGAGCCTTTCTGTCCACTCATTCTCACCCCCCCTGCCCTCTCCTCCTCACCCTTTCTGCCTCACTCTTTTCTCCTCCTCACCCTCTCTGTCCCAATCTCCTCTTCTCCTCAGCCCGCCTCTCTTCCTCTCCTCTCCTCCTCAGCCTTTCTGTCCACTCATTCTCACCCCTCCTGTCCTCCCCTCCTCACCCCTCCTCTCTTTTTCAAAGATGACATTTTTATTCATTAAACTCTTTAACTCGTCCTGCATTTTTTTTCCTCCCTCACCTAATTCCTGGCCCACTGACCTCCTTACCTCTGGGCTCCCTCACCCTTCTCCAGCATGCCTGCCCTCACCCACCCCGGCTCATTTATCACGGAGCAGGAGGGAACCCCCCCCGCCCCCCCAGCCTGCAGGCCCCTGTCACCCTGTGCATTCGCCTCTTTGTGGCTCCCAGCTAACAAGTGTCGGATCAGCAAAAGTCTATTAGAGCCTGGTGGGCCTTTGGCAGCCTATTGGGTCGGGGTCAGTGAGCTGCTCTCCTCACCGCTCCGATAGCTCTTTATGTTGCCGCCGCTCTCTGACACAGATCCCCACAAGATTAATGATTTTTAGCCGCTCTTTGAGGCTGACTGCTCCGACTCTTCTCCCTTTCTTCTAACTCTCGTTCTCCTCTTTACTCCTCTTTACTCCTCCTATCCACTCTTGTCCTTCTCCTACACGCTCTGACTTCTGATGCTTCCTACGGGGGTTTCACTGGGAATTAGGCTCCGGTGGCCCAGATGTCCTGAAAAGTTTAGCCCCACTACACACACACACACGCACACACACACACACACACACACACGCTAGGGGTGTCCTTCTATAACATTTACCGATACCGATATTAACCGATATTAACTGATACCGATACTGATATATGCAGGTGATTTCCCCTGAATTATTGTGATACCATATCGGCCATCTCACCCTGTCCTCTGTATCCTTAAATCCAACTCGAACAGCTGCTGTATCTTTGTCTCATTTGTCTTCGCCAAAAGGAAATAAAAATATTCACTTCAGAGAAAGAGAGAGAGAGAAGCATCATACTGTTGTCAATCTTTGTCAGTCTTTACTCATAAATGGATGAATCTTCTCCCCTGGTCTTGTCCCCCTTTACAGCGGGTTATTGTTTTCCCATCTCCCCCTGTCCTCTGTATCTTCTACTCTGACTCCAACTACCTCCATGTCCTCCCTCACTGCATCCATCAATCTCCTCTTTGTCTCCTAC
>JAFBJS010006247.1:135192-145214 GCA_016785265.1 Paraplagusia blochii
CACCTCCACAACCTGTTCTCCTCCTTTCTCTTCTTCTTGTTGTTTCTGTTTGTTGGGTGTGGACCTCAACGATTGAAGTCAGACTGCAGTGAAGGTCCAGGGAAAAGAGAGCAGAGTGGCAGCTGTGCTGATGGACCTGAAGATCATGGAGATGACTGATGATGTCACGTGAACCCAGTCATCAGTCATAATGTCCTGATGTTGTCGGAGGGAAGGAAAGCTCACAGTGTTGCTTTGTTTTGTCCTCAGCTCTGTTGGACTGGTCCAGAATGTTCTGTGGTCACTGGTCTACTGACAGAACCACTGACAGAACCACTGACCAAACCACTGAAAGAACCACTGATGGAACCACTGACAGAAGCGCTCAGAGAACCACTGACAGAAGCTCTGACATACCAAGTGATAGAACCACCGACAGAACCACTGCGGGAACCACTGACAGAAGGTCTCAGAGAACCTCTGACGGAACCATCGACAGAACCTCTTATAAAACCACTGACAAAACCTATGAAAGAACTACTGATAGAACCACTGACAGAAGCTCTGGTAGAACCAGAGATGGAATCACTGACACAAGCTCTGATCGAAGCACTGACAGAAGCTCTAAAACACCACTGGTAGAACTACCTACAGAACCGCTGACCGAAGCACTGATAAAACCACTGACAAAACCTAAGAATGAGCCACTGACAGAAGTTCTGATAGAAACTCTGATTGACCCACTGATGGTACCTCTGACAGAAATAGTGAGGGAACCACTGACAGAAGCTCTGGTAGAACCACCTCCGTAACAACTGACACGGGCTCTGACAGAACCACTGACAGAAGCTCTGGAAGAACTACTGGACTATTGACAGGAGCAGCAGTGGAGGATGGTTCATCCAAACCATCTCCAGGTGCGTTGACCCTGAAGCCCGTCCCACTCTAGTGTCACTCTGGGGACACCACCGCAACACATCTTTGGGTTATAAATGTTAAGATGCCCCCTACTGGAAGCTGTCAGTCGAGGAGGACCAGGGTGATCATGTTGTACGAGAGGATTCATTAGTGACAGAAGACAGAAGGATGCTCCTCCCTGTCATTACTACACCTTTCCTGTGGGGGGTGCTAGTTATCGGTCTGTCACCTGACAACTGGAGTCACGGTCTGAATTTGTCAGTGTGTGACATTTGCGTGCGCTGACGTGGGCGGCACAGCTGACTCCTAGCATACGTTGGTGTGGACCAACTCCACAAAGACCCATCCATCAAACAGGAGCAAATTCGCACTGTGCCTCTGTTGACACAGGGTTAACAACTTGACACTGACGGAGGTGGGCGGGGCCCAGGGCGGCTCAGAAGGCCAATCATCCACATTCAATTTGACTGATTGCCCACATTTCCATCGAGCGGAACGTCGAGTCCTTGATGAGGTGCAGAAGCAGTCGGACTAGGAGGGAGGAAAAAAAAAAAGAGTCAGGGACGCCGTCACGTGGTCCCATCTGAAGACAGAAGAGATGCTGGGTCTGGAGCCAGAGTTGTGCCCGGACCCGTTGATGGAGCAGGAACTTCCGTCCTCTCAGCCCTAATGCTCCTCTGATCAATGCTGTGGTGGGACGACCACCAGGAGGTGATTAAAAACTTTCACAGGGCATTGATTTAAAAACTACTCTGCGGCCTGTGTGGGGGGTGGAGGGCAGAGGGTGGAGGGGGTCAGTCTGCCGGGAAAGTTCACATCCAGCTCAGGCTGAGGGAAGTGAACCTTTGAGTGGCTGTGGCAGGGAGGCAGGTGTGGGGGGGTGGAGGTGGGCAGGTTAATTGCACTTAAAGAAGAATGGCAGAACATCAATCTGCATCACAGTTCTCCAAGGCCATTCTATCGCCATCTACTGCCCCTGGGTAAGCCCACCTTCAACCCCACCCCCTTCATATTTGCCCCCTTCTGCCTCCATCTGCAGATTCCCATCATAACCTTTTACCCGGACCTTTTGATTCCATTGGACTTTGATGAAACGGTAGTGTGTGTGTGTCCAGTATTGATTTCTAGTTTATGTATTGATTCTTGTGAGAACATCACAGAACCTTCATGTTCCCGTGTTGGAGACACATGTTCATGTTGACATGAAAACAACAGAGATCTGTCTGTTTAACTTGTGGGTGGTTAGTGATTTTCAGTGTTGGGCCAGTTACTTTGAAAAAGTAATGCATTACTTTACTAGTTACTGCTCTGCAGAAGTAACTAGTTACGTTACTAGTTACTAAATTATAAAAGTAACTAGTTACTTTACACTTTTTTTTCATCTGTGTTGTACATTTGGACTTGTACTGTCTGTCCGTCCAGGGAGTGGATCCCTGTCCTGTGGTTCTCCCTAAGGTTTTTACCGGTTTTCCTAACCCTGCTAAAACTTTGTTTTTTTCCCTCGGTAGTTTTTCCTTACCCTGGCTGAGGGTCTAAGGACAGAGGATGTTACCAAACCACGTGACAAATCAGACTAGTAAATGTGGGCTGTATAAATAACATTTGATTGATTGATCGATCTTCTTATTGACTGGTGAAATTGTTGCCCCTAATCACCAGTGTTGGGCAAGTTACTTTAAAAAAGTAACTTATTACTTTACTAGTTATCGCTCTGGAAAAGTAACTAGTTATGGTACTAGTTACTAAATTACAAAAGTAACTAATAATTAGTTACATTACTTTAAAAACACATTAAAAAAGTTTAGTGTTGTGCAGCAACTATCATAATGAAATGTAGTGGAACAATAAAAACAAAATATATATTTAAATATTTTGACAGGCATCTTTATCGTAAACTCAACTTGCCACTTGCTGTTGTCTTGCTTGTGGGTGTGTGCTGTATACCGCATTGCACATGTGTGTGTGAGACTGCTTTTTTTCCCTATAAGACAAGAAGACCCGCCCAGGTCTCTTTCTGATTGGGTTAGCCTGAGACGTTAACCTATGTCAACCAATCATTGCTCCTTTTCAACGCATGGGTTCTGTTAGTGTCCACGACCGTCTTTCACTCATGACTGTCAGGCAGGAGACAGGCTCCACTGACACACAGTCCTCTCTCCGGGGCCGGGAGAAACCGTCCATTTGGACCACAGATAGTAACGAGTAACGAACCCCTTTACACCACAGTAACAATAACAGATTACTGAATGGGAAAAGTAATGCATTACTTTATTAGTTACCGAGAAAATTTACAAGTAACGCGGTAGTCCCAAAACTGGTCATCACCAGCCGTCTCTCATCTCCTACTTGTCAGAAGTGGAGGGTTAGATTCCTTTTACAACCCTTTTACAACTAGATATCTACAGACCATGTCTGGACTGATTTAATTGCTCTGTAGATCCAGCATCACCTCATTAGGTCAGCTGGTAGAGATAGGGACAGGATGGGGATTGTTGGACAGCACGTCCAGACTGGTTCAGTAATCCTTGGACCTTTGGAAGAAAAAACCGACAGAGAGAGAAATGGTTTCCACCATTAAACACAACAATGGTGAAGTTGTACCTGATCCTTCACTGATCCTCGTTCTATCTACCTGTGTCCTACTTTAGATGAACACAACAGTCCCGTTCTGCCGCCTGTTGTTGAGCAGTTACAGCTGCACCACACAAACAAGACTGTGTACCACAGTATTTCCTGAAGGACACTCCTGGGGGTATCATGAAAGTTCTATCTGTCTATCTATGTATCTATCTACACATATTGCATGAAGAACATAAACCAGATCTGGGCAAACTTTGTGTCTCGTGGACCACAAAGGGTCCTAAAATTGGACACTGGGGCCGATATATGTCACGTAGAAAGCCTAAAATCCTCCATTTCTAATGCCCTTTATGGCGTCATCTACTGGGAAAAAGCATTATTGCAGGGAAAGGGCAGAAGTACAATGATAATATAAATAAATAATTTCATTCAGACAATGATGGCGGGCCGCATTAAAATACTCAACGGGCCGCATCCGGCCCCCGAGCCTTAGTTTGCCGAACACTCAGGGATCCAACTCTTTTCTGTCTGCTGAGGCTGGAGTTCTGTTTCCACTGGATCACAGGTAACGTTGATATGTTTGACCAACTGTGGACCGATGAGAACAAACTGTACCAGGTGAACTATGGTTTGCTCCGTTACTACTATAATGTTCTGATGGTTTTCTTGTTATCTGGGTCAGTAGAATAGATAGATAGAACTTCATTAATCCCAATCCCAATAAGAACAAAAAAGACCATTAGAATAGGAACAAATGTACATATATCTGCGCATATACAGACACATATAGGCACATATATGTCCGCATAATCACATACTGTACATATACACACAAATACATACACATGCAACGTATATCTATGCATGTATACACACACACACATACACACACATATGTATATATATATATATACATACATATATACATATATATTTATAAATATATATAAATGTATACCCACATACATTTCTACACAGCTAAAATAACACGTGAATTGTGTAATGTGCGGCACATACAGTATGGTGTACAAATACATTAGTAACACACACTAAAGACATTGAATATGCTATAGTATAGAAAGTACTATATAGTAAATAGAGATATATTAGTATAATAAAATATAGTAGCAATGTGAATCAAGATTGCAGTATATATATATATATATATATATATATATATATACAGGACTGTACAGTTATGTACTGTATATGACGGCCTCACTAGAGCTGGTCTTTTTACATCTAGATTTGTACTAAATGTTAACCAAGTTTTCTTGTAAAATAAAAAAAACCAAAAACCTTCATTTTAACTTTATTTTATTTCTGTTTTTGTCACTTGTCACTAAACTACTTCCACTCTTCCTGATGTCATGTCACATTGGGATTAGAACTCAGGCCTTCAGCGACAAGATACATTTCTTTAGGTGACGTACGTCCCCACCGTCCCTCCTCCCTCTGGTGGTCCTCATCCAGATCTATTCTCTGTCCTCAGAATCATTAACCTGGTTCTTCCACTGTTCTCAGCCCACAGAACACTCCACCATTGTGTTTCCTGTCGTCTTCAGGAAGTCAGCGTTTCCCCCTGCCGTCCAGGACCGCGGCGTCAGGTAACGAGTGACGGGCTGCCACTTCTCCTTTGAATATCTTTTTTTTTAGTTAATGCTGCCCCCCCCCCAGACCCCGCTACCCACCCCACCCCCCATCTCTGAAGCCTCTCAGAGCAAGACGGCGTTGAGGAGAAGAGAACATTCCCCCAGTAAGTTCTGTCAGTGAAGTGGTCCAGCGTGTCGTCCACGTCACGTCTACCATGAAGCCGTAGCTGTGGCAGCGTTATTCTCCGGCAGTCCTTTAATTCTGTCTCTTATACACATCTAGATGTGTATAAGAGACAGACACAGACAGGAAGGTTTGGAGAAAAAGCTAGAGAAGACAGATTGGGATGGTTTGGACATTTTTGATCATTGGTAGAAGAATGATCTTAGAGATGGAGCAACCAGGTAGGCTGTCTCTTATACACAGATGTGTATAAGAGACAGGTGCTCCATCAGTACACACACAAGATAAGTGTCCTCCTCAGCCGTAAAAGAGTCGTCCAAATGGATTTTAATGTCAATAAAGCAAGATTTTAGAAGATAATTGTACTGGAAGTTGTTTATAGTGGGAAACTGTTCCTCCGTTCCTCCTCCAGGAGGGAGAAGAACCTGGTAGTGGGAGATGGAGGAGGCCTACAGCAATATTTTGGTCCCAAGTGATGTTAGAAATAGGAATAGGTAGAAGACAGGAGACAGAGTTCTCTTAAGGAGAGACAAGGATGGACAAGATCAGGAATGAGGTGATTACAACACAGACAGGAAGGTGTGGAGAAAAAGCTAGAGAAGACAGATTGAGATGGTTTGGACATGTTCAGAAGAGGGACAGTGGATACATTGGTAGAAGAATGATCATAGAGATGGAGCTAAAGGGAGCCAAAGCCCCCATCTGGTTCAGTGTTGTATTACACAGAATCTATGGGAAACAAATTGTTGCTTTTGTATTCAACACTGGACCTTCGCTGAAATGACAGTGTGGGTGGAGGCCCTCAACTTATTTGAGTTTGAGACCCCTGCAGTACAGTGAAACCTCGAGATACAACCACCTCCGTTCACGAGGACATCGAGATACCTCCAACAGGTTCTTCCAAGTTCATGCAGAAGCTACAGTTACACTTTTTTTCTCAGTAGATTGATGAAACCCAGTGCATTGCTACTGCAGTATTATTTAAAATGGCCACAGAAAATGGGGTGGCGTACAACATTTGGCCCGCAGGCCCTATGTTTGACATGTAGTACAGCTGGTCTGTTCTGTGGCCATGGCTTCTACTGTTGTGGTTGAAAACAATCTGTTTTCAATGATCTTCTGCTTCTTCTCCAGTACAACAGACCTGGTATTGCAGTACTACACACCTGATACTACAGACCTGTTGATACAGTTCTACAAAATCCTTTAAAAAATCCTGGTTTGTGACTCTTAAAGACGTCATCTTCTTCCAAGAAGCAGTGACCTGTGGACTGACACAGTCGGCTTTTTTTGACTGATGCTATTGTCATGTTTCTCCACCCTGTCCATCCACCTACAAACCCCCTCCACCCACCCTCCCCACATCCCCATCTCCTGGTCAGCAGTTTGATTCAGTACCTGCAGTTAGTTATTCATTCAACTGAGAGACTGAGTGAGGGGACGGTGGAGGGGTGTGTATTTTGACTGACAGATCTGTCTGTGTCGTCCATTTCTTCATATAAAGACACAAGACAAAGGACAGGAAACCCCCCCGCCACAGCCTGTTAATAATTAGGATGTGATGGAATTCAAACCCCAGACCTTCAGTGACAGCACTGTGGAATATACCGCCCTCGGCCCCCTCCACCTCCCCCTGGTTCTACATCCAATACTGTGGCTGTGTGTGTGTGTTGAACAGAGACGCTGCTGTGACAGGGCGTTCAGTGGAGGGAATTGAACCTTTGTCTTCCAAATCAGCTGTCAGACAGTTCTGCTGACATGTACCTGGTTAATCATCACTGAGCTGCAGAGGGGAGGGTGGGGGGGGCAACAGGACAACACGTGATTGACAGATTAGCAAGCACATGCACATCTGAAAGAACGATGGGGGTGAGGGGGGCGGTGTTGTGAGGGAGGGTCGGGGGGTGAGGAGAGGAAGTGTGAGTCAAAGGAGGTGCGTGGGCAGGTAGAAGTTTGAGCAGTTTGAACAGCTACACAGCTGCAGTACCACCTGTAGCCTGTTGGTGAGGTGACCTCAGTATGTTTCTGGGGCTCCAGGTCTTAATGATACATGTATCAGGGGTGTAGTATTGTGGACTTGGTCAGTACTACAGTTGTGTGGTATCTCACAATTGGTCAGTACTACAATAGTGTAGTATACTTGATTAGTGCTGTATTGTAGTATTTTCTACTGGGTCATTCCTGCATTAATACGGTATATTGCATACTTGGTCAGTACTACAGTAGTGTAGTGTTTTTTGCTTGTACAGTACAGCAGTAGTGTGGTATTTCATACTTGGTCAGTTCTTTCATAGCATAATATTTTGTGCATGGTTGGTACTTCAGTAATGTAGTATTCTTGTCTTGGCCAGTACTGCAATAGTATAGTATTCTGGACTTAGTCAGTACTGCAGTAGTGTAGTATACTTGGCCAGTAGTGCTGTATACTAGTATTCTGTGCTTGGTCATTCCTGCTGTAACAAATCGTTTCATACTTGGTCAGTACTGCAGTAGTGTAGTATTTTTTGCTTGGTCAGTACTGCAGTAGTGTGGTATTCCATACTTGTTCAGTTCTTCCATAGCATAGTATTTTGGGCCCGGTCGGTACTCTAGTAGTGTAGTATTCTGGACTTGGTCAGTACTGCAGTAGTGTAGTATACTTGGCCAGTAGTGCTGTATAGTAGTATTCTGTGCTTGGTCATTCCTGCAGTAACAAATCCTTTCATACTACAGTAGTGTAGTATTTTTGCTTGTCCAGTACTGCAGTAGTGTGGTATTCCATACTTGGTCAGTTCTCCCAAAGCATAGTATTTTGGGGCCCGGTCAGCACTCTAGTAGTGTAGTATTCTGGACCTGGTTTGTACTACAATAGTGAAGTATTCTTTGCTTGTTCAGTACTGCTGTAGTGTAGTATTCCATACTTGGTCAGTTCTACCAAAGCGTGGTATTTTGTGCCTGGTCAGTACTGCTGTTTTTCAGTATTTTGTATTTGGCCATTACTGCAGTAATATAGTATTGAATACTTTAGGGTGGTATCCTGGTAGTACAGTATAGTAATATTTTCTTGGTCATAGCTGCCGTAGGGTGGTATTTCATACATGGTCAGTACTGCCGCAGTGTAGTATTTTGTGCCTGGTCAGAAATTGCAGTACAGTAGTATTCTGTGTTTGGACAGTACTGCAGCAGTGTAGTATTTAGGACCGGGTCAGTACTGCATTAGTGTAGTATTCTGTGCTTGGTCAGTACTGCAACAGTGTAGTATTTAGGACCGGGTCAGTACTGCAACAGTGTAGTATTTAGGACCAGTTCAGTACTGCATTAGTGTAGTATTCTGTGCTTGGTCAGTACTGCAACAGTGTAGTATTTAGGACCAGGTCAGTACTGCATTAATGTAGTATTCTGTGCTTGGTCAGTACTGCAGTATCTGGTCCTGGTCCTGTGGTCGCACCAGGTTCTGACCCATTAGTCAAATGTTGGTATTGCTTTGATCTTTATATGCGTACGTGTGTGTGTGTTTGTGTGTGTGTGAGTGTGTGTGTGTGTGTGTGTGTGTGAGTGTGTGTGTGTGTGTGTGAGTGTGTGTGTGTGTGTGTGTGTGTCTGTGTGTGAGTGTGTGTGTGTGTGTGTGTGTTGCCTGGGGTTTGGAGCTGATTAATAAGCAGAGCGGTGTGAAGTCAGGGAAGCCCGCTGGCGCTCCGTTCAAACCTCTGAAAGGACCGGTCCGCTCCAGACTCTTCCTGTTTCTGACGACCAGGAATTTCATAGCAAACAAACTCCCGGTGCCCGCCCCCCTCCCCCAACACCTCCGCCTCCCCCTCCTCACCCGCCCCCTCCCACACTGCTCCCACTCCCATCAGATACCCACCTCAGCAAAACTCCCCCAGAGGAGAGGAAGTCAGAGAGAGAGAGAGAGAAAGATCTCCAGGCGTTTGAGTTTGACTTTGTTTTGTCTGTAACTTTTGGGCCTCGTCCTGTGGAAGAACCTGAACCTGATGATTCTGGTTCTGTTTCACCAGAAACTCTTTTAGTAAAATAAGTCATCATTTCTTCTAAATATTTATTTTATTTAACATCTTCTGGACGGGAGAGAATCTGGAGGGAGTCTGAGGCTCTGACCTTCTTACAGTAAGGCAGAAGAGCGTCGCTCTCTTCCCACTGCTGCTCCGACCCTGACACAGTGCCCTTGGGCACCGGTGTCCTCTGTGGAGCCTGCAGACAGCCAACAGCAGCCACTGCTGGCATCAAAGAGAATCACAGTCAAAACTTGATGACATTTTTTTTCCTATTTTCATTCTTTCTTCCTTTCTTAATTCCCTGTCTCACCCTTATTTCCTCCCAGGTGTCCCCTCCCTCCCCTCCCCTCCCTCTTTGAGCTCAGCTCCTGAACAAACATGGAGGTTGTCTGTAGTATTTTTCTGTCTCCACTTCCTTCCTGCCCCGGAGCGTTTTGATGTACCTCGTTAGTTTTCATAGCTAGCTCTGAAAACTAACTAACATCCCCGTTATGCCGGGGGTGGGACGGCGATGGCAGTGGGGGACGTGTGGTTGCGGAGGAGGACGGGGGGTATTTAGATGTGGTAACTAGACATAAGAGGAACAGAGGAAAGACAAGAGATAAAAGGGTTTTCTGTCCCTGTGGATCACAGCAGTGAAAACACTGACACCACGTTAAACTTTCACACATGGAGGAAGAGAAGAATTTCCACCTGAACTGAAAGAAAACGTTCTAACGTTCTCAACAGAAAATAGATTCATTCATTGGTTTAGGAGATTAAGGAGAAGAAGAATGA
>JAFBJS010006264.1:0-46217 GCA_016785265.1 Paraplagusia blochii
AAAAAAAAAAAAAAAAAAAAAGCATTCCAACCTGACTCATGGATGGTATGGTAAACCCTTTTGTTATATTTTCAAAAAAGCTATATAAATTTTATTTTTTATTTTTTGTCTATGATTTTATGTCTCTGTAAAACGAGTCTCCAGGACACAAGAGAGAAAAATCACACAACACATGTACAGACTTGAACAAAATCCAACAAATATCCAACAAGTGAGTAATTGAGAGTGTTAAATGGCACTCTGGGCCAAGGGGCTGCAGTCCCGGCTCTCACCATCAGGAGGGGCTCTGGTTGCTGATGTCAAGTCACTAAAATTTGTGGGAGTAGTCTACTCAGACTAATAACTAGTTACTTAACTTTATATAATAATAATAAAAACACTTTTAAAAAGTTCTGTGCTGTGTTCTGTAGCAACTATCATAATCAAATGTGAACACAAACAGCACAAATGTAACAAGCCGTGAAACAAAAAGTTATATTTATCCCAGTTACATTAAATGCAATTTATGGTTGGTGTAAAACTGTAAATCAGTAGTTTTACAGTATAATATAATCAAGAACTAATCAACAATTTTATTTAGGAACTGTAAAAAATCAAGAGGGAAAGTAATAATACAGAATAATACAGAAAATAATCATTTATTTTTGGGAGGGTTTTGGGTTAAATGTTTCGCTGGTTTTTTTTTTGTTTTTTTTTTTTTGTTTTTTTTTCCCGCCCATGTCTCCTCAAGGGATTTAACACAAGCTGGAAAGAACACAATTTTCTTTACAAAAGAAAAGAGGGGACAATATTTCTTTCTTTTGCTTTGTGTAAAAGATTGTCAAAGGAGGGCTACTATGGTAACTGGAGGAGCAGTTTTAAATCTCCTGGGATGGTTTAAAAGTTAAAATATATTTCAGGCAATTGTGTTCTTTGTATTGAATGTGTGAATTTGACCCCGTGTCACAGAGGACATTTTGTACAATAAGACAAAGAAAATCCCTGCGATCTGTTATTGACTAACAGTGAAATAAGGGGCCTCAGCGAAACATTATACTCTGAGAATGTTGTTTCACATGACACTTTGGAGTTTTACTGGTTAATAATCTTCTCCGTTATTTTTTATTATAGTAGAAGAAGTTATTAAACATCACCATAATTATTATAATTTCCATTAGAAGTAATGATAAAAATAATGATAACAGGGAGTAGTGGTTTAGTACAGTGGTCCCCAACCACTGGGCTGGGGACTGGTACCGGTCCGTGGGTGCATTGGTGCCGGGCCGCAGAGAAATAATGTTTCCTTTTCCCGTCTGTCTATTACTTCCACTTGATCCATACCCATATCAACAAAAGAACTGACCAATAGAATGGCTAGGATTCCATCATCAATAATGCAACTACATTTGATTGGGAAATATTTTCTCAGTGACGACAACAACAATAAACTCAAAATGACGCAGAGTCATTGATACAAGATTCTAACTTTTTATACCGGTCTGGTAGCAGAAAGTTATAGGCTGTGTTCACTTGAGAAATGCTTGTTGAGCCCATGCACAATTTGGGTAGGAAGATTTTATAGGTAGGGATATATTTCAGAACATCAGAAATCTTAATTTATTAAGGGGTATTTATCTGCGACAACTTAACGACGGGTCCATGAAAATTGTGCGAGACATTTTTCGGTTCGTGGCGCAAACCGAAAAATTTGGGGAAAAATTTGGGGAACACTGCTCTAGTAGATAAGGAAGTGGGCCAGCCAGGTTTCCACTGTGGTGCAGTGTGATTTGGGTGGCAGTGGTGGAGACGACTACCCCTTAGACCCGATGAAGATAAATGAATGAATCTATGAATAAATGAATGAATCAATGAATACTGCTGTCACATTTTGTTGTGTGCAGTGATGTGAATCACAATGACAGAGTTTTCTTTCCTTTTTGTCTAAGAATCTTATTTGTTTTAGTTTTATCTAAAATAATGTCTTAACTTCATGTTCAAGCATAATTAATGTTTTTATATCCTTGTTTGTTTCTGTGACATAACACGTTGCATAATGGCTTTCTCACCGGGTTCTTTTGTGTTATTTGTTTCAGAGGAGGGATCCAATTTCCTTGTGTTACTCAAAATGGTATAAATATGGCAACTTCGCAGAGCTGGTGCTTCAAACACCCAAAGCTGAAGACTCGCCAAAATGTAAGTACTTTTTTTTTTCCCTCTTCTTTATGTTCTGATGTAACTAATAAGTCAAGCTCAGTTTCCTTAGGAAGAATATCTCCTGAATGAAAACTCCATGTGTGTCACAGGATCTGTGTGTCAGCGATCCTTGTTCTTGTGCTGGCGCTAACAGCGGAGGCCAGAGTGGGGTAAGAGCTTGGAGTTTATATTCTGACCTGATGTGAAGATGTCTGTACGGTGCAGTACAGCAAAATAAATGGCCCCATTTACTCATCTTGTCATTATGTTTCAAAGCCACTGAATTTTGTTTTGAAATATAAATTTGATATAATTAATTTGGCGACAGTAGTGGCCCAGTGGTTTGGGGAAGTGGACTTGGGTCCTCAAAGTTTCAGGTTCTCGTCCCCCAGCTGCTGGGTTACGACTGTGGTGTTCAGTGGGTTCACCACCCACAGGAAGGTTCACAGAATGGAGCAGTGTGATTTGGGTGGCAGTTGTGGAGACAGCTAAAGATAAATTTTTTATATTGGGAAAATGCATCTGCCATTTTGGTATTTTTGAATTCCACAATTACATAGTAAATGGAGTTTTGATCTCGTTTTTTTTTTTCAGAGATTCTTCTCAGTTAGATTTCTGCTCAGAGACAGAACAATGCCTTCTGTTTGATCTGATTTGTCAGAACAAGGATTACGAGGTTAGTTACCCTGGGAGTTTTTTTATTTATTTTAACCACCAAAAATCAGTCAATCCTTAATCCATGGTTTGTTGCTCTCCGTCAGGTCCGCCACTACAAATCTGTGAAATGGGTGTCAAGCAACGAGACTAGCTTAATGATGGAAATGGCAGCAATGAAATCCTTCAGACGTTTGTACAAGTACATCCAGGGTGACAATGATCAGGGTACGATATTTACGGATGCCTGTGCAATTATTTTCAGCATCAAAATCAATTAAATTAATACAATGAATGGTTTATAATCTGGGATTTGTGTTTAAATCAGGTTTAAAAATCGAAATGACAGCTCCTGTGGTGATGACAATTCCTGACAAGAAGTTCTGGCAAAGGGCGGAGTACAGAATGAGTTTTCTGCTAACTGCTGAACATCAAGCCAATCCACCCACACCTAAAGATAACAAGGTTGTACAACAAGTGCAGAAAAGAACCAACACGCCGTCGTCTTGTTGCTTGTTGTGTTTATACTGATTGTGATCTTGCAGGTGCACATCTACGAATCAAAAGATACAGTGGTGTATGTGAAGACCTTTGGTGGATGGCTGATGTCATACACTGATTCGGCAGCTCTAAGTGATCTCACCTCCGCCCTGAAGTCTGTTGGTGCAAACTACAGGACCGGTACTCACGATGCTGCTGGGTACAACAGGTAAAACAGTCAGACAATAGACAGACAACAACTAGAAATGGTTCAGACCGTCTTAATAAAGTGCACGTCTGTGTGTGTGTTCCCTACAGTCCAATGACGATCTTCGGAAGACACAATGAGGTGTGGCTAGAAGTCATTGGCGAGCCAAAATGTTAGCTCTTTGGTGACAGACATCGTCAACTGTTGCCACTGCTGACGCGTAAAATTCCCTATAAAGTCACTTTATAATCACTGTATCGACTATTTCTTTATTATGATTTTGTTGCTTAGGAAGTTGTTTTGTCCAGAACTGAATAAAAATTCCAAATTACACTGCAGCAGCACAATGTCATATTTATTATTATAACATATTTTATACATTCAACTTGGAATTTTTTAAGTAAAAACTTCTTGTTTCTAAAATGTCTAATTAAAAAGAATTTGCCAAAAAAAATCTACTTTATTCAGAGAGAAAAACAAAAATATTGTTAAGAATATATTTTAACATCTCACAAAAAATATTAAATGAAACAATCATTACATGTAGACACATGTAACATTAGACTTTTTTAAATAAAAAATTCTGAAAATAAAATATTTTTTTCTTATCTGACTAAAATTAAATGGGTTTTGCCTAACATACAAAAATGTACAACATTACATTCTGATGAAAGTACAGTTAAAATTACTATTTGGAAAAGATGATTAAGAAATTGATATTTGATAATAATCTGTACAACAATTTTCAAAAATCTAATTTACTGTTTGTTGAAAATTTTAAGTCCGGGCCGAAACACATTTTCACCCAATTTAGCCAAACACGCTAGTGGTTCGGCCAGGACTTGCTAGGAAACTGGAATATAAACAAAAATATAACATCCATTATAGTTGGAAGCCAAGAACTAAACTGAACAAAAAAAAAATTCCACAATTCTGCCATAATATCGTGGCCCAAAAATGACGTACTCTACGTCATACCTGGGCAAACTAAGGCTGGGGGGCCTGATGTGGCACGTTAGGCACTTTATTCCGGCCCACCAAATTCGCTGAAATACAGTATTAATTTATATCATCAGTACCCTTTAGCCTTTTCCTCTTGAATACCAACATTTTTCTCAATAGATGGTGCAGAGAAAGCATGAAAGCATATAGCATTTTAGCCATTATTCATTACTTTTACTTTATTTACTTTATTCAAAAATAATCTGCTCACGACCTGTAACTCGTGTTAAAATGAATTGCCCATTGTGGACCGGAAGTCAAAGTATTTGCCCACGCCTGCTCTACATTGCATTAATGCATTCACATAATAATTACTGAATTTACTTAATTTCAGTATTTTTTCGTACATGTTTACATGATTTGGAGGGAAATATCATATTTCCATGTCACATATCTAATTGAGGGTTTTTTTGCGCTGTCGCAAGCAATGCCTTTGGGCGGAAAGAGGCTCCGCCCTTTCCTTCTGATGTCATCCAAGATAATGTTCTGCGGTTCATATCATAGTAAATAAAATCAGATGATCTTTTCAATGACAAATAACGTTCCATTTACTAATAAATAGTTGAAGCAAACAAGCAAACTTTTTTCAGTTCCAAAGAGTTGATTTAATCACTTGTTTTTTACATAGAATTATTTCAACACAACATTCCTCTTTTTTATTAGTCATACTGTATATGGTGACTGTTGCACACTATAGGATTATATTTCCATTTTAATCACTTTACGATCCCTTTACGATCTACGTAATGGCAGCTCTGCGTTCCACTACACCTCTGAGTTCACTACTGAAAGAGTCCAGCAGGTGGCTTTCTGGCTGCGTCTGCTGATAAATGTGAGATGGTTTGCTGACTGAGTGACAAACTGTATAGGAGTGTCAGTCAGGAAATGCTTTTACGACACTACAGATCGAAGTCCACCTGCGGGCCTCAAACCACCATCAGTCCAGTGGGGCTGTGGGGCCGGCCTGTTCGCCCGTCTGACTCTGCTGTGGGGCTGTGTCTGGTCTTCAGGGCGCCGTGGAAATGAAGGACTCACAGTGGCCTAAAAGCTAAGGCCCCTCTGCCGCGATGGACCTGGCTGCCTATCACCCACACGTGCCCTGGCCTCTGGTCCACCAACCGGACAACTGTCCAGATCATCTAGAGGATTCATCAACATGTGAGTGTGAGGTTTGAATTTGAATGGTGCCATTTCAGATAAGCATCACAGGCTGCTCTTTGAACTTCTACAGCTTTATAAAAGTACAGAACGTCATACTCAGTTATTCGGATGATGTTACCAAGTTCTGACAAAAAAAAAAAGTTGAAAAGGTTGTGTTACGTAGTTTCACGTCAAGGACTTGTATCAGTTACGGGTGAAATCTCATAATTATGTAAGGGTCCTATCAGATATCACAAAGGAAATCATGCCAGGTGATAAGGTACAGTTCTCTACAATGGGATGGTCCCGCGCTGCTCTTTAGTCTCTTGACATCAGCAGGTACTATCTGCAGATGACACAGCTCCTTGTCAGCAGAATGTCTTCTTCAACACCAGCTATATGTGTCATTTGACCTTAAATTCATTGGAATCTGAAATGTCCACGGGAGCTGCTTCTTTGCCTCCTCCAGAAAGGTTTCCAGAAAAGAAAAAAAAATATGTAGTTTTTAGAATGTGTAGTTTTCATGTTTGTTTTTCATTAACTGCTGTATCCAAAATTCACCAAAAAGTTTGTGTCACTACTTTTGCTGTTTTCCTCCAGCTCAGGAGGTCAAGGCTGAGACGAATGGCAAACCGGGGTCTGAGTCAGAGGAAGCTTGTCCCATCTGTGGAGACAAAGTGTCAGGATACCACTATGGACTGCTCACTTGTGAAAGTTGTAAGGTATTTTTTTTTTGTTTGTTTTATCGTCAGCAGACATTTTTCTCTTCCTTCTCAAGGAACGTGAATGTTGAACATTAGCAACAGCATGTTCAAGGCCAGATTAATAAAATGGGCTAAAGAGGGTGCAGATCCAGGCCTCGCCACCAGGAGGGGCCTCAGGTCTCTTATATCAAGTGACTAAAATTTGTTGAATTATTCTACTTTTACTAATCTTACTCTACTTCAAACATCTGAAATATCTACAAAGACTCTCTTTTAAAAGTGTAAGTTTAATATCATGGTGTTTAGCATCCATAGAATATGCCACCACCTTTAAAACAGAAGGTAGGAAGATATTATGGGTGTTTAACCTCTATGAAAATATGCTACCACCTTTCATACAGGTAGTAGGAATTTATTATAGGTGTTTAACCTCTAACAAAATATGTTACCACCTTCAATCAAGAGGGTAGGCATTATTATGGTTGTTTATCATCTATAAAAATGCTACCACATTTGATACAGAGGATGTATTATTATTATTATTATTATTATCATTATTATTATTATTATTATTATTATTATTACTATAGGAGGGAATTCAAGGTATTTAACACCTATAAAAATGTAATATGTAGAAGAGAGGGTAGGAAAATATTATAGGTAGGAAAAATCTTCAGACAGGGCTATACATTTTAGGGTAGAAAAATACTTCAGTATAACGGTACCCACAGTCCAAATCTAGAAAAAAAATTTAACTACTCATTTTAATACTTAATTTTTTTTTTTAAAAGTTACATTAAATTAAAAAGATTTTTTTTTAAAGTGATATCTCAAAGCAATGACTTTCTTTTCTCTGGCTGCAGGGATTCTTCAAGCGTTCAGTGCAAAATAACAAGCACTACACGTGTACAGAACAGCAGCGCTGTCCCATGAATCTGTCCCAGAGGAAACGCTGTCCTTCCTGCCGCTTCCAGAAGTGTTTGGCAGTAGGAATGAAAAGAGAAGGTTCTCATTTATATTACTGCATCTGACCATTTTTTTACACATGTGTCTTATCTTATAGTGTTGATAAATAAGGGCAAGTACCTCTGTGACCTGGTTTACACCAACAATAACGGCTATGTATCCTGGAGCTGCCAAAATATAAACAGTCTTGACATCATATAAACATCACTATCTCTGAATCAGTGTCACACAGAGCCAAGGACGGATTAACGGAATGTGTCCGGGCCTTGCCACCAGTGGGCGCCTCAGGTTGCTGATCTACAATTAGTGGGAGTAGTCTACTTGTTCTAATCTAGGCCCAAGCATATGGACATATGTAACCATCTTTAAAAGAGAGGGTAGGAAAATATTATAGGTAGGAAAATACTTCAGAGCAAGGGCACCCACACAGAGCAGAAAGCAAAGATCCCTGGAATCAAGGCTTGATAATGTCAATGAAAAAACATTATTGATAATATATATAAATCAACGTAATTGGTGTTTTGTCGACAGCTGTAAGAGCGGATCGCATGAGAGGTGGCCGAAATAAATTTGGACCCCTGTACCGACGGGACAGGCAGATGAAACAGCAAAGGGCTCACCTTCAGACAAGCAGTGTCCCCTACAGGATTAAGCAAGAAACTGCACACGCACAACGCCCCGCCACAAGAGATGACCACGCTTTGGCCAATGACACCAGCACTTCATCGTCTTCGGATGCTTTTCCTCAGACCTGCATGTATTCCCCCGGCTCGGTGCAGTCAGGAGTGTCACTGCCTCTGAACTGCACGGTGAACACTGAGAAAATCCTCACTCCTACGTCCTTGCCTTGTCCTGGCAGACACTACAGCACACTCCCTATCTTCCCCCCGGAGAAGGGAGACAGGGCCTCCACCTGCAGCACAGCTCCTGCTGAGCTTCTAGTTCACCCCAGCAGTTCATTCACACCACAAGGCGCACTGGTGTTCCCCTCATGTTCCACGCTAAGATCCATCCCGTCACTCTCCCAGCCCCTGGTTCCAACCTCACACACTCCTACGTCTTCCTACCCTAACACCGAGTTCTTGAACCTTCTAATGGAATGTGAGCAGGATGAGAGTCAGATGTGTGCCAAGGTCCTGGCCTGTCTGCAGAGAGAACAGGCCAACCGGGGGAAACATGATTGTCTCAACACATTCAGTATCATGTGTAAAATGGCGGACCAAACTCTATTTGGACTGGTGGAGTGGGCCAGGAACACAACACTCTTCAAGGAGTTAAAGGTGATTCATTAACAAATCGTAAAAAATCCGTACACAAAGTGATCTTTTGCACCAACCCTTACCATCTCCCCCTGTCCTCTGTATCTTCTACTCTGACTCCAACTACCTCCATGTCCTCCCTCACTGCATCCATCAATCTCCTCTTTGTCTCCTACCAGGTAGCTCCATCTCTAGGATCATCCTTCTAACCAATGTATCCACTGTCCCTCCTCTGAACATGTCCAAACCATCTCAATCTGTCTTCTCCTGCTGGGATAATTTAGGTTGAAGTTGGACGATTGAATATAACATTATTATTGCATGATATTGTAAAGATTTGTTAGGGTAAACAGTTGAATACTCTGCGTGTTTTTTTCTTCTTTGAATAAGGCAACATTACACCTCCCATGTTTATTTCTATTATCAAAGGTGGAGGACCAGATGGTGCTGCTGCAGTGCTGCTGGAGTGAGCTGCTAGTCCTGGACCACCTGTGTAGACAGGTAGACTACGGGAAAGAGGGATGCATCTATTTGGTCACAGGACAACAGGTTAGTTTGATATCAACTATTGAAACATACTGTACAGGTTCATTCATTCATTCATTCATCCTTTTGCCTTCACTGGGTTGCCGGGGCAACAGTCTCCTCGCCTGCCACCCAAATCACACTGCAACGCTCTGTAAGCCCTGCACATGTGGGGTTGTCGGGATGGTGCTATGCCAGAGATAAATAATAAAGAAAGCTGTGTTTGTTACAGATTGAAGTGTCGACCATTATCTCCCAGGCCGGAGTGACTCTCAGTGGCCTGGTGTCAAGGACACAAGACTTGGTGTCCAAACTGAAGACACTCCAGTTGGACAGACGCGAGTTTGTCTGTCTCAAATACCTGGTGCTATTTAACCCCGGTGAGTTGTTGTCTTTCACAGTCCATCGATTTTTTTTCGATGGACTTAAGTGTTTTTCCAAGTCCAAGCAAGAGTTCTGTTGCCTTCACGGTCTTCATACCTGTGTAGATGTCAAGGATTTGCAAGGTCGCAGTCAGGTGGAGCAGATCCAAGAGAGGGTGAATCGAGCCTTGATGGAACACACTCACTACATCCACCCCGGACACTCAGACAAGTTTGGTCAGTTGCTGCTGCGGCTTCCTGAGGTGCGCAGCATCAGCCTGCAGGTGGAGGAGTACTTGTACCAGCGCCATCTTCTGGGAGATTTGCCCTGCAACTCTCTGCTGGCTGAAATGCTTCACACCAAGCACAACTGAAAAGAATATATAATATTCTCCCATATTATCCCATAATATTTTCCTACCCTCTGTTTTAAATGTGGTAGCATATTTTCATAGATGTTAAACGCCCAAAATATCTATCTAACACCTTTAAAAGAGAGGGTATGAAGTCTCTGAAGTAGAGGAAAATAAGTAAAAGTAGACTACTGTACTTCCACTCACTTTAGTTACTTGACCTCAGCACCTTGAGGTCACCCCTGGTGGTGAAGCCCGGGGCTGCAGCCCCTTTAGCCCCTTTTTGTTAATACGGCCTTAGTCATAGAAAGCCTGCACCGTTCCAGTTGAGAAATCTGTCCCAACCATTTTGATGCGGATGGTGTGATTTGGCGATCTCTAGCGTCACACTATTGAAAATATTTTTTATTTGAGGCGTTAACGCAAACACCGCTCAGAGACGCTGTCTACTTTGGGTCTATGTTAAAGCCGACTCTCCCTGCATCAGCACGCAGTACCACCAGAAGATTGATTTCCGGTTTCCCTTTTCTTTTTCGGCGCATTTTAATTGCAAGTCGTATACAGAGATTTCTCACTTCTACAACTAGAGGGAGCCAAAGTACCATAAATGGTGCGTTCACGCCCGTTCGGTGACTAAAGCAGCAGTTTTTTATCAGCAGTATTAACACAGCCGCGAGACATGTTTTGGGCAGTACTGTAGTAGCAACGAACAAAGTACAAGCAGAGAAAACAGAAAATAAAAAAAAATAATCTTGTATTAAAAAACGAACGTTGTCTTTCTTCTTTACTGTTACCTCTGTGTGAGATTTCCAATGGGCTAATGACATTTGAACACTTTTTCAGTGTTTACAGCTTATAGGATGACATAAACATATTAAGAATAAATATAATCTAAAATGATAATGTTGATTTACAAACAAATGAAATGAAAAATTACCAAAAATTAATAATAATATATACGTGTGAATGGTTCAAAAAGGAGTTTATTTGTCTGGTCCAGTTTGAAGGACAATCATTCAGTACAATGGACATAAACAACAGCTGGCACAAAAGAAACCATGATGACTGTGAAATGAATGAGTGACACAACACCTGAACCGAAAACATGTGGAAACTGAAACTAAATATCAAATGAAACAACTAATGCAAACTGAATAAATACACCTTTGGGTGATGTTGGATTTAAAAAGGGAAGGGAGAATTGCACATAATCAATTTAAAGTGTTGACTACCACAGTTCTCTATACAGACATAAATACAACCAAAGAAATCATGTGCAGTCCTTCATGCACATGCGTGCACACACGTAAACACTCAACCACCGACACTCCACCCATCACAGACAGTATCAGCTGAGATGGAGCAGATGCTGGAGACACAGAAAATCTCCACTGATACTGCGCTGGGGACAATTACTGCCCAAACAGTCAAACAACTCGTTCTGTGAAAACACATAAAGACAAAGAACTATCACGCCATGACCTCGAAGATTTATTCAGCCATACGGTAGACAAAATGTTCAGGCAAGCTTTGTCTGTTTGACAATATCTACGTATTCCCATTCATTCACTCTCCTCTCAAAGACTCAAATCTCACTAATGCTCAAGCAGCAGGCTAGGTTATCCTTAGCTTACAAAGTCAATTATTACAAATCATTGTCAGAGGAAAAAAAATCCTAGTAACTTCAGCATTCATTTAATTAAATTAGCAATGATTATCATATACACACTGAGCCGACCCTAAATAATAATAACCGTGAAAAAGCCCCTCCTCCATGGTTGCACGATTGGTTTTTAAAAATGTCATAACAGTTTAATTTAGCATTCAGAAATGAGAAGGTATAAGTGGAGGAAAATGTGTTATTTTTTTCAACCTATAAGGTCATACTGGTTTGCCCAACAATCACATCCATTGGAATAATAATAATAAAAAAAAAACATCCAGATGTCTGCAGCAGGTATTGGGGGGGGAAACTATGGAGGCACAAGCAGTCGCTTGGTTCACAGACCTAATGAAGTGGACAGGTCCCCACAGTCTGGTGATTTAAGGTCCTGAGTAACCAATACAAATCACCTCTACCAGATTGAGCGGTTAGTATGTGTCGTACATTCATTAGTTAGCCTGCGGTACTGAGCATGTTTTTTGTTTTTTTCAGCAGACTGGAGAAGCTCAAAGAAAAGGCAGCAACAGGAAATGCAAGCAGAATAAAGAGGGTCAAGAACTACTCTGGACCAAAATACTGTTGAGTGGGTGAAGGCAGTACTGGTTCTCTCCTCTTCTTCATATCCTAGAGTTAGAGTTAGTCCCTGGGATGGCTGGCGTGGGGGCAGGATAAGGCAGGGGTGTAAGTTAGGCAGGAAGCAACAGAATGGAACCTTCATTCAATGACGTTTGACAATCTGGAACTGATCGGGAAACAAGACGAAGATGCTGCAGCAGCGTCTGAACGAATAAGTGACTGGCCCATACGTACGTTTGGCATGTAGTGTTAGCTGGACTGTTCTCAGATGTTTTCTTCAGTGTCCGTTGTTCTTCTACTAGTCTAATAATTGCATTCAAGTGACTTACTGGCAAAAAATATAGCGCATGTTGGAAGTCATTTCCCTGAATAGTTCTCCACCCATCCTCTGATGGTTCTATTTGGGGGTGCCGAGCTTCTTGGGAGTCCCCGGGCGCTTTTGCCAGAAGTGACCAGGAATGGTGAAGGCATCTACGCTCATGGACATAGTTTTGGATGGTATGACAGTGAACTGCTTGCGGTCAGAGCTGTATTTGTAAATGGATTCTACCATCTCCGGCGTGATAACCCGGGGGCCGATGCCGGTGAGACGTTCCATTTCTTCAGTTTCAGGGTTCATGGTATAAACTGCTCTGAACTGGCAGCTGGCATCTCTAAAGAGGATGAGGAAATGATTGGCAGTGCTCTTCTCCATTTCCTGCATAGGAATGAAAAAACGTCAACAACATCAGGGTAAAATTAATCGTGTATTTTATGGCTGGAAGTTTATCATCTTTAACTGGACTATCGTCTGTCCTTGTAATTCTGTGAGGGGGGGGTAGATGGAAGGTAAAGATAAACAACTGATAATGTATGGTACAGTAAGTCTCCGTTACAGTATGTAACAAACCAAACAAACCAAAGTCTGGGTCCAGATAGAGTGTACCAAAATAAGAAGCTGCTCCCGCCCCCACTGTATGCGTCAACTGAAACTCTCTGAATACTGGACTCCTACTCTGGAAGGCTTAACTTCACCGACCAAAATGGCATTCCAGAACTTACCTTACCTTAAATGACATTATATATTTCCTTAATTCTATTGAATCAACTGTTTACCTCCACAATCTTGTTTTTCTGAGGTTCATTGACTTTTCCAGCCAGACAGCAGCGACTAATGGCATTATGAATGATGAACTTGTTGGACTTAAAGCTTGGCTCCTTGTACAGCTTCGGTCCTGCAAAGCACAAGATCGCAAAATATTTACATATATACATATATAAAATCAGAAAGGCTAAAAATAAAGCTAATTAAATGCATGTATGATGCAGTATTTTACAAAAAAAACTCATTTACATCAGATCTGTTTGACATTCTAACAATATCTGACACCTGTTTTGTGCGAAGGGAACCTGAACGTACTACTGACCTGTGTACTCTGGAATTGAGGCGGGAGAGGAAATGGTAGAGCCATTTTCCCAGTCTCTCTCTCCGTTAAGTGCAATCGATCGCCCTGGTGATCTGTGCCGTGACGGAGAGTGCGATCGGCTGGAAGAAAAAAAAAGAAAAACTTTAAGGAGAAATGTCATTATTTGACCTTCAAGCTTCTTTTTATTAGTAATATTTTACTCGTTCAACATTTATTACCATATTACCCTACACAACACAGTAAAGCTTTAATTTGTTGGACCAGCATCAACTTCTGAGCAGAAAAACCCCAAAACACAGCAGGTGCTTACCTAGGAGACTTCCTCACAGACAAACCCCCTGAATCATTGGCCATGGAAGACAGGTTCATGGATGAATGAGAGTACACTTTGTTCAGTCTGGTGCCTGGGAAGAGGAAAAGTAAAAAATTATATAAATTTTACTGAATCAATACTTGAGTTAAAATGCAAAACTATTACTGAGATTACATTCCTAAAACGGCAAAGAAAGTTCAAGGAACGCTTGCCATTTCTGAACTGTGTATAGTTTATTAACCCCTAGATTGCAACTCCTTTATTACTAAATATATAGCTGACATAAAGTTAAGAGCGTTAAACCTTTGACCATCAGATTACATAGGAATATGCATTAAGATTACCCATGAAGCCTTTGGCGGGGCTTTGAGAAAGTATGGAGTCGTCTCTGAACACAGTCTTTGGTCTCTGCTTCTTAACACCACGGACCGTAGTGGGTTTCTGTCTCAGCACCTTGTCCAGGTCTTCCATGATCTTCAGCTGTTGTCTGCGTTCATACTCCTGCCTGGTGAACTCTCCTCTACGTTGGGGTGTTCCCTCCGCTGATGGGGTTCTGGCTCCCGTGGGTGTGCCAGGGGTCTGGGGCCTGTCTTCACTCTTATTACCCCAACCCTCAATGGTCATCCACTGAGGCTTGCTAGAAGTAAATAATAATTTTTTAAAACATCATATTGTTGTTATTTCTATAAAAACAAATGCACGTGCAGCATTTGACACTTCCATTTACATCTTTACTTAAAACTGAAAAGAAAACAACCAATAATAAATGCTTGTTTCAAATAAAATGCTTAAGAAAAAGCGTAAGATTGAAACATTTTTTAGTCCGTGGTATTAAAACCTGTACCTTTAACTTCCTTTAAACGTTCAGAATGAGGCAGTTGGTTTAATATAAGTTTGTAATTATTAAGGAGGTCTGTCATATGGAAATTTAACGTCATACAATGACATAACTTTTTTTAAAAAGCCCTTGTAAATGCCTCTTTGAAATGTTTGTACTTTAATTTACTACTTTTAGAGTTTCTTAAGTTTTTCTTCTGTTTGTAATTCCTAATCATTTGCGGCAAGGTTGTCAAACCTGTGGCCCGCAGGCCATTTGGGGCCCATGGAATAATATTTTGTGGCCCCCATTTTGATATGGAATTTTTATGTTAGAATGGCAAAAGTCATGTTCACATGTTCACAAAATGAATCAACTGTAATGATCTAAACTTCAGACCATCACAGTAAATGTATTTCCACAGATTGACGTCGTGTTCTGTGCTACAGTAAAACATTGCGCGCTTCACCAGTAAGTTTTTATATTTTATAATTTTGCTCCACACATTTGTGGGAAAAAACTTTTTTATAATATTTCTTCTTCTTATTTGAGTTGATGAATGAACTTGTCTGCTGTCATTTGCAATACTGTCTCAGTTTGTCTTTCTTACTTTTTTGTCATCATTCTCTTTAGTGTTCTAAACAAGACATGTATGCTCATCTTCACAACAATACTGTGGATGAGGATCTTACTTTGATTCTTTTTCTTTCTCCTGTTCAAGTTTACGCCGTTTCATTTCTTCTGCTCTCTTCTGTTGTTTTTCCATCAACGCTGCCTTACGCTGAGCCATCTCGTCTTCCGGTCTCTCCTTGTCATCCTAATGATAAAGACAGAAAAACAAAGCAGTTACCCGATTTGCCATAATAGCTGAAACCATGATTTGAGAGTCATTAGAGGGCGTACCTTGAAAAAGAAACCTACTCCCCCTTTCATCTCAGTGTCCGTCTGGTCATTCATGGAATCAAGGAAGGCATCGGGAAGATTTTCTTCTGCTTCTCCATCTTGCAGAACAGAGAGTGGGATCTCAATCAGGCTACTGCGTTTTCCGTTCACCATTCCTGTAGGGACATCGCTCTCGAAGGAGCACTCTGACGGAGCACCAGAGCTGTAGCCCCCGCCTCCGCCGCCTTCCTTTTTAGCTGCATGACCATCCAAAGAGCCGGCCTCTAGGTCCATGCTGAAGATGCTCTGGTCATCATTGGAGCCCATCTCAGACAGGGAATCATCTACAGTGGGCCGCTGTGTTGGGGTTGGGGTTTGTGACGGAGTAATTGTTGGTGTGGCGATGGGAGTTGACGCCGATGAGCGCAGATCATCCATACTGCCAGAGTCACCGATGGAGAAGGAAGAGGAGGTCTGGATCTGGGACTGCAAGGGAACGACTCGACGTAGGTGGGGGATTCGGTCAACGTTTTGAGGGGGGTTGAGAACCCTTGAAAGGGTCTGCGGTTTACTGTCTAGTGTGCGGCTGCTGTGGTGGTGTTTGGGGCTTTTCGGGGGCACCGACTGGGTTCTGCGTTGAACGTGAGGGGACTTAGGTGGAGTGCTGTGGTTTGTGATTCTTCGTGATGGAGATGGAGAGGAGGAGGCCGAATTCAAACTCCGGTTCGAGTCTCGATGCATACGTGGAGGTCCCGGTGTGGAGGTTCTGGGACTGGCTGGTATAACCCAGGACTTGTTGTTAGGGGGAGGATTTTTTTTCATGATTAGCTGGTTCTGCTGCTCAGTCAGTCGCTGCATGTCACTTTGCAGGGAGCTCAAAGCTGCAGTCAACTTTGACACAGCGTTGTTATAGTCTCCCAGTGGAGCTACCATTTTGTCAGGTTTGGCAGCATCTTTCTCCCATTGTGTACTTGCCTTATCTTGGGGTTGGCTAAAAAATTTGTTGAGTTCTCCTTTCATATTTCCTTCATTCTTCACTGGAGTCTGCTGCTCATCTTGAACTTGCTGGTTATCGTCCTCCATACGAGCCAGCCTTTCTTCAAGTGTTAGGTCATCTTCTGTGCCTGAAGTACTGACCCTGTCATCACCTTCATCCTGTTCTTTCTTCAACTGCAGGAAGGCACTCTTACCCAGTCTTTGTCGATGCTTGGCAAATATGGCCTCAATGCGTTTCTTCTGGGCTTCGATTGCTTTTCGTTTTTCCTCAAGTCTTGCCCCCAGTTCAGACACCTCATTATTCAGTTCTGAGCTCTTGCCGTCACTTTCCTCTGACTTCTTTGCCCATGAGGTCATCTGAGGGGATTCAGCGGCTTTGGGAGATTCCGCAATTTGCTTTTTTTTGCGCTCTGCAAAGCTTGTCAGCTTTACACCACTGTCAGATTCCATTTTACCCTGCCCTCTAATAGAGTAAGCACCAGCAGCAGGTGTGGCAGGGGTGGACTGTGCCCTCGGCATGTCTTCGGAGGCGTCCGAGTCCACGCTTCCATCTCTCAAGACTGAATCATCATCCCGTGAACATTCAGAGGTGTTTCTGGTGCGAGTGGGCTCTCTGGAATCTGACGGCCGGCGTGACATTCCTGAGCGTGAAGGGGCTGAGCTGCTGATGGCTGCTAAGTGACGTGAACTGGCAGGGTCGTCGGGAGAGTGGAGATAGAAGCCATCAGGGGCACCGTCCGGATGTAAACGAGGTTCCAGCTTGCCCTCGTTGTGAATAATTTGCAGAGCTTCCTCAATTGTAGGTAGTTCTGCTGTTTCGCTCCCCACCAGTCCATTCTGCTCAACCAGCCTAGGGACGCTGGGCGTTGGTTGGTTAGTCCAGGAAGGTCTCTGCGAACCAGCTGGACCCTGGGGCTTTTTAAGCCCATGACCAAGGTCCCTAGGAGGGGTGTAATGAACAGGATTGATGCTTTGGGCTGATGGATTGAGCTGATCTGAGCTTACGGATCTGGTTATCACAGGGTTGCCCATGACAATGTCTACATCACTGTCCAAGCCAAATGGAATGCTGAAGGACACTGCAGACAACGGGCGGCTAGAAGAAAAATAAAGGAAATGTTAAGCATGACATCGTGTTGATGACAGGGACTGGAGGTTTGTTTCTGTCTTACCTAAGAGACTTTTTGCTCCATGTCTTTCCAACTCCTTCTATATGAGACATTGAGGTAGACTGAGTCAAAGATCCTGAGTACAATGGGGGACACACAAATGTAAGGCATGCACACAAGACAGGGAAACACATCACAAAGGCACGTAGCGACCAGAAAGTGTACCAATAAATACTACACACAAATGCAAAAACGGACAACATTAACATGCATTAGTATTGATGGAATGAAACGTTTCAAATTGGAGAATTTACAAACACCAGACTGGGTTAAGTAAAGATCAGAGGATTCTTTAACGCTTACCCGAGGCAGGTGAAGAGATGGGGAGAAAGGGCTTTTTGAAAATTGATGGGGAGGTACTGCAAGTCAAAATAATCAAATTAACTGGAGCATTTCAAACATATAAACCAGAATAAAAAAAGACATAATTAACTTAATTTTGTCTTAACTTAACTTAATTTCTGATACCAATATATGTAGGTGATTTCCCCAGAATTAGTGCAAAACCCGACTTAAGGTATTCTATAAATAATTGTGTACAACATAAACACACCACTTCAATACATGCCACATTTATCTTTTTTTCCATTTTGTCTGAAACAGTCCTATGATTTTTTGTAAACAAGAAATGTCTAGTGTTGGATAGAATAACTGAAATTATCAGCCATCCTGACTTTAAACCATTCTTCACCTGCTGCTGCGCAAGCCACTTGGTGTCACTGGTGTGGCTCCATCAACTAAAAAAAAAAAAAAGAGAAATAATTGCAAATTCATCCATAATAGCCTGTTTGAAGGAATGCAGTAAATCCTGTACAGCTTTTACATACCCAGTGAGTTGAGAGGCTGAACAAAGTCTGGTTTTTGAACTTCAAAACAGCTGAGCAGTTCTACAAGGAAGCTCAGGAAATTGTGCTATAATCAGACAGACCAGACATCAAACAAAGTGGTTATTAAATGTGATTTATCTAAGAGACGAGTTAAAAAAAAAAAAAACATACCTGAAGCTCCTTTGGCACATATAGCATATCTTCCAATGTTAAGTGACAGCAGCGTTTGAGACAACTGTCACAGAATTCACGGATGAACTGCAGGTTGTACAAGCTGTCTGGTACTGACATGGAATCCTTCATACAAACATCTGACAAGTCGGATAAAAAAAAACAGTTTAAAAAATCCTGCATACTCACTCATAATAGTTAGTCATGTTGTCCAAATTCACAAAGACAGGCAAACTACCAAAATACATGCAAACATCACGGTTATAGTGTTAGGAGTTATTACCTTCAAGTCTAAGCAGGCCAGGGCAATAGTAATGTATAACAGCAGCAATAGCACAACCACTGGACAAATCTTTGACTTCATTCACCACCGGAAAGACAGGCTTTTGTTTGGACTGAATGTTATCCTTTCTGTAACGTAGCTGAAAAACGGGAATACAAGCAGACATACAATTAAATACATCTAGTTGTTGTTTTATCTATTTTATATAGATTTTATAATGTTCAATAACCAATTATATAGTCAATATTTTTGATATTTAACCGGATGAAATGATAACTGCGTAAACCAGCTGAGCACATATTACAGGCATTTACAACTACAGCTGAAAAGACAATTGCTGTTAGAATGTTAAACAAGTAGACAGTTTATGTTGGTATATATTTATAAATACAACAGCAAATGCTCGGGAACAACTTCCCAGGCCTCTTACTCTCAAGTTGTCTCATACACCAACATATACAATATATTGAACCTCAACGTTAACATCAACCCAGTTGTCACTCCAGTGAGAGAGACCTATTTTCAACATAAAACTGCTTCAGACAAAAATGGACATCTAAATACATAACATATAATAATGATATATCTTTAAAACCTGATGCATCATTCAGCTCTACAAGATTATAAAAACAAAAGAAACACAGAAAATTAAAGGAAATACAAGTCCATGCCAATGTACAAAAGGGGGATTCCAAGGCAGCACTTCATCAGAGGGTAGGAGGAAGATTTTGAGGAGGAAAAAAATAGAAAGGTTGAGATGTTATGTATCACATAAGTCACCACAAATACAGTAACCCATCAACAAGGACCAGGTGACGAAAACTCAACTCAATGAACCACTGGAACCTTTCACACACAACCACCCGGACACACTGCTACAGTCTGACAACGTATTAACTGTAGTTCATGCATCACTTGGGTTTTTCCCACTCCTCTCCCATGCCGTTACAAGTGTGTTAGAAAAATCATCGTGCAATGAACTGTAGCCCATGTCGTGGTGCAAACTAGCATTTGCAAACCAGTAAATGGGGGGAAAAAAAACACACCTGACCATCAGATATTTGCTGATAATTTGGATGAAGACACTGGAGGGATGAAGGGGCAGGGAGAGGGAGCAGAGGAAAGAAGGGAACTTACAGGAACAAGTTTCCAGTACCACCGAGTAGGACACTGTTAGAGAGGAAATGGAAAGGAAATAAAGAAAAGAGGAGGGCGAGGAGGACAGGAGCACAACAAGAGGTTTTAAGCCTATTGTGAAAGTACTGGGGTCAAAGAGACCACAACACATGACAAGAACAGTCCATAAAATTATTTATAACTTTGTAAGATAAAATTGTCGAGTCAAAATGAGTCAGCAAGTAAAACAAAAGATATATGTTTGTTTGTGACATAGTGTGATGTAGGGAGACTCACAGTGGGCTGAAGAGGTTGGGTTTCTTGAGCTGGAGAGGAATCCTCCTGGGACTCTTCAATAAGTTCTTGAAGTTTCTGATTTAACTGAAAAAATAATAAAAATGTATTTTGAGGGTCTGTAATTTGTGTTGCACCAAACACTTTTTTTTCCCAAAACATGTCTGTTGAGGCAGTGTGTCCCTTACCACAAAAGTTGTCTAAATCCCAGCTTTTTAAGCACTCTACTTGTTCCTGAATGCATTTTTCCATATTTTCCTTATTATTTAATGTAATTTGTGTTACTTTTTAAATACACTGGCGAGTCCGCAGTCAAATTTTCAGGTTGTATTATTGTAAGACATTTCTAAATAAACACAATAGTCCTTACCCCGTTAATCCAGTGAAGCAGGGCATCTTCCCATTTGGTAGCTCCACCAAGCAGCTCAGCAGAGGCACACGTCTTCACAGCCTTCACGGTCTCCATGCCTCCCACTGCCATCAGAGCATCTATTACTGCAAGGTGAGCATTCTGCAAGAAAAATATAAAATAAAAAATGAGTTAATGTCAACATAGTTAACAACAGAAATTAACCTTGGAACAGTAGTACAAAGGTTTTTACTAAATCTACACCACAGGTCACTTCTGAGTGTTGCAACACTAGCAGTATTTACCACAAGCAAACTCTAGAGGTCACCAGAGACCTGCGGTAAATCACAAATACTTTGAAGAGTTTTCAGCCAGCAAATAGAGACGAGGGCAGATGTGGATGAACTCTGGACCTATGTTTGTCCATTCGTTAAATCATTAAATGGGTAGTGGACTGTTACATCGTCACACGTGTGTCCCTGGAACTCAGCTACTTCAATTTCCTCCCACAGGAATTCAATAATAATAGAATTTATTAATTTATAAGTGCAAATGGAAGACAAATGTGTGTTTCTATTGGACCAGCGTAAAAAGAGAAACAAATCATTGCATTCCATCGTATTCATACAAGTGCATCTGGTCAAGTGCAAAAAATAGCTCTTTCAGTTACTATTTCAAAGTCAAGAATCCCTGATTCTATTTTTCAAACCGTTTCTATGTATTTAATGATGAAGACCATTAATATCACATCTTCTTCTTCTTTATTTTCCTTTCGGCTTGTTCCTTTGTTAAGGGGTTGCCACAGCGAGTCAACAATTCTCTGCTCTAACTCCAACTACTTCCATGTCCTCCCTCACTGCATCCATCAATCTCCTCTTTGTCTCCTACCTGGTAGCTCCATCTCTAGGATCATTCATCTACCAATGTATCCACTGCCCCTTCTCTGAACTTGTCCAAACCATCTCAATCTGGCTTCTTCAGCTTTTTCTCCAAACCTTCCTGTCTGTGTTGTCCCTCTTATGATCTCATTCCGGATCCTGTCCATCCTTGTCTCACCTAGAATCCCAGCATCTTTAACTCCTCCACCACCACCAGACCATACATCATGGTTTAGAGAAACGAAGGGTAGGTAGATCATCAATTCTATAATTCTCATATCTTTTATTCCTGTGGCAAGTTCCACTTAACACAACAAACACCTTAAACATAAATGGAGGAGACAGGCCAGACACCAACAACACATTCCTCAGGGGGCCAAGGGGCCACTGCACAATCTTATGTTTGGAGCCTAATCTGTTCAAATCAGTGCCTGTTGCCTTTTGCTACTTAACAATCCCTAATTCAGAGTGGACATTCCTATGTTAAACCCTTTATTTAAGCTGCAGCTCCGTGTATGAGCCCATGTGGACAGATCAGTGTTGATGTAAAATGTTGACCAGGACAGACAATATAATGGATCAGACACTAAGGGCTAATGGAGGGAAGTCACATCAAATTATATTGAAGGATTTGTAGTTTGGTAAATATGTCAGTTGTACAATCAACTGACCCATGGTCTCATACAGATGTCTGCAAGAAGAAGACGCTGCTCGTGGATTTCCCTCTGCAGACCCAGGAGAGCTCGCTAAATTAAATCACAAGTCTCCTTAATGAGAGGGGAGAGAGGAGCAAATCATGAACACACAACACAGGCACTGCCAGATCACCATAACAACCATCTAAATGACCCACAATGCATCTCAACACTAGCCTGACCACAGTGCTGCTCACTGCTGCACCTACTCTCTTCTCAGAAACAAAAAAAGTGTTCAGTCTTCACAAAACAAAACAAAAGAAGGGCCGGAAAACAAAATATTTCCTTCATTGAACGGAGTAGAGCAAAATCTTTATGTTTCAGGAAGGGATAATCTGTTTAGCTAATTTTGTCCACTGTGTGAGACGAAGAATGTAAAGCTAGATCCTGATTATGTCTGAAATATGACTTAACCCCTTCCCCCTACTATGTCTGGTGCCTAATGAGGGAGAAACAACAGAGGGCTCCAACTGGTGGGGGGCACACGCTGGTATTTCTACAGGACTTAGTATGCCAATATATATTTCTGATGTCCTGTGGCAAGTTGAACACACTCCCTCACTGTCCAACATGAGTCTTGATACATGGACATCAATAAAGTACGTTTTAAAGATGGTTTCATGATTTTGCACCGTATTATCAACAGTTGATTTAGCCATATGGATACAATGGGGACATTGTGGGAGATGTTGGACAAATTTGTTTGCAATCATTTCTGGTGTGCCACCCAGCTGTGGAAGATACCATTCAGTCAGCAGAGCACATTATCAGATTATCTATAATCTTCATAGATCTCTGCTGTCAATCTCTGGAGTAAGGAGGCTGGAGTGACCGCAGGCTGAATCGTCAAAACCAATCATCAACCAATACAGAAAGAGGAGAAGGATTTAAGTCCTGTTTATATATGATTTTATCTGGAAACCTTTGTACCATCACTAAGTAACAATGAGAAAAAAAACTTAAAAATTAAATAGGAAGTACATATGTTATTGAACAGTTCACTTTTTTATGTTAATATTATGGAATTTCAGGGTCAAAACATAAAGGACTAAAGTGTTTTATTCTTCTGCAGCTGTGACAGCTTAATAAGAAGGATAATATTGTAGTGCAGGGGTGTCAAATTAATTTTCACGGTGGGTCGCAATTTAAAACACAGGCTAAATTTAATATACATTAAAGAATTGAGAACAACTGTTCATCTTTCCAGGTATGTGATGTAGATTTATTATATCTATATTTATTTATGTAGACTTATTATTTATTTATTCATGACCATATGTTTATTTTTGTTTTGCATAAACATTGAATGTTAAATAATCAAAGCTTAATATTGAAGACACATGACAAATTGGATTCTACTGTCCTTTGTCTGTAGCTTTTTTTAAAGCCATCTTTTTCATCCACAGGCTGAGAAGAAAATAAATCAAAAAAAGTAGCTATTCACATCATCAAAGTGCACACACCATGCATAAAATGGCAATGTACTCGCCGGCCAATTCTAGTATTATGATCCAGGGCCATATGTAAGTAGACTTAGGGCCATATTTTGGCCCCCCGGCCCTAAGTTTGACACGTGTGATGTAGTTACATGTCAAATCAAGTTCTATTGCAGCACTGCAGCAGATTGCAGCTGCTGCAAAGCTGTTTAGTGGCCTAGACCCACATTGACGCTCCATCCTTTAATTCTGCAGTGACATGACCCACTTTCATTGTTTGTCACATTGTCAGTACTTTGCCAGTCGGTGACAGACAATATCAAGCTGCGGCTGAGTAACAGTCATTGATGACAGGCTTGACAAGCACGGAAAGTAAATGAAAGAGGCATTTGTCAATGACAGAGAGCGATCAAACTTTGTGTTGAGTGGGCCTATGTTCCCACCTCAGTAAAAGACAAGAGTAAATGCACACAGAAACATGGAGCAGGACCAAGTAACAAGAAGAAGTCAAATGGGTCATTGTTGGAGTCGCCAGCATTTCCTGGTGATCTGACTTTTGAGGCTTCTACCGATTTCACAATTGCTGATAAAAGGTGTGAAGTGGGCACCTGTGAGTGCAGGTGGTTAACAGTCAGAACTCCTACATGAACAGGAAGAGGTGGTTACGTAAAACAAATTGCCAAAAGCAACATGTGACTATGTTTAGTGCACAATGGAAGAAGGGTGATGTTGCACACTATCACTGACATGAATGTGTTTGTTTATCTTCATTCGACTCAATTCAGCCCAACTATGGCTACAGATACTGTAAAAAAAAACACTGTTTGCATACACTTCCAAAATAAGGAGCACGTCCCGTTTTATCATTTCAACAGGATGAAAAAGTGGCCCTTCCTTGTTTCAATAAGTCCCTTTTTCAACATGGGGAGGAACTTCATATTAATTCCAAGTAAATAAAGGGAAAGCTAGCAGGAAAAGGCTGGTTCCTAGTGCGACATAGTGAAACTAGTTATTTCATGAGTTATGAATACTTTGCAGGTGTACCTATCGTCACATTATGATTCTTAAAAAACACAGAATATTTATTTTTTTGATTCTGAAACATTCCGTGATTAATTATATGAATGAAAAACAATATGAAAAAGTGGCACACAGAGAAAAAGAGCTAAAAAATGACTTAAGGAGGCAGGAATAAAGATAGACATAGAGAGGGAGATTGGAAAAGAGTGAGAGAGGGGGAGAGAGAGTCTGGGTTACACAGGGATGTATTGTAAATGACTTGAGGCAACGAAGAAGAACCAGTTTCTCTGGCTTTACCTATAGAAGGTAGACTATTCTGTCTTAACAGAGTATCTAACATTTCACCAGAACGATTCAGCCATTGTTCTGCTCTTGACCATCTATTGTGTCGAGGCTCTACCTCCATCCCTATCACACCCAGGAAGTAAAATAGTCTCTCTGTCTGTCACCAACACCGCTTCAGCTTCGTTCCCAGCAGCTGGATCCACTCATCCCCTCAGATCAACAGAGAGAGGTGGGGGAAGGTCGGATGAGTGGGGGTCTACTTGATGTCCTTTAATCCCTCAATTCAAAGCAGACGCAAGGCCTCATATCAACAACAAAGCTACTGTGTAGGGCTCCTTTTTAGCAGATCACACTCGCTGCAGAAAGATGCGAGGGTCACCCCATATCTCCCTCCAGCTCTAATTCAGGCATGCACGGCAAACTAAGGCCCAGGGGCCAGATGTGGCCCACCAACCTTGTCCAAATTTTAAACAAGGTTAAAATTTATATTGTATTTAATGCATTTCCCTAGTAGATGATGCCCTAAAAGGCATTAGAAACGTAGGAATTTAAGTTTTATACATGACTTTTACATGCCATTTATCTTAGGTCGAACGTACCAGTCGGAGTGATATTACAAAAGCAGGTTGCAATCTTAAAGAAACTCTACTTTGTTTTCAAAACATGGTCAATCTTGAATATCTTCAAACCATCTCAAAACAACAGAACACATCAAGGATTCACTAACAATTCAGTCTCCACTTCTACTCAAGCAGCATAATCTTACCATTTTGATGGGTTTATGACGGAGGTCCGCGTCGGTCACTTGCATCTCTTCTTTGACCAATAGGCCTTTCTCAGTGAGTAGCTCCAGCAAGGCGAGGTTGTCTTTGGGCTGTTTATCAGTTCCAGTTTCCCCCAGTAGAAGGCTGTACGTTCGGCAGTAGAGTTCCGAGGACTGCAGAAGACGAGTAACAGGGGGTTTAAGGTGCTCCTGTTCATATTGGTCACAGTAGAAGGGATCACTCAGCTCTGCAGGGACATTTTCTACGAAGAGAAAGCAGAGAGTGAGCAATGTGTTCAGGGAAAAAGTGGTGCAAATACGGACACAAATGGTCCAAATCTGGGGAAATATTTAATGGAAATACAGTCTGATTTGTCCTACTAACACAAAAAGTAAGTTCATTTTAAGTAAAATGGGGCATTGATGGCCTAGTGGTTAAGGAACTGGAATAGGGTCCAGGTTCGAATCATTTCGTTGTGTGCAGTGGTGTGGATCACAATGTCACAATGACAAGAAGTTTGCTTTTAAAAAAAATAAAAATTAACTAATTTTAAATGTTAATACACACCAAGAATAGCATGTTATTATACAAAAAGAAAATTAGTTAAAATCTGTAAACTTAAAAAAAAAAATTCTGAGAACAGAAACTTGACACACCCTGCGTTAAACTGGTTTCTCTGGGTTAGGAGCATAACAGTGGGAAACCCAATAACTCATCTTTCTCTGTAAACAAACTGCAAACGCTGCTTCGTCGTTTTGAATGGCTGATGGGAGGGGGCAAACGTGACGAGCTGGAATACTAGCACTGTGGCTGGAAAGAGAAAGGAGGACTGTAATAGGACTACGTCTTACAGGGAGCTCAGGATTGTCACCCATATGAAAACAAAAGGGTTCTTTAGTGGACGGTATCACTTCATCCAGGTGTCATTATTAATTCAAGGGAAGGGGGCGGGGGACCAGACAACACTCTTGCCAGACAACACTCTTAGTCACATCACCATAGCGCACAACCAGGTGCTAACACTGCACTGCACAGCTCAGTTTACTGCAGTATAAGTAGAAACAGGGAATTGCGCATGCTGCAGACCAAATGTGGACACTACAGGACAAAGGACAATTCACAAAGTTGAGGGTGACACGTGTCTCAAAGAGAAAAAAAACTTCAGCAGAAGGCAAAGTAGAATGCAAATGCTGCAACTCACCAAGATGAGGGAGTTTGATAGGAGCAACATTTTCCTAAGGGAGAGTCTGACCATGATGGACAGAATATACCATTATAGCGTTACTTTTTTAATGCACCATGCTGAAAACAGCGTAAATAATAATAAATAACAACAAGAAAGTCAGGTCCACAGAAGGCCTCCTCTGACATCACTACATGTCAGAGGAAATATTTACACTGAAAACACCAGCCAAGGCTTTTGGATAAACTTGAGCAACAGCTTCAGGGATCACTGCGTGTCTACTGTTCTCAGTACGAGTTAAAAACCCAACATGTTCACAGGCTGTTATTACGTTCAAACATCATTATAGTGAAGAGCAGGAGGATCAGACTCTAACTAGACAAAGGGCAAGTCAGAATTTACCAGACACTCAAAAGGGATTCCAGGTCTAGAGTAATTTTCTTTTACTTTTTCCTTTATTTTTGACACATTGTTTTAAAAATCATAAACCAAAGAGTAGACTAGGAAATTGTCTTCTCTGTGAACTATTATTAACAATTAGCAAAGCACCTAAACTCAGCTGACTGAAGTCACTTCTGCTGTTAACCGGCAGCGAAGTGTTTGGTTTAATGCTGATAACAAGAGTCACATGTCATTCCACGTATTTGTCTGGTTGAGCTGGCATGCTGCTGACATTACAACACTTAGTGCAATCAACACCAACAGAGCTAAACCACTACAAAAACAATAAAAATAAATAGTTTCACAACTCATGAAGGAACATATTTAATCCTAACATCTGATTATTTGTTAATGAGCGATTGTTCGACAGAGACACTCTGCAGAGAGTGAGGTGCAGTTTAATAAAAGAAATGTAAGGTGATCTTGAAGTTTGAAAAATTTCTAAAACTTAATGACAAAATATTAATCCAAGCGGGGGAAAACATTTTGACTTGCGGGCCACAATTAGTCCTAAAATTGGACACAGGGCCCAGTCTAGAGCAGAAATATGGATCGTTCAATTGAACTAAGGGGCGCGTAAAAAGTCCTCTATAAAACCTTAATTTTTAATGTAGCATTTCTAATTCCCATGATGTCATCTACCGATGGAAACGCATTGTTGCGGGGAAAAGGCAGATGTATAATAATATTCTAAACAAATTATTTAATTTGGATAACATTGACAGGCTGCAAAAACGGGCCGCATCTAGGCCTCAGGCTTGAAAATCAAATGTTAAACAATGTTTTTATCATACATGCAGAGCTGTTTATCTTGCATTAGATCTCTAATGTTAATTTGAGGCATGTAAAGTAAGTATGTTCAATTTTTGGTGCTTTCGTGACAAGAACCTCAATTTACTAAGTCAAATGTTCTTCTCTGACATAAGGCAGACATGCCTAAAATTACTGAACAAACTACTGAACTAGGAAATCTTTAAAATTCAAAACTCAGACACTCTACCCCCCCTTCTTTTTACCAACAACAATACCAGGAGCATTTAAAGTCAGACAATAGGAAACCTTCATAACTGTGGTTTAAGGTCTGTTCAGCTGGTCTGTACCACTCGAGCGTCTGCTGAGAAAAAAAAAAAAAATTGGATTTTCTACCTAATTGAACGATTAAGTTAGGTTGCTGGCCAGAACACATATATTAACAAACATGCCCTAGTCTAATCAGCAACGTAGAAAATGAGAAATACAGAAAATGCATTCAAATAATTGATATATTCAATTATCTCTGAACGAGAGACTTTTATGCTGCAGTATAAGTATATTTAGGATTCTTAAGTTGTATCCCTTAGCCTTTAGCAAACTGAACCCCAGCCAGTACTGTTAATTATCAGGAGCTGGACTTGGTTAGAATTTCACTCAGACCTGGATAAAAACCAGTTTTTATGACTATGGGAAGTTTTGTCAGTACCACATCAACGACTTTGCCAAATATCTCAATGTAATCCTTTGGTGCGATAGGTATTTCAGTTCTGTGAGCAGTCCTTCTGTCTGTAAACGCAGAACATTTTCACACCTGACTACTTCACGTAGCATTTTTTATAACTTCCTGTTAGTGTTTGCTGTTTTGATGGAGAAGAATTAAAAGGTGAGAACCAAATTAAAATGACTGAATGAATGAAAAAAAAAATCATTCATTCATTCACAAATGCACCTCATCAGGGTTATTTATTTTTTTATTAATTTGGGATGTAGTTTAAGGGTGTTTTTTTAATCAAACCACATCCTAAAAGTACATAATACCCAAGCACAGCTTATCTTGGTACAAAAAGTTTGTTGTAATCTGAGGTATTTTTTTTGCTACGCATCTTGTTAGAAATGCACTGCTGGATTAGAACCTATCAGTTACAGTTTCCTGAGGTTAGCCATTCATTCACACCAGTAGAGCTGCATCATATAAGGCCTAAGCAGTAAAAAGAATAAGGCACTTGTGTTCATTTGTCCACATAAATATGCATTTAGACCATTTTTAGATGCAAACTGATTGTTAAAACAAATCAAGAAGTGACGGATGCAATATTTAGTTGGATCTCCAACTCCTACTAACACTTGTTTCCCAAAGACTGGATCGGGACCCCAAGGTGGGTCACACAAGATTTCTTGGAGGGGAGTTCACAGTTTTTTTAGCAGATTCAGCTACTATTTTGTATTGTTTTAACAGGGGTCTCAAACTCAAATAAGTTGAGGGGCACCACCCACATTATCATTTCGCCAAAGAAAGATTTAAAAAAATAAAATCAGTTTCGCATAGATTCTGTGTAATAAAACATTGAACCAGAAGGATATGGTGGATCAGGGTTTTGAGAGCTATAGGATTTACCATAAAATGTGGAGAACAACTCTACAAAAAGTTTGGGAAACTCTGCTCTAAGAGGTTGAAAAGAAACTAAAACTGGTCTATTCAATGACTCCTTTATTAATTGGGAGGATAAATGTGCATGTAGTTAATGCATGATTGCATGAAGGGCACAGCAGTACAACTGCCTGACTCAGTGCAAACAATAATAGGTAGAACACATCCTCCTCAGGTCCTTGTCCCTTGTTGACTCACCATAGTTACAATAAGTTGAAGAGGATGACTAATCAGTCCAACTGGATTTCAGTAGGATCCAAGCAGCTTTGTTGCTTGGAGGGGACCAACATCATAAAGAATCACTAGGTCTTAGACATGTACAAAGTAAAACTGGTTAAAGCTGATTCTGAGACACTGTCTACACTATAGAGTCAAGATCAAATCTAAAAGGAGAAAAATATTTTATATATGAAAAAAAAACTCCAAACCCACAAACAGGTGAATCAGGAGTTTCTGGTCTCATTCCAATGACAAAGGCACAAACTACTTCAACGGATCCTTAATGCTACATCAATGTCAGGGAGAGAGAATGAATTGCCTACTTGCTAAACCACGTTTCAATAAGCTTATATGGCAAGTATACCTGCGTGCGTCACATAATGTCAGAATTAAAAAGGTTCACTTGGACATGACGTACACATGCAACACACCTCATATCAAACTAATGGCCAACGTCCAATGTTATCTTTAGTTAAACTCATATCTTGTGTTTTCTGCTCACTCAGACTCCTGACTTCAGTAAACACAGAGTACAACCTGATCTCATGGGTTTTTTTTAGTCAGTATTGTTGGTATCCTGGCATAAAAGAGTTCACTCGAGTGTTGGCTGTCAACAAAATGTCAATATCACATTGAGATGATAAGATAGTAAGTAATACGACTCATCGTGGACATGGGGTGGACAGTAATTAGTAATGTTACTGTAGTGCAATTACTGTCATCTATTCCTGTCCAGACTCAGACAGAAGGCTTTCTGTTTGAAGCTTGTCTTTTTTTCTCCATGTGTGAAGAGTTTTACTCTGAGAACCAGCGTTTCAGACCAGAGTACTTACTGGAGACTCAGTATAGCCAATGAGTAGGAATGTTAAGGACCATAAGCACAGAAAAACATCCTACAGTCCACTGGTGAACTTGTTTGGTGCACCTTCTCCATTAAATCTGAATTTAAGATCCTTGTTTTTGCTATCATGTTTTACTGACCTTAAAACACTGCAGGGGACACGACGACATGTGCTTTATTTTATCTATGACGCTCAAGAGGAACAGTGAAGTCATCTTGACTTTACAGAAAACTCGATATCAGTATAAGGAGTCGAGTTGATTAAACAACTGCACATTTGCAGTCGGTCTTGGTTGTCCTGTACCTTCCCATGGTTGGTTGGTGACTTTGACCAGAGGGTGTGGCAGAGGTGCTTAACAGAGTACACAGATACTGAAGCAGCAACCTGGGCCAGTCAGGCCCAGGGATCTGCCCGAGATTGTGAAACCTATGAGCTTAGTTGAAAACCAGCGACAGACCTGAACATTAACACCAAAAAGTGGGGGGAAATAGAAACGTGTAATACATTCATTACTTTTTAACTTGAGCTGTTTACGAGATTTGCCTCTTCATCATGGCGTCCGTAATGTGTAACATTTTGTTACACTTCATTATGTCAGAGATGTTCTGTATGTGGTTGTGTTCTTTTCGGGAAAGAGTACAGTTTACACTGCATATAATGAGGAATTCCGTGTAGTTGGTGGCAACAAAGACAGAGTTTGCATGAGATCTTGTCTGAATGAAGAAGGCTCTTCAACAATGACTTGTTTTTACCTCCAAAACTGGATTCTCTAGCTCTTTTTGGTGTTCGTTCATTCAAATATTTGTACAGGGTGTGTTGGACATCTAAAATATAGGGAAAAATATACCATGATACTCCAAGTTAGACTTAAATTTAACTAAATGTGACTGTTTTAAAATGAAATAAAAAGAATGGCCCATAGCAAAACTGGCCACTGTCTTAGGGCTAGGAATAAAATGAACTGGAATAACCAGGCCTAGGGAGGAGGCCTGTTTGTGGTAAACAAACATATACCAACAAAACGTTGCCACACCGGGCCTGGGAAACAAATGACATGTGTCAAATAGAATGCATCAAGTGCACGGCCCCTTCCATTTGCTGCTCTTTGTGTTGAAAATCGCTGAGCCATACGCTTGGGCTGCGGCATGTGTTTTCCGCTTACCCGATGACCAGAATATAAACATACAGCAGGACATACAACAGGAGGAGAGCGTTCCTAAAAACGACATCTTTTCAGTAGCACCATAACTCATCAGGCCTGCAGCCTCCTCTCAAACCTACCTGCACTGCCGTAGGACTTTGCCAACAGCCAGCCGACACTTGCGCATATTTTTGCTCTATTGCTGTCATACAAGTCCAGTGGTTTTATCTCCGGGACCACAAAAGACTTCCTCATGGTCGGAAAGTCCACCATAGCGAGTTCGGGTCCAAAAAAGAAATAAATACGAGATAAATATTCAGGGAAACATCTCTTCGATAGACTATTCCATTCGGCTCGGGCTTGGATTACGGATATGGGTGAAGGTTTTCACGGGGAAATATCCGTCAGGCAGTAGAATCCAGCTTCTTCGACTCCTTCTCCCGGTGGTGATATTTTGCTTAAAAAAATGTTCCTCACTAGCAAGGTAGCCCCTACCAACCGTCCGGTTCGGGACAAAAACGGCTATTTCTCTTCCTTCGCCCTACTTTGTCGGCATTGCTGTGAGCCCACCTCGCCGTACTGAGCTGCGCCGTTGAGTGACGCTCAGGTGCGCCAGACAGACGTCAGTCACTAATCCAACCCTCCAATAGGAAGTGGGTTTTTGGAAAGAGGGCGGGATTTCCTTGAGCTGTGAGGAGCAGCAGTGGAGGTGAGTGTTCCTACTACAGGTGCATTCATGGACGCGCAGGTGACATACAAATGATGCTACGGAAAAAAGGAGCACTGACTTTAGGGAAAGTGTTCGGCCGGTGTGTTTTTCTAACTATCGTTTGTTTTCGCCTCTTCATTTTTATTGGTGTCCATCGGTCAGGTGCCGTCCAACATACTTAAAATAAATAAATAAATATCTTAACCTTTCTGTATTTATCGTATTTGTTATCTTTTATTCGATAAGTGTTCAGTTTTTGGGGGGAGTATTTGATTCGATAACATGACTACTTAAGTATTTGTGTTTTGTCATTAGTCTTGCAAAATTAGACCTGAGCAAACTAAAGCCCGGGGACCAGATGCAGCCCGTTTTTGCGTATTACTGTGGCCCACAATATTTGTACAAACCAGGCGCCTTTGTTAACTGGTTTATGGTGTAAACACTGATTTCTTCTTAAATGCGTACTTACTACGAGAATGCACATTGAAGACAACTCAACTATGCATTTTATACATGTTATCTTCTATCTTTAAGACTTTTACAGGTAAATAAATACACATAGGTCTCATGTTGTTTTATCATGTTCTCATAATTCTTTGTACTGAACTCCTGCATATGAAACATTTTTATACATTTAAGACTTATATTATGGCATGTTTGTGAATTGCACCAGTGAAGATTGTTTTTTACTTATTTATTTAGTAAGAATAATTACAAATTGTCTTGAAACATCAGTTCAATGATCAAACCTTGTGTACAATTATTCCAACAGATAAAAAACCGAAAAGGAAGGTTTTAGTCGTGGAGTCGTAATGAAAAAAGGTTTTACATTTGTGTCACTGGAACAGCTAACTTGACACTTTTCATTCACCATATCTTTTTATTTCTATTTTTGTTCCAGCACTGTTTGCATTGGAAAGGTGAAATCTCTAGTGACCATCACATGATGTTGCCCAGGCACCCAGGGCAGTAACACTGCAGGATTATCCCTCAGCAATTTTAATCTAATTATGAAAGGGACCACTTTGCTCTGGTCTGTACTTTAACAGTTCAGCAAATTAAAGGTACCATACTGGGGCAGGAATTCAACGTATAAAGTGTTTTTCATCAAACAAACTGACGTTAATAACAATTTACTGGCCTGATACTTATTAATTGATATATAAGCTTTAAACCAATTTACATGTTTTGTTTAAAGTCCTTCTTTACACTCCTAGCAGTTTGACAAAACATGTAAAAGCCACTCTTGTTTGGTCACGAAACAGCACATTTACCAGCCTTTTTTAAAGACACACCTACTGTAGTAATGATCCACTAGTCAACAACATGATGCATGAAAGTGCATTTCAGAATGTTCCCCGTTCCATCTCTGCTCCACCCCAATGATTTTAAGACAGATACACAATTAAAGCTTTGTTTTATCAAGATGTACAAAAATATTTTGTCATTGTTAGAAATATGGTGTAAAAACAAAGTAATACGTGCTTACGGAAGTGTTTGCTTGAAAACGATTCCAACGCTATTGTCCATAAATGTGAACACTGACATCTAGTGGCTTAGGTAAGATTTTACTGTACGTTAACCCACATGATTTACACATCAACTTTAATGGCAACGTCACTACTTTTCTGATCTGTCTGTCTGTCTCCTAATTCTGGTCTTATGTAACAAAATGAAGTGGATACCACTAAAGAATACATTGTGTCGAAAGTCTGTCCTCTACTCCAATGGTCACCCGTTAACTCTAAAGACTAGATTTTGAGAGAATTCAATAAGGAACATATTTATTCATCTTTCAGGCCACCAAAGACTGCTGTTGGAACGCATTTCTGCTCAAGGTGCACTTCTGCAAAGATATAAAAAGGATAATTATTTGATTTTAGTTAAACAATATTTAAACCATTATTATATCAATGTGATCTGTGTAGGACTCTTACCTTCTGGTTCTTGATCTGCATCCTCAGCATTATCATCATCATCATCATCAATGTCAATCTCATCTGGATTGGCTTGTTTAGATAACTCGGCCAATTCACTGCGAGAAGTGTCACTCCTACAAATATGTATACAAATTATTTATTTATCACCATATTGGGCTCCAATATGATGATATCCTTAAAGTATAAAATCACATATACAGACCTCACAAACAGGATCTTCTCTTTAGGCTTTGGTTTGTCCTTCTCAGCCTCTGCAGCGAGCTGATGTGCTTTCTGCTCCAACATTTTCATGTCATCGACTCCTGTCTGGCCTGGAGCAAGATCTGACACTAGAGAGATAACAAACAGAGGTTCCACAGGGAGAGAAATTAATTAAGAAAGGATCTGGAGCATGTGTGTCCCCGTCATGAAAGACAGTTCACAACAGTGCAGTGTTTACCAGACAAAACCAAACAGCATTCAGACACTCACCAGTGCCAGTGGCACTTGTTGTGGCCTTTAGCATCTGAGAGGACATGAAGTTCACTTGGGTATTGTACGTTGCCTGGACACTGCGTTTGATCCTCAACATTTCTCTAATCGTGTCTTCATTTCCGTGGCGTATCTCAAATTCTTTCCAGGTTTGCCAGAAGTTAGATGTCACCTAAGAGGTTAGACCCAGAACTAATTTGAGATCCATCCTTACATATCAAACATGTGTCCATGATTGATAATAAAGGTCGTTGTTCTAGGTAACTCACCCTTGGATCACAGATTTGCGAGCAGTAGGAGTAGATTGCTCTGGCCCGATCGATCTCACCCAGCTTACTCTCCATGTCGGCGAATCGTTGGCACATGTCCCTCGAATGTTCATCAGGGAGGACCTGGTAAATATGTATATATATTTTTTTGTAAGTTATCTTTTTTTCTATTTAAATGTGAAATAAAATGCCATTTGTTTGTTAACATCACACAATAAAACAGAAATATCAAAGTAATATTTTCCTACCTCAATAGCTTTCTGATAAATCGCTCTGGTATATGTGACACCATAGATTTCTGCTGCTCTCTTGATGTAGATATTGAACATGTGATGTCTTTCCTCAGTTTCAACTGCCTGCGTTGCTCTTTCGTACACAGCCATGGCATGTCTTGCTAATCCATACTCTTCCTCCAACTTTGCATACAGCAAGTAAATAGCTAAAAAAAAGAGACATTCATTTAAATTCAACAAAAATTGTAAAGTACAAGAGTTAAAAAATAATGAAAATAATTGATTTTAGCACTGCAACCCACTCTTTGCAAACTTTGCAGGGCAACCGTCCAGTGCCTGTTCAAACAAATCCCTGGCTCTTTCCAGCTTTTTGCCCCCGTACCGGTCAATGAACTTAGTGAGGTACGTGTTCCAGATGTCATACACATTTGGCCACTTGAACAAAGCGATACCTCGCTCGTATGCCTACACAAGTGATAACGAATATGTTGACCAAGAAAAACATCCACAAAAATATTATATTTGGTGTGTGGCGGGTTAGTTATTACCTTAAAGCTTTCCTCAAAATAGTTGTGCTCCTCAAGAAACATTGCATAATTGATGACTATTTGTGGCGTTGCAATGTGGAGGTCGATAATGCGATCATAAACTGCTTTTGTGGACTGAGGAGGAGGAAAAAAAGCATACAAAAGGTAATATAAGAAACTCACTATAAAAATATTTCAATTATTAATTTGGAATACTTTCATACAGTATATATTTACAGTTATGATGTCATGAAACATACCTGGAATGAGCCCAGACTTTCTTCTAAGTCTGCCAGCATGGACCAGACTTTTAGAGACTTGTAAACTCGGTTTTGAACTGGCTCAGATGAATCAAAGTATTCCGCTTTCTTCGATGGAATGGCTGTAGCTTTCTATATTCAGTAAAAAAGAGTTTTCTTTTGTCAAATAACATTGATGCAGAATTAACAAAATACACTAATTACTGAGGTTTTGTTTTAAATACAACGTATTATCATTTAAAAGGTAATATTTAATTTAATTTGACTGCAAATTAATATAATGCAAACAAAAACGTGTGGCAAATCTGAGCCTAGATTGTAGTTTTTCACTCCTGCCACTAGGTGATGTGGAACCTCTTTGGTGATTGAAAAGCTGTTACTACAACTACTGGTGGTTTCTTCTCACCCTAAGGATACGAAGTGCTTGATCATAGTTTTCATGGCGCAGCTCCATTTCTCCATATTCACACCACACTGCAGCAAGGTCATCAACCTGCTTGTAGTTCACCTTGGTAGCTTTTTCAAAGATGGTCCGGGCCTATGTCAAGAGAACACAAAAAAATACTGACACAGAACTTGACATTAAACTCAATGTGAATTAATGTTTTCAGAAAGAAATCTACTTACATCGTCCAGCTGCTCATTTTCTTCATAAAATTTGGCAAAAGAGACCCACAGGGAGTGAGGCTTTCCAGTGGATTTAATTGCATCCACAGTCTGAACTGCCTCAGTATATGTGTTGATTATCTGACAAATATTATTGAAATAATGTATTACATTAATTTTTGTTCTAAAGAAGAATATGCAGCAGATAAACATGAAATATAGATTTTTAAAATTCACACAGCTATAATATTGCAGTTTGTAAATGTCTATAATTCATGCATATTCATAAATAAGGCCAAGGTGACAGTTCAATTGGCCTCTGAAGAACTCAAAACCCTTTTTCAGGGGTTGCCACAACTAGTCAGCATTTTCCGCTTTACCCTGTCCTCTGTATCTTCATCTCTAACTCCAACTACCTCCATGTCCTCACTCACTGCATCCATCAATCTCCTCTTCGTCTCCTACCTGGTAGCTCCATCTCCAGGATCATTCTTCTACCAATTTATCCACTGTTCCTCCTCTGAATATGTCCAAACCATCTCATCTGGCTTCTCTAGCTTTTTTTCCTTCCTTCCTGCCTATGTTGTCCCTCTATCATAACAACTAAACATATATATGAGTACAAAAACATACCTGTCGTGGATTGCCATCATACAATTTCACCCGCTTGTGCCATTCATGTACATTGTGTGGATTCTGCCGAAGAAGGACGCTGTTCAACAGGAGAGGCCTCCGGGCTATCAGTTGCTCAAAGCGGGCCAGCCTAAGCTCTAGATCTACATCATCTAAAAAAAGCATAACATTTGTAAGATGGAAAATAGAAACAACTGCACAAATTTGATTTTGCAAAAATCTACACATGCCATCTTCATCTTGTCCCAGTTCAGCAGTTGTCTCCATCTTGGAGGCAATCATGTTCTCCTCAAACTGAGCGTAGTTGTCAAAAACTTGCGTGAAATCTCTTACTGTTACTACTGTAAGGATGGCTTCCTCATACACATCACGAGCCTGTGAAAATACCGTTAGTCAGTAAAGCAGCATATAGTAAACAATTTCAAACAGAAAATGACTATAGGAAGTTATTCACTTAATACACACTTTTTCAAAGTGACCACTCCGAATGTAATAGTCAGCTAGAGAGCACCAAAGTTTTCCCAGTTGATCTGTGAAGCGAGTGAGGCCTCCCCTGATGATAGCACCGACATTCAATGATGTCACTTTGTCAGGGTTCTGGGAGATCAACTCACACAGTTCATGCCAAAGCTGTCGGAAACAGAAAATAGATAAAGTAAGTTGCCAATTTAGTATTAAAGCCAAAAATCACTCTAAACAAATATATTAAGATAAATATGAATATGATAAATATAAAAAAGATCTTACCTGGTAGTTTGACTTGCCCTCTTTGGAGACAAAATTCTCATCATTTACCACAGCTGCGAGCCGCACAGCTGCTTCATCCAAACGGCCAACAGATCGTAGGAAGTCAATGTATTCCTCTGCGTTTTCTGGGGAAAGCTGTTAGGCAAAAAATGAGAATTCCAATTTAACCCCAATAATCTTCTTATATTTCTATCTCTCACTAGCAACTCAGTTGAAACTTTACTGTTTGAAACCCCTTACCTTAAGATACCTACGATACACTCGTATAGCTGTTTCAGGTAGAGGCAGGTTGCGAACAAAACGGAGATACAGAGGCCAGACGCGTGGATGCTGTGTAACAGGAAGAGCTCTGAGAGCACGGTCAAATGTGCGTCGACTTCGTGTGATCTTACACTGAGATACAAGGAACTGGCAATAATCCAGCCATATTCTAGGCATCTAGTTAGGAAAAAAACAAGTGGTTAGTTTTAGATAAAAATAAATCTGAGTTCTGTTATTGATAAGTCATAACAAGTTATTATTACCTTGTGCATAAAAACCAGAGCCCTTTCATGACAGTTATTGACCTCTTCATATCCTGGATCAGTGACACATTTTCCTTTGACTTGTTTACGTCGTTCTCTTAGATAACTGTACCACAGCTTATAACTGCATTAAAAAAAATAGGAACATGAAGTGCTTAACACAAAGTCTTAAAACAGGGTTCATATGCAATTTGAATTTCTAATAAGTAACATTTGTTATTGATTTATATAATTTGCTGTTTTTCTGTGTTACCAACCTGCCAGGCAGCTCTCTCAGAGCTCGTTCATAAATTATATTCAAGGTTGATTTGGGTGCATTTTGTTTGAATTCGATGTATCGCAACCAACACTTGACTGAGTAGGGATTCCTAATAATCTCCTCCTCATAAGGCAAGTCATCGTCCTCCTAAAAACCACAAAAGAAAACATGAACACATGGAGTTTTGAGAAATGTAATTTCTGTTTTGATACTTGATGATCTACTGATTATTGAACAAATGTGTGTTATTGTTTTCACAAATGGCAAGAATAAGGTGATTAGAGGGACAAAACAGACAGGAAGGTTTGGAGCAAAGATAGAGAAGCCAGATTGAGATGATTTGGACAGGTTCTGAGGAGGGACAGTGGATACATTGGTAGAAGAATGATCCTAGAGATGGAGCTACCAGGTATGAGACAAAGAGGAGATTGATGGATGCAGTGAGAGAGGACATAAAGGTAGTTGGAGTAAGAGTTGAGGATATAGAGGACAAATTGAGATGGAAATTGTCAACTCACTCAAAAAAGGTAGAAGCCAAAAGGAAGAGATATTTACAACAAAAGATTTCAACCTAACAAAATAATGTCAATTAAATACATATGTAGAGTGGACACTATATCGGGACCTGTAAGGTGTGTTCCAAAAAAACAAATTTTGTCCATGTGAGGTCAAAATGATACTCGGGGGCTTTTGCGTTACACTTAACCCCTGCACTAAATACACATATGAACTAAATACCCTGTATTCAGTGCTAGCATTTAAGTTAGACATTACTACTTTTCTACAAACCTTGCAGAATGAACAACACAGTTTAACTGCAAGGATATATTTTAGCAAAATGAATTGAAAAGTAGTCATCTAAAGCTTTAAGTGCTGTATTTGTCATTTGAGCCACTTGTATACAATGAGTTCCTTGAGAGCTTTCTGACCAGCATGCCTACGCTAAGTTAGCACGCTAACGTAACGATAACGTTACTACAGCAGCCAAAACAAACATAACTAAACTAAAACCTTAACACAACATTATGTGAAATGTACTTTGTTGTAAGAGAATAAAGTCATAGTCGAAGTGTTTATACCACAGTAACTTTAACCTCTACAATAGCAGCAACCTAAATTACACCTAAGAGCTAACACGCGTTTTAGCGACTTCCGATAGATCAATGTATTGGTGAAGAAAATAACAACTTACAAACAAGACATCGGCTTTTCCATTTACCGGCACCATTTCTATAAATATTGCTGTAAAACAGGATTTAGAGAAACACAAAACTTCTAACTTCTAGAATACAGCTAAGTGCTAACGCGCACAAAACGTCTTGGTCGTAGTACTTCCGGTGCATCGAACCCGCCCCGAAATGCGTCAAATGGTTAACTCCTGTGGGCCACTATAGTCACAATGTAAAGATTTATGTTTATTTATCTTGTTTATGTCCTGTCAAAATAACAATAAAATAACAGCTGGGCGACCTTAGCTCTGGACTTTCTCTGTATGCGAATTACATATTTTAAAATAATTTAATCGCGACACACCACATTAGTTGGTAGCATAATAAGTGTATGTATATGTATGTATGTATTATAAATGCTTAGCAGCTTTTTATAGTGTGTGTGTACACGACTGTATTTTGGAACCTATGCCAACAATGTGTTATAGCATCTGAAGGAGAGTTAGGTTCCATAGCAGCAACAAAGTCCTTTGAAACCCCAGGACAAACACCTTTTGATATGCTACTTGGACTTAATATAGTTCTTATCTCATTCAGAATGGCAGGCACATTTTGTGACCTTTTAAGGTGAGGGGTACTAGCAGTTGAACTTTATGAAAAGGGCCTTACATTTTATTTTATTAGAGGAACATGAGATGCGTCAGTGGTTTGCAACTATATACCAGTGGCACTTGGGGGCTTCTCCAAGAGCAAGTTCCATTCCTGTCTGGGGAGATGTCTAATTGCATAGAGAAATAGAGACAGCTTCTTAATATAAAATAACGGTGTGCTTTCCGAGTATGCAAAGCTCTGAATTCATTTAAAAAAAAACCTTTAAATTATTTATAAGTAATTGTTTTTGCTTTATGAAGAGTAAATGATGATTTTGTGGAATTGTTTTACAAGTGATTGCAATGCCCATTAAAAAAAGTTATTTGACTTTCTTGAAAAAAATAAATAAATAAATACCATTAAGTATGTTTCAGTGTACTGTTTTTTTTTTATTAACATAGATGAAAATACTGCAAAAGAAAAAAGTCACTTTCTCAGCGCTGCTATATTTCTGATACAGACCGGCTGACAAAATGACACATAATCCCATTGACATTTAAGTGTTTGAAAGTGCAAGGCTTATAGAATTCATAAAGAAGACTTCATTTGCAAAATTCATGAAAATGAATGCAAATCTATATATTAAGAATGGATATTCTTTTACTATGTAGTACTATGTAATCTTTTTTAAAATGTGTATTGCATATATATATATTTGTTTTCTTATTAAATTCATTTAACAAAACTTGTTTTGTTGTCTGTTTTTTATTTTATCCTTTTTTATTATATGGCTATTTTGAGCATCTCGCAATGTAATATCTTGGACAAAAAAGCTAACCAAAACCAGCAATGTCTTAATGTGGGAGTAGCAATGTGAAAGAGGCCTGACCAAATGCAGTGACAGACCGCTGCTGACCAGGCATTTGCAGCCTCTATATAAGCAGTAGACTCAGGCTCATCTGAGAACTGACGGGCATCCTACACAGGTAAGTGCTCTGTGTATATTTCTTTAAACCAAAGTGGCATCGTAAAATATGAAATTGATGCCACCCTATGATCATTCATACAAAGAAATAATTTCAGCTTATTATCGGCAAAAGATAATTTAAAAATATTTTAAAACTATTTTGTACATAATGACAATTACAAAGTTCCACAATCAATGCAAACTGTAAAATCCAACATTCAGTGCCTTCTCCTGCTGTTATACTATAAGTACTCATCGGATGTATTGTTGAAACCTAAAGTTTTGAGGGTCATGAATGTACTATGAAATGAATACTACAGACATAATGATCTTAAGCTAAATTTAATTTACTGATTACCTAGTTATTCATCTACCTATCACATACCACAAAACCAATATCAGTCTTCTTCTCCGAAGGCATCCTTGGACAACTTTACATCAGTGTCACTCAGTAGGGATAAGAGTCGGTAAGACAGATATACAACAAGATCCACACTACTTAAGAAAAGCATTAACAGCACTATAGTTATTTAATACTGATGTGGACTGTTGTGATTACGCATTTCAGGTCCACCTAAAACGCAACCATGAGTACCGACGCGGAGATGGAGCAGTATGGCCCTGCGGCCATTTATCTCCGAAAGCCAGAGAAGGAGAGGATTGAGGCCCAGACTGCCCCATTTGATGCCAAGACGGCATACTTCGTTGCTGATCCTGAAGAGATGTATCTCAAGGGCAAACTGGTGAAGAAAGAGGGTGGCAAAGCCACAGTGGAGACAGCAACAAAGGTAGTGTCATGTTTCATCATCATGTTTGTTTATTTATGTACTGTTTGTGTGTATTTCCCTGTACTTGGTAAAAGTATGGATACATATGTTCTGCCCCTGATTTTTCCATCGTAGTCTCTCACCGTGAAAGAGGATGACATCCATCCCAGGAACCCTCCCAAGTTCGACAAGATTGAGGATATGGCCATGATGACCCACCTCAACGAGCCTTGCGTGTTGTATAACCTCAAAGAGCGTTATGCATCATGGATGATCTACGTAAGTAAACACAAGGAGGAAAAGCATCCATCTTATACAAACCTAAAAAGATGTAGAATGTGAAAGTACTGCCTTTTTTCACACTTGCCTAGACCTACTCTGGCCTGTTCTGTGTCGTGGTGAACCCCTACAAGTGGCTCCCTGTGTACGATCAACAAGTCGTTATCGCATACAGAGGCAAGAAGAGGATTGAGGCACCACCCCACATCTTCTCCATCTCTGATAATGCCTATCAGTTCATGCTCACAGGTAACTTTGTCAAATTGGAAAATAAAGAAACCATGTTAAAATATGAATGTAGTTTTATTAAGACAAATATTATTTTTGATTTGATTAGATCGTGAGAACCAGTCTGTCCTGATCACGTAAGTACACGCTATGGATTCATTTGTGCGCATGGATTCATTATTTTTATAATTGTATGATTTTTTTTTTTTAACAAAACAAAAATATTCCTTTTATACCCAGTGGAGAATCTGGTGCTGGAAAGACTGTCAACACCAAGCGTGTCATCCAGTACTTTGCTATGATTGCAATGACATCATCAAAGAAAGAGGCAACACCTGGCAAAATGCAGGTATGGTTACTGTGAGTGACTAACATATTTTGAACACATTGAGTACATTGATACAGAATTATAAAAATTTTAATGTCTCTTTGTAGGGTTCCCTGGAAGATCAGATTGTTGCAGCCAACCCTCTGCTGGAGGCTTATGGCAATGCCAAGACAATCAGAAATGACAACTCTTCCCGTTTTGTGAGTGGATCAGCAACATGTATTTTGCTTCTCTATGCAATTGCAATCTTTCCATGCTTTCATGCTAACAAAGGTGTAAATGTTTAGGGTAAATTCATCAGAATTCACTTCGGCACTAGTGGCAAGCTGGCCTCCGCAGATATTGAAACTTGTAAGTAATTGATTCTGTTTTTTTTATTAGTTGTGTTATAAATAAATTAATTTTTCTTGTTGAAGTGATGAAGTGAGTGGTTTAATATCTTTTACTGCGATGAAGCAACATCCACTGTGTTAAACAAGTCTGCTGCCATCTTCCTTGTCCCCCACACAGTTCAGTTATCCTGCATAGTTCAGAGACAATGTTATAAAGCAAATTATCCCTTATTTGTCCCACCATGAAAATTCACAGTGTTAGGCGTATTAAACCATACAAGGTTCCAACGGAGCCATCGTGTGATGCACCTCAAAAGTTATCTTTGTCACCAGGACCTTTGGGTTTAGTTAAGGACACTCTTGACTTTGAAGGCTGTATTCACTCAATAGTACATTAGCAATCGCTTATACACCATACCATTTCAAATCTCAGGTCTCAAGTTCTAAATTCTTTACTTTGCCATTTGTCTGTATACTATGGGGGTTGAGTCCTCAGCTGTTGCCTCCGTATACAGCACTCTAACTATGTTTTTTAAATAAGAGTGTGTGTGTTTTATTTTAGGCTCATTAAGGTTATCTGTTATTATAATGTATCCATTTCTTTCAACCTGTTTGCTTGTCACAGATCTGCTGGAGAAGTCTCGTGTCACTTTCCAGCTGTCAGCTGAGAGGAGCTACCATATCTTCTATCAGCTGATGACCGGCCACAAGCCCGAGCTGTTGGGTATGTTAAGAATTAAAACGTAATGCATTGTAGGTCGGTTGTGATGTATCTTTATCAGAGCGCCATCATGAAGGCTAATGGGTTAAATTGCTTGTACTTGCAGAGGCTCTTCTGATCACCACCAACCCCTATGACTATCCAATGATCAGCCAGGGTGAAATCACTGTCAAGAGCATCAATGATGTGGAGGAGTTCATCGCAACAGATGTAAATAACAAAATTAAGGCAATATTGTTTAGCTTAAAACATTTTGGGTGCAATGTTTCAGTGTTCCTTTTGTTTTTTTTTATGTGTTGAACAGACTGCTATTGACATTCTGGGATTCAGCGCAGAGGAGAAGTTGGGCATCTACAAGCTGACTGGAGCTGTGATGCATCATGGCAACATGAAATTCAAGCAAAAGCAACGTGAGGAGCAGGCTGAACCTGATGGCACTGAAGGTAACTCTTAAAAGGAAGCCCAGATAAAATATTTAAACATGAATATCACATACTTTTTATATGAATTATATTCCATTAACTTGAATTTTTGTTTTGCTTAAAGTTGCTGATAAGATCGCCTACCTTCTGGGTCTGAACTCAGCTGATATGCTGAAAGCTTTGTGCTACCCAAGAGTCAAGGTCGGAAATGAGATGGTGACCAAAGGTCAGACCGTCCCACAGGTAAAAAAAAGAAAAAAAGAAAAAAATATGTTAGAAAACCAGTGCAAATTAGATGTTCACACCAACTAAATCAAGTATATATTAGTGTAATATTTTTTTAAACCTTGCCTTTTGTTTTAGGTCAACAATGCTGTCAGTGCTCTGTGCAAGTCTGTCTATGAGAAAATGTTCTTGTGGATGGTCATCCGTATCAATGAGATGTTGGACACAAAACAGTCCAGGTCTTTCTTTATTGGTGTGCTGGATATCGCTGGATTTGAGATCTTTGATGTGAGTTGTAGAACAAAGTACAAGTAGTTCAACAGTTCAATGGAGTTTTTGCTGTGAAACTCACCACCCCTTAATCTTAACAGTTCAACAGCTTGGAGCAGCTCTGCATCAACTTCACCAATGAGAAACTGCAACAGTTTTTCAACCACCACATGTTTGTCCTGGAGCAAGAGGAGTACAAGAAGGAAGGCATTGATTGGGAGTTCATTGACTTTGGTATGGACTTGGCTGCTTGCATTGAGCTGATTGAGAAGGTAAGCAGTGACATCGATGACACTTGTTTTATGTAAAAAAAAAATAAAGTGGAGCATTGAGAGTAATATTTGAGCTTTTAATCTTTCAACTCAGCCAATGGGCATCTTCTCCATCCTTGAAGAGGAGTGCATGTTCCCCAAAGCTTCTGACACAACTTTCAAGAACAAGCTGCATGACCAGCATCTTGGCAAGAGCAGGGGCTTTGAGAAGCCCAAGCCTGGCAAAGGCAAGGCTGAGGCTCACTTTGCCCTGGTTCACTATGCTGGTACAGTGGACTACAACATTTCAGGCTGGCTGGACAAGAACAAGGACCCACTGAACGATTCAGTGGTTCAGCTCTACCAGAAGTCTTCAAACAAACTGCTGTCCTTCCTCTATGCTGCCCATGCCGGTGCTGAAGGTAAGACACAAGACAATAGGTGGGCTAGAAAAATTTACTAAAATACTGAAAAGCACTTTTAGTAGGGGTAAAAGC
>JAFBJS010006264.1:47117-59647 GCA_016785265.1 Paraplagusia blochii
GTGAATCTCACCACCCCTTAATCTTAACAGTTCAACAGCTTGGAGCAGCTCTGCATCAACTTCACCAATGAGAAACTGCAACAGTTTTTCAACCACCACATGTTTGTCCTGGAGCAAGAGGAGTACAAGAAGGAAGGCATTGATTGGGAGTTCATTGACTTTGGTATGGACTTGGCTGCTTGCATTGAGCTGATTGAGAAGGTAAGCAGTGACATTGATGACACTTGTTTCATGAAAAGAAAATTAGGTGGAGCATTGAAACTAATATTTAAGCTTTTGAACTTTCATCTCAGCCAATGGGCATCTTCTCCATCCTTGAAGAGGAGTGCATGTTCCCCAAAGCTTCTGACACAACTTTCAAGAACAAGCTGCACGACCAGCATCTTGGCAAGAGCAAGGGCTTTGAGAAGCCCAAGCCTGGCAAAGGCAAGGCTGAGGCTCACTTTGCCCTGGTTCACTATGCTGGTACTGTGGACTACAACATTACTGGCTGGCTGGACAAGAACAAGGACCCACTGAACGATTCAGTGGTTCAGCTCTACCAGAAGTCTTCAAACAAACTGCTGGCCTTCCTCTATGCTGCCCATGGCAGTGCTGAAGGTAAGACACAAGACAATAGGTGAGATAAAGGGGAATTATCCTACACTTGAAATACTGAAGAGACTGAAGAGACTTGAAATACGAACAACTGCAATTGTTACTTCTTTGGAAACAGAGTCCGGTGGTGGCAAGAAGGGTGGTGGCAAGAAGAAGGGTGGTTCCTTCCAGACTGTGTCTGCTCTTTTCAGAGTAAGTTTTTGCAACATCAAGATTTTGTAAATATTTTCTGAAAAGCCATAGATTGATACACTTTTAACAATAATTCACCTCCGTTCCACAGGAGAATTTGGGCAAACTGATGACCAACTTGAAGAGCACTCACCCTCACTTTGTGCGTTGCCTGATTCCCAATGAAACAAAGACCCCAGGTGTGTAAGACACCTTCTCATCCATTTCTTATTTTTCTTCAAAAAGAGGTCAAATTTTTTAAACTGTATTTTTTTTAAACTCTAAGGTCTTATGGAGAACTTCCTGGTCATCCACCAGCTCAGGTGTAATGGTGTGCTGGAGGGTATCAGGATTTGCAGAAAGGGCTTCCCCAGCAGAATCCTCTACGGTGACTTCAAGCAGAGGTGCATGCAATTTTCTTGATTCATAAACAAGACTGTTGGATTAAAGGTGTCATTAGGGTGAATCATTAGTAATCAAAGAGGGGCAAGATATAAAACAAATAATAAACCAATGAATACATTTCTTACAGATACAAAGTACTGAATGCCAGTGTCATCCCAGAGGGACAGTTTATTGACAACAAGAAGGCTTCAGAGAAGCTGCTTGGCTCCATTGATGTCGATCACACTCAGTACAAGTTTGGTCACACAAAGGTATAGTGATGCAGAAATTACTTACTAGTTTAACTGTGTCTAGAATTCAGAACACCTGTCTAGACCGGACTCCTTTGATATGAAAACACAGGTGTTCTTCAAAGCTGGTCTGCTGGGTACTCTGGAGGAGATGAGAGATGAAAAACTGGCTGAGCTGGTGACCATGACTCAGGCCCTCTGCAGAGGATATGTCATGAGGAAGGAGTTTGTTAAGATGATGGAAAGGAGGTAATGACTTAACTCTGCTCTTTTATTTTTAATTGTTTTGTCAGCCATGCCCAAAAGGACAATGTTTTTGTTTTTATCTCTTCAGAGAGTCCATCTACTCAATCCAGTACAACATCCGTTCATTCATGAATGTCAAAAATTGGCCATGGTTGAAACTGTACTTCAAGATCAAGCCTCTTCTGAAGAGTGCAGAGACTGAGAAGGAAATGGCTGCGATGAAGGAGAACTTTGAGAAGATGCAGACAGACCTGGCTACTGCCCTGGCCAAGAAGAAGGAACTGGAGGAGAAGATGGTGTCCCTCCTGCAGGAGAAGAACGATCTGCAACTTCAAGTGGCTGCTGTGCGTAGTTTTTATGTGTCTATGTTGTGTACACATTTGTTAAAGACAACAGACCTAAAAATAACAAAAACATTATATCCAATATTTCCTATATCCCACAGGAAGTTGAGAATCTCTCTGATGCTGAGGAAAGGTGTGAAGGTCTCATTAAGAGCAAGATCCAGATGGAGGCTAAACTTAAAGAGACAACTGAGAGACTGGAGGATGAGGAGGAGATCAACGCTGAACTGACTGCAAAGAAGAGGAAGCTGGAGGATGAATGCTCTGAGCTGAAGAAGGACATTGATGACCTGGAGCTCACCTTGGCTAAAGTGGAGAAGGAGAAACATGCCACAGAAAACAAGGTATTTTATTTTGTTTTTTATCTTATGTCATGTTTCCGATTGACAAATAGTTTTTAAATAAAATATTTCATACTTTCTAGGTGAAAAACCTCACAGAAGAAATGGCATCTCAAGATGAGACCATTGCCAAGTTGACCAAGGAGAAGAAAGCTCTCCAAGAGGCACACCAGCAAACCCTGGATGATCTCCAGGCAGAGGAAGACAAAGTCAACACTCTGACCAAGGCCAAGACCAAGCTTGAGCAGCAAGTGGATGATGTGAGTTTCCAAATTAAATACCAATTTTAATTATATCCAAGTTCATTATAAACTGGACTAAAACAAAACCAAATGTCATTGTCTAGCTTGAAGGATCTCTGGAGCAAGAGAAGAAGCTCCGCATGGATCTTGAGAGAGCCAAGAGAAAGCTTGAAGGAGATCTGAAACTGGCTCAGGAATCCATCATGGATCTGGAGAATGACAAGCAGCAGTCTGAGGAGAAAATCAAGAAGTGCGTCCATCTTGATTTTTTTTTGTTTGCCTTTTTTCTTGTAAACTCAACAGTGACAGAAACTGAATTTTCATTCCAGGAAGGACTTTGAGACCAGTCAGCTCCTGAGCAAGATTGAGGATGAACAGTCTCTTGGTGCCCAGCTTCAGAAGAAGATCAAGGAACTCCAGGTAACCACACTATTATATAATAATAAATTATTTAAAATACATCCCCTTATTTTGGAGAGTTTTCTTGATCCCACTTTCATGAATTTTAGGCTCGCATTGAGGAGCTGGAAGAGGAGATTGAGGCTGAGAGAGCTGCTCGGGCTAAGGTTGAGAAGCAGAGGGCTGACCTCTCCAGGGAGCTGGAGGAGATCAGTGAGAGGCTTGAGGAGGCTGGTGGAGCAACAGCCGCTCAGATTGAGATGAACAAGAAGCGTGAGGCTGAGTTCCAGAAGCTGCGCCGCGATCTTGAGGAGTCAACCCTTCAGCATGAAGCCACTGCAGCAGCTCTTCGCAAGAAGCAGGCTGACAGTGTTGCTGAGTTGGGTGAGCAGATCGACAACCTCCAGCGTGTCAAGCAGAAGCTGGAGAAGGAGAAGAGCGAGTACAAGATGGAGATCGATGACCTGAGCAGCAACATGGAGGCTGTGGCCAAATCAAAGGCAGATATTGATCTTTATTTCAGAAATATAATTTACCAATAATTCAGTCAACAATGATTAGATAAATCATAACATATGAATTGTTATTTTAACAGGGCAACTTGGAGAAAATGTGCAGAACCCTTGAGGACCAGTTCAGTGAGCTTAAAGCTAAAAATGATGAGAATGTTCGCCAGCTGAATGATATCAGTGCACATAAGGCACGACTGCAGACAGAGAATGGTCAGTCACTTTTAAATATTAAAGCTATAATGCCTTATTGCTTTTTATACAAAATAATCTCTTAAATCATACCATAGGTGAGTTCTCACGCCAGCTTGAGGAGAAGGAAGCTCTTGTTTCCCAGCTGACCAGAGGCAAACAGGCCTTCACTCAGCAGATTGAGGAGCTTAAGAGACACATTGAGGAGGAAGTCAAGGTATTGTAATAATGAACACAAGATAATACACTTACAAATAAAAAAACATTTAATAACTAGACAAAAACTAATGTATCTGGGTTTTTTTTTTTTAGGCCAAGAATGCCCTGGCTCATGCAGTCCAGTCTGCCCGCCATGACTGTGATCTGCTCAGGGAGCAGTATGAGGAGGAGCAGGAGGCCAAGGCTGAGCTTCAGAGAGGAATGTCCAAGGCCAACAGCGAGGTGGCTCAGTGGAGAAGCAAATATGAGACTGATGCTATCCAGCGCACTGAGGAGCTGGAGGATGCAAAGCAAGTCCTTTTTTATACTATACTGCATTCTCTGTTTTGGTTTTTATTAACTTTAATTAACAAATGTTACATAAACCAGGAAAAAGCTTGCCCAGCGTCTCCAGGAGGCTGAGGAGGCTGTTGAGGCTGTAAACTCCAAGTGTGCCTCTCTGGAGAAGACCAAGCAGAGACTGCAGGGTGAGGTTGAGGACCTCATGATTGATGTGGAGAGAGCTAATGCTCTGGCTGCTAACCTTGACAAGAAACAGAGGAACTTCGACAAGGTAATAATTAATCTCTACCCCTGCATAAACATTATTTTTATATATTTCTTTAAAGTTAGAATCAAACTTCAACTATCTGGATCATTGTAGGTCCTTGCAGAGTGGAAGCAGAAGTATGAGGAGGGACAGGCTGAGCTGGAAGGAGCCCAGAAGGAGGCCCGCTCTCTGAGCACTGAGCTGTTCAAGATGAAGAACTCCTATGAGGAAGCTCTGGATCATCTGGAGACCATGAAGAGGGAATTAAAATGTTCTTTTTTAAACCAGGAAAAAGCTTGCCCAGCGTCTCCAGGAGGCTGAGGAGGCTGTTGAGGCTGTTAACTCCAAGTGTGCCTCTCTGGAGAAGACCAAGCAGAGACTGCAGGGTGAGGTTGAGGACCTCATGATTGATGTGGAGAGAGCTAATGGTCTGGCTGCTAACCTTGACAAGAAACAGAGGAACTTCGACAAGGTAATAATTAATCTCTACCCCTGCATAAACATTATTTTTATATATTTCTTTAAAGTTAGAATCAAACTTCAACTATCTGGATCATTGTAGGTCCTTGCAGAGTGGAAGCAGAAGTATGAGGAGGGACAGGCTGAGCTGGAAGGAGCCCAGAAGGAGGCCCGCTCTCTGAGCACTGAGCTGTTCAAGATGAAGAACTCCTATGAGGAAGCTCTGGATCATCTGGAGACCATGAAGAGGGAGAACAAGAACCTCCAGCGTATGTCAACAAGATTATGAATAAATGTATTGCATGATACAATCACTGAAGATTTAACACATCTCATGAATAATTTTGTCTTTGTACCTTACAGAGGAGATCTCTGACCTGACTGAACAGATTGCTGAGACTGGAAAGAGCATCCATGAACTGGAGAAAGCCAAGAAGACTGTTGAGACTGAGAAATCCGAGATTCAGTCAGCCCTGGAGGAGGCTGAGGTATGATATTGATAATGGAACAACTAAAATCTATTTTCTTTTCTCTGACTTATTTTAACCAGATTCATTAACACATGTGATTTCATCTTTTTTTTCTAAAAATTTACAGGGAACACTAGAGCACGAGGAGGCCAAGATCCTCCGTGTTCAGCTTGAGCTCAACCAGGTCAAAGGAGAGGTTGACAGGAAGCTGGCAGAGAAGGATGAGGAGATGGAACAGATCAAGAGGAACAGCCAGAGAGTGATTGACTCCATGCAAACAACTCTTGATGCTGAGGTCAGGAGCAGGAACGATGCCCTGAGAGTCAAGAAGAAGATGGAGGGAGACCTGAATGAAATGGAGATCCAGCTCAGCCATGCCAACAGGCAGGCCGCTGAGGCCCAGAAACAGCTGAGGAATGTCCAGGGACAACTCAAGGTCAGCTTGGTCTGACAATTTGACTATGATAAAATATTGAGCCAACATAGTTAACTGTTTGGTTTTCTGTTGATCTTCAGGATGCCCAGCTGCACCTGGATGATGCCCTGAGAGGACAGGAAGACATGAAGGAGCAGGTTGCTATGGTGGAGCGCAGAAATGCCCTGATGTTGGCTGAGATTGAGGAGCTGAGAGCTGCTCTGGAACAGACAGAGAGAGGCCGCAAGGTGGCTGAGCAGGAGCTGGTTGATGCCAGTGAGCGTGTAACCCTGCTGCACTCTCAGGTTTGTCTTTGCCAGTTGCTAAAAGGTAATCAATAATATGCATTATTTTTAACTGCATCATAAACATGAATATTCTTCAAACATCTAGAACACCAGTCTTCTGAACACAAAGAAGAAGCTGGAGTCTGATCTGGTCCAAGTCCAGGGTGAAGTGGATGATGCTGTTCAGGAAGCAAGAAATGCGGAGGACAAGGCCAAGAAGGCTATCACTGATGTCAGTTTATTCAAGAATGCCAAATTCTATGTTGTTTATTGTGTCAATGTCCAAAAAGACAAAAATGGAATTAACTGGAAAAAAAACTGTATCAAATCACAGGCTGCCATGATGGCTGAGGAGCTGAAGAAGGAGCAGGACACCAGTGCTCACTTGGAGAGGATGAAGAAGAACCTGGAGGTCACAGTGAAGGACCTGCAGCACCGTCTGGATGAGGCTGAGAACCTCGCCATGAAGGGTGGCAAGAAGCAGCTCCAGAAACTGGAATCCAGGGTATGAACTGTGTAAAATCATATCAACATGATTTCCAATGCTTAAATGAAAATTGTTAAGGGAAATAACTTTTTTTTTACATAATACCGTTTTGGTCACAATAATTCACAGGTGCGTGAGCTGGAGTCTGAAGTTGAGGCTGAGCAGAGACGTGGAGCTGATGCTGTTAAAGGAGTCCGCAAGTATGAGAGGAGAGTGAAGGAGCTGACCTACCAGGTAAGTGTTACAAAAAATCACTTCTTAAATTTATATCATTTGTTAAAACTTACACAAAATTGTCTTCCTGCATAGACTGAGGAGGACAAGAAGAATGTCACTAGACTTCAGGACCTGGTTGATAAGCTGCAGCTCAAAGTCAAATCTTACAAGAGGCAGTCTGAGGAGGCTGTACGTAATAACCTAATGAATAAACTGTTGTAGTATACAGTAGCTTATTATCATTACTATCCTTCTAACTAAGCCTGTACCCCACCCATCCTACAGGAGGAACAGGCCAACACCCACCTCTCCAGACTGAGGAAGGTTCAGCATGAGATGGAAGAGGCTCAGGAGCGTGCTGACATCGCTGAGTCTCAGGTCAACAAGCTGAGAGTGAAGAGCCGCGATGTTGGAAAGGTAGGAAATATAATATTGCTACATTGACATATATTACAGTTTTAAGAAAATCATGGGCAAATTTGCTGTATCACATGGATACTTTTATTGTTACAAGTATGTTTTTTCTGTTAACCAAAGGGCTTCTGTGGGCTAACTTTCATTTCTCACATCTAAAAAAGATATAGTATATATTTTGTTGACTTTCTTAATGTATGAACTTTACTATTTGACATTGGCGACTGTTTTTTTCTATTTCTTTTAGTCCGACGCTGAGTAAGAGTCACCACCACCGTTGAGAGCCCTTTCCATCCAATTCATAAAATATGAATGAGTTGTTGAGGCTTTTCAATGTTCAATAAACTTCATACTTGTTTCTGAATTCTGCTGTTTCATTAATAATAACTGACTGGGGTGTTATGAAAATATCTGGTTATATGGAAAGTATAAAAAATATATAAGATAAGAAAGCTATGTTCGAGTCTATAACTATGTTCTTCTAAGAAATAAAGTGTTCTATGGATTGGTCATGGGACCTAAGAACAGAAAACAGAAACACAAGGGAACACATGCACAGATGTACACATACAATTACTGGCTTTGGTTGCCATTTCAGATCACACACCATCAGCATGTCTCCTTCGCATTTCTCACACAAGTTCTCTGCAGCTCAACATTAAAGTTTTAAATGAGGTCAAGCATGACAACCATAAATGCACGGCCTCTGTGGTCAGCTTGTAAAATGGCAAAGCACCCTGAGGATTTATAGATGCACTGCATGATGGTTATTTTGTCACCTCCTCCCATCAAGGGAGGTTGCACACAATGTTATTTATCCATGTCTACAACTTATTTTTAACAGCTCACCAACTGCTTTCATGCCCATCTAGAGGGTTTATATAACAGGTGAGTGAACTCTTATGGTTATTGGTTTTATTACAGCAACATGAGAGTGACAAGAGCTCTGTAACTGTAGACCCAAATATTTTGCGGGGAACTACAAAACAAATCTTCATTCACGCATCTTAACCATATTAACATGTTGGCTAGTCTATTAATAAAACACTTGAATTCAAAAGGATTTTGGGATTGTTTTTTAAAAAATCTAAGAAAAACTTACTCCATTTTTATGAATAATAAAGAGAGTGGTAAGCTCAGTGGATGTAAAGAAGATAGTTGGAGAGAAAGGCTATAATATAGAAAAGTTTATCTGATTTTATTGTATTTTTGTTGTATTGATTTGGGGTACCCTAACTAAAAAACTGTTAGAAAACAGCAGCTGTACTTTGTGTTTCGTGAGTCTTTTCAATTTTGTTGTATTATCCTTGCACATTTGTAATTTTATCAGTTCATCTTATATACACTGATGAGATGCAAAACTAATGTTGAAACTATTATTTCCATCACACAATTTCATGTTAGCCTCGCTAAAACAGACACCACCGAACTCACTTCAAAGCAGTATTAGTATATTTGTCTCCCAAGCCCATGACCCAAGTCAGATTGAATACTTGTTCACAGATCTAATTGTTCATTCACAGCAACTTCACGACCTGACCAACTCTGATCAATAAGAAATGGTTTTGCACAGACACACCATAAAAGCATATTTAACTGACTACAATTGAATCCATAGATTTTGAACATTTAAACTATGATCTGTCAACAATCATCTATCTCTTTTAGTACAGGGGAATTTGAATGGGAAATTTCAATATCAAAAAAATTGGAGAGAACCTTGGAAAGTGTGTTAGGTAATGTATTTATTCAGTTCACAGGCTAAATATTATTTTATGCCAGGGTGGCGTTGACCATATGCCAAATTTAGCATAGGGTCAGCATTTTCATCACTGGAAGCTGACTTTTCCCTGCAGTTTGTATCTCACATCAATTTCAATTAATGCCTGTGTTACTTTCCAAAATAAAACCTTAACGTTATTTAAGAGCGAAACATTTGGGGTGCTCATTTAACTGAGTTGGCAGTCTTTTTAAATTCACTGCCAGTAGACACACAACACCATCAGCTTGATTTTAATTCAAAGTATTACAGACACTTGTGTCCTGTAACTATACACCAGTGACATTTTAATGCTTCTCCAAATTTAAATCCCATCACTCTGAGTCATATCAAAAATTTCGGCACACGGATGTCTGTCATTGACTCTGCCAAATCAAAATCATTTATCACAGTCTGGCATGATTTAATAGAATGAATATATGACAAATGATGGAGTTCAGTTCTGCAATTCTGGCATTCAATCTGTTGTGTATTTTCTACCTGATTTAATCAAATCCAAACAATATTGATTTAAATGTGTTATTAGAAGTAACAGAACACAGAATATCCAGTTTAAAATCCTAATACTGAAAAATGCTTTTTACTTTATGGATACAGAAGATAAGGCAAGAATATAAATGATTGTATATTGTATACAAAATTGGTTTACTGCACTAATAGATTCAATGCAACTATTTTTACTTAAAAGATATATTTACTTTATCAGGATAAGTTAAGATGATGCCATTCTCTATTGTAAACCATGTACCAATGGCATGTACCAAAATGTGGACCAAGTATCTAATATTTGATTTTTTATTGTGAATTTAATTTATAACTGAATCATGTAAATAAGTGCATATGCACTGAACATATTACTTTCAAGCCCCAAGGTGTCAATCCTTCATGACCAAATTGAGTGGGACATCAATGCTGAGAAGGCAGACAGTGGCTTATAAAAGAAGGCGTGCTACGGTCCAGCTCTAACTGACGGCATCCAAGACAGGTGAGTGCAATAAGCTGTGGTTTTCCTGTTGCATTGTCCTGTGGCTGTCAAATAATGCCAATTACCTGCATTTATGGTTGGGGAGTTGTTTAGGAATACTGCCTTATGCCAAGATGATCACTCAATTTTGGATCTTTATTTTGGTGTTTATTGCAGCACCTTGACATACACAACCATCAAAGGATTTTTATTGCCCTAGTTGAGGTAAGTTCTCCAACGACAAAAAAAGCATGAAAGTTGTTTTGCCAACTTAATTTTAACCTTTGTGTTATATACTTAGCATTCAATAAAGCGCAACCATGAGCACGGATGCGGAGATGGAGCAGTATGGCGCTGCCGCCATTTACCTCCGAAAGCCAGAAAAGGAGAGAATTGCGGCGCAGACTGCTCCATTTGATGCCAAGACTGCATTCTTTGTCACCGACACTGATGAGATGTATGTCAAGGGTAAACTAGTGAAAAAGGAGGGTGGCAAAGCTACAGTGGAGACAGATGGTGGAAAGGTGAGTACATTTTCTCAATATTAAAAATACAATTTTTAAGAATACTTGGAATTTCCTAAGAGACTAACACTTAGACTAAGACACTAAGACTAAGACACTACAAGGACCTTCAGAGATAGCATCCTCAAAAACCATTGAACATATGCAGATTGCATCAAATCATTCTTCATGAATCATTACCTACATATCAAAACTGATGGGAGCACTTGAGTCATTCTACATTTTGAATGCTTTACTGTTATGTTTTTAATGCTTTGACCTAAATTATCCCTCTAGTCTGTCACCGTGAAAGAGGATGACATCCACCCAAGGAACCCTCCAAAGTTCGACAAGATGGAGGACATGGCCATGATGACCCATCTGAATGAGCCATCTGTGCTTTATAACCTCAAAGAGCGTTATGCATCATGGATGATCTACGTGAGGCAGTAGTTTTGCAATAATCCACATAGAATGTAGATTTAACATAGACAAGAGAATGCCACTGTTTGAATCTCATTTCTGCTCAACTACAACAGACCTACTCTGGGTTGTTCTGCGTTGTGGTGAATCCCTACAAGTGGCTTCCCGTGTATGAAGCTGTTTGTGTAGCAGCATACAGAGGCAAGAAGAGGATTGAGGCACCACCTCACATCTTCTCCATCTCTGACAATGCCTATCAGTTCATGCTCACAGGTGAAGTCAATGAATAAGGAGTTGATGGAATCATATGTTAACCTGTTAACCTTGCTATAAAAATCATTCATGTTTGGATTTCAGATCGTGAGAACCAGTCTGTCCTGATCACGTGAGTATTACACAGTCACACTAATGATTTTCTGAAAACTTTATGATTAAAAGGCAATGTTTGTTTTCTACTCCAGTGGAGAATCTGGTGCTGGAAAGACTGTCAACACCAAACGTGTCATTCAGTACTTTGCAACAATTGCAGCACTTGGAGCGAAGAAGGAACAAGCAACAAGTGGCAAAATGCAGGTAGGTACATGTGGTGGGGTAATGTACATGTTTTGTGGAGAACTATTTAAAATTGAATTTTATAATCTTGTCCCACAGGGCTCCCTTGAGGACCAAATTGTTGCTGCCAACCCTCTGCTGGAGGCCTACGGTAATGCCAAGACTGTGAGAAATGACAACTCTTCTCGTTTTGTAAGTAAAACAAACATTGATACACATGAACATTAACTTCAACCTCCATCATTTTTTGAATTCTATAAAACTTTGGTTACTACTGTATTACTTTTCAAACTTTTAGGGTAAATTCATCAGAATCCACTTTGGTTCCTCTGGAAAGCTGTCTTCAGCTGATATTGAAACATGTAAGTTTTTAGACCATCATCCCAAACTAAAAAAACAATGGAAAAAAGCCAACAAGAAATACTGGTTAAATGATGAATTGGTCTAAAAAGTTGGTAAATTTGATGGATTCATGAGCGCAGCTACAGTATCTTCTCCTGTTGCTACATTTTTAGAAACAGGCCATTAAAAAAATTTCATTAAAAAATTGTCTCTGGTTCTAGTAACACAGCCATATGTGTGTGATAATAGACATGGAGACTATAATTTATTGTTTGGTTCTCTTGAAATTCAACAGAGTATTAAAACATTATGAACCCCATCTTAAATGTAATTTTCTTTAGATCTGCTGGAGAAGTCTCGTGTCACCTTCCAGTTATCTGCTGAGAGGAGCTACCATATCTTCTATCAGCTGATGACCGGCCACAAGCCTGAGCTGTTGGGTATGTTCAGAAATAAATTAAGATTAAATTAAATTAGATTAAATTCCTTTTTTTGTCATTGTGACGTTGTGATTCACACCACAACGCACAACGAAATTTGGCCTCTGCATTAACCCATCATCAAAGTGAGCAGTGAGCAGCTAATGAGCGCCCGGGGAGCAGTGCGTAGGGATGATACCATGCTCAGGGTATCTCAGCAGTAACTTGGTGGTAGGGGGATTCGAACCGGGGACCTTGCGGACCCAAGTCCGCTTCCTTAACCACTAGGCCACTGCCCTAGTGGTTAAGGAAGTGCATGCAAATGCATTGTATAATGGTTGTTATGTATCTCTTAATCTTAGCCCAACCAAGAAA
>JAFBJS010006273.1:0-217343 GCA_016785265.1 Paraplagusia blochii
AACCCTAACCCTAACCTAACCCTAACCCTAACCCTAACCCTAACCCTAACCCTAAACCCTAACCCTAACCCTAACCCTAACCCTAAACCCTAACCCTAACCCTAACCCTAACCCTAACCCTTCAGAGGGGGCGAAGACATCACACATATCCTAACCCTAACCCTAACCCTAACCCTAACCTAACCCTAACCTAACCCTAACCCTAACCCTAACCCTAACCCACACCCTAATTTTAACCCTAACTAGGGGCCCTAAACCTATCCATAACTTTAATTTTAACATATCCTAATCAGGTTCATGGAGTGCCAGGCCCAGCTTTATCCCATATAGAGGTTTAGGGGTTAGGGTTAGGGGGCGGAGCTTCGCACCTCTATATATATATGCTGCTGTAACCACAACTTCTCAGATCACAACTGTATGGGATGTGCCTGTCGCCTGAAGAAGACTTCTTTTAGTCGAAACGTTGCGTTTGCCAGGCATTTTATTTCAAATATTACCTTTATTGTTTGATATACCTACCTTTTTCTTTATAAAGACTTCAAAAGAACTATTTTGCAAGTGTCTTTATTGAAGAGGGAACAGCAGCATGGACGGACAGTGGACAGAGGTCAGGTATGGACGCCGTCGTCGGAAAGAAAAACCAAGCCAGCTGTGGGATAACATGGGGGGAGATGCCTGCTGGATGGACAGTGCTCCTTCTGCTCCCCTTCAGAGGGGGCGAAGACATTACACATACGGATAAGAGACGGTAATGAAAATGGTTTACGGGGACTGGACAGTTGTCCGGTATGGACGCCACCGGCGCCAACATCCAGATCAGTGTAGGGTCCAGAGTAGAGGAGGAACCAGGGGAATGGTCCGTGTTAATTCTGCCCCTGTCCAGAGGGGGTGGGAACCTCATTTTAATCCTAACCCTAACTACAACCCCCCCCCCCCTTAAAGAAACAATCCTAAATGTTCACCAAATTTCGCTCTATTTCTATTTCAAAAAAATAAAATACCAATATAATCAAGGAGCCAAGAAAAAACAGTGTTTCAGAGATTATGAGGAGCCCTGTGTCCACGGGTTGACTTCATTAGGACCAATGCACTGACCCACATACTTACAATGTCCACAATGTTGCTCAATTCGTATGTTCTCATCAACAACTTGCTATCAAATCATCAAACCTACACTAGGCAGACTACGCTGGTCCAGGACCAGTAGACAGCCATTAGCTAATCTACAACTCCAAAGAGCCCTGTTCACCTACAATCATGTACTCAGTTACCAGTTCAACCTCTGTTCCTTCTGTTTCTGTCCTCCACTTCTTCAACACTTGGCTTTTATTTACGTAGTAAAACATTGTACAATGAGGGTCTAGCATTAGTTATTTCGCTTTTGAGAGTTGTGCTATCAGGTATTTCTCCCATTTATCAAATATCTGTAATACTGGGGCTTTGATGTCTCCCAACTAATAAACTTTGCGCTTTCTGATTGAACAGTCATCTGACAATTTGTGCTACTGTGTTTCACATTATACATGATTTCTGGTGAACACATAATTGTCCTATTTAGTTTACACTGTGCATCTTTCCTAATCGGATTGACATCTGTTTATTCTGAGACTAAAATTTGAATTTTTATCTCATTATTTTTGTGGTTATCACTGGAGCCTTAATAAGCTGCTTTCTTCCCCAGAATCCTATTATTTCAACAAATATGTTTGACATGGGGAGGTGCATACGTTGGACTCACACATGTGTGAGTGGCTTCGGTGTCCACTACTTGTTTACCTTCCACTTGAAGGATAGGTTCTGTATCAGCTTCCGCTTTTACCATTGGAGACTGACCCACCCCTTCAGTATCCTCTGGGCATTCCTAGTATTCAAAATTAGGTCTTCCCCCCGCCAAGCTTCTAGGTCCATGCTGCATGGACCTGCCCCGGCACCTACAGGAGAGGGGATCAGTCCCCTTAACCCTGATCCTGGATCTTGGCTCTCAGACCCAAGGGGAGCTTAATCCCAACCAAGCCCTAAACCTAACCACGAGCTTTGTGAACCATATTAAGGAACTTTGATTTAAACTCTGATGTTCAGAAACAGTTTTGACCCCTACTCTTACCCTATCTTGACTTTCTGCAAGAAAATCATGTGGCTGTTTAGCTCAGTGATAGTAACACAGACTTACAGATCTGTGAGCGCAAGTTCAAAACCAGTCTTGGGTTAGGGTTTGGAATTTAGGGTTATGCTCACAGATCTCTAAGCCTGTGTCACAACCAGTGAGATAAACAACCACACACACCCAACCATATAGTGTTCATAGAGGGTCATTTAGTGATGGTGAAGAGGCATTCAACCGCTTGGGTTGGTCCAAACAACTGACATAGGGTGCCATCTCAAATAATGAGACAGAGTTAGCCATGTCCTCTAACACACATCCAACCATATAATGTCGGTGAGGGTCATATAGTGATGGTGAAATGAAAAGGCATTTAACTACTTGGGTTGATTCAAACAACTGACATAGGGTGCCATCTCAAATAATGAGACAGGCATATACAGTAAGGGAAGAATTGCCAATGACTCAAGAGGATAACTCCCACAAAAAATCCTAACAAACCCCCCTTCCTGTCCATAACCTGAATCCCCCTTTTCTAACCCTAATCCTCCCACCCGACCCCCCATACCACTCCCCAATCCTTATCCTAAGAAACCTCTCCAGCCCCTCACTACCTTAACCCAAATTTTTGTTGATTTTCCTATAAAAAAGAGTGTTATGTAACCAGGTTTTGTGTGAATTCAACCTGCAGAAAACAGAATTAAGAAAGAGTAGAAGAAAAAAACCTTACTCAAAGGGGGCGGAGCCAGGGTCCTTTATAAGCTGCAGAGCCAGAACCAGGACCACTATGTCTCCTTCAAGTTCAAACTCTAGGTGTCTCATAGTTAAAATGGGCCATCCAGTGGTTGAAAATGGCTAGACCTGTGTCCGGCGTCCAATGGATGCCATCATCTTCCATCTGGAACTGCTCGTCCGTGTGGGGCGGGATGAAAGGCATATTTCTGTCCATGTGGGCGGTCAAGACCTGGAGATTCTCCTTTTCCTCCTCTGAGAGTAGTGGAGAGAAAATCGATCTGGGGAAACCAGATTTGTGCATATGGGAATTTTGTTTTGGCTGCTCTCACAGCCCCCTGCAAATTTTTCAGTGTAGTCTGTCTTGACTTGTTCCCCCTACTGTTAATGCCAAAAACCATCACCACTTTTTCTACCACTAGGTTTTCTGGCGGTACCATCATGGGGCGGGACCCACAGATGATAAGAGGAACTCGTTCACCCACAGCCTCTCATTTGTTCTCCAGACCTTGAACAGAGAACATTATACTCTTTTTACTCAACCTGAAGTTCCAAGCGGTTGAAATGTTGTCTTTTTTTATACGATTTTAACTTTTTTATAATAAACTTTTAATATAAGCTTTTAAATGTGCTTTTATATTATTTGCTGTTTAATTATTTTGTTTGGAGTTATATTCTGTTTGATATTGATTTAAATACTTACCCGAGTCCTACAATGACTCTAAAATCTCACTAATATGTGAGAATAATATAGATAACACTATGACATACTTACCAAGTCCAATGCCTCCATATCAAAGAGTACGTCCCTCTGACTGACGATGAGCACACACTGTGGCTTATGGTGGACATTATCCTGGGGTGGAGAGTGCACTATTGTGTCCTGCAATGACAGGTGGACGGTTCTTAATCCTAACCCTCACCCTAATTCCATCTCTTACCCAAACCTTAACCCTTGTCCTAATTCCATATCTTACCTCAACCCTAACCATAAATTTATACCCTATAATTTTTGAAAATTTATTTTATTTATTCAAAAACCTTTTTTTTTTGTAAGTTGAAAAAAGATAAACTTTTTAGTTTATATTTTACTTTTCATGACATAGCAGAATTTGGACAATAATTCTATAATAAGTTTTAAGTACTTATTTCCGAACAAATTACAGAACAACATACTAAATCCTTTTTATCAAATAAGTAATCTATATGTGTCTATATAATCTATATGTCTTAACACACTTTTCTGAATTTTTTAAACTTTAAGATTTAAAACTTAAAGTGTTTATTTTCCATAATTTCTTTGGGCCAATATCCTTAAAGGTAAATTTCCCGAAAATCTAAATACTTTGTTAATTTTAAATTTTCCTGCCTAATGTTTTATTAAATTATAACTTTTGAGAATCATCCAACAACCCCTTGAGAATTTTGTTTGAAAATGGGCTTATATAGGTCTGTATGGTTTTCAACAAACAAGAGGATTGTGATTATTTTTATCGGATGTTGAAAAATTAGGATAAAACTTTAACTATTTCTTTATCAACCTTTTAGCTTTTCTTTACATTGCCATAATGTATAGAAGCCAAAAAAGTGCTGTCCTAACAGTGACAATGTGCAGCAAACTTTTGTTTGCCAAGAAATGCAAGACAAAACAATTTGTAACTGCAGACATGATTTTTTTGTTATTTCTAGCTGCATTCTTTGTAGATTTATTCTAAAGTCTTCTTCTTCTTTCGGTTTATCCCATTTTTCAGGGGTTGCCACAGCGAGTCAACAATTTCCATCTCACCCTGTCCTCCGCATCCTCAACTCCAACCACCTCCATGTCCTCCCTCACCGCATCCATAAATCTCCTCTTTGGCCTTCCTCTTCGTCTCTTACCTGGTAGCTCCATGTCTAGCATTCTTCTCCCAATATAACCACTGTCCTTCCTCTGAACATGTCCAAACCATCTTAATCTGGCTTCTCTAGCTTTTTCTTCAAACCTTCCTGACTGTGCTGTCCCCCTGATTACCTTGTTCCTGATCTTGTCCATCCTTGTCACCCCCAAAGAGCATTTCAGCATCTTTAACTCCTAGACCTCCAGCTCTGTCTCCTGTCTTCTACCTATTCCTAGTGTCTCTAATCCATACATCATGGCTGGTCTCACAACTGTCCTGTAAACCTTTCCCTTCACGTTAGCTGACATTCTTCAATCACAAATCACTCCTGAGACCTTTCTCCAGTTGTTCCATCCTGCCTGTACTCTGTTCTTCACCTCTCTTCCACAGTCTCTACTGCTCTGAACAGTTGAGCCTAAGTATCTAAACTCCTCCACCTTCTCCACCTCTGCTCCTTGTAATCTCACCACTCCACTGACCCCCTTTACATTCACACACATGTACTCTGACTTGCTATGACTGACCTTCTCTCCAGCGCAAACCTCCACCTCTCTAGGTTCTCTTCTAGCTGTTGCATGTTCTCACTGCAGATCACAATATCATCTGCAAACATCATGGTCCATGATTTATTCTAAAGTATCCCTAAATTTTTTTTTCTGGTCCCACCCTCGGCCCGAGTCAGAAGCCAGACATCAGAATATTTAACATTTCAGATATTTGTAATAGAAATTTGACAAATGCAGAAAAAGACGCAGCACCTGTATGTACATTTAAAACTTTAATATGGAATACAGTGTAGAAAGCATCTTCAATGCAAATGGCCTGCACAATATTTATTACACAATGGAAAATAACAAACCTATATACTGTAAAACCCACAAAGAGTGAGACCAAACGAAAACCAAATAAAATTAAATCAAAATCATCGACAGAAAGAAATCCTGCTTTCTCGTCTACTCTAGTGCCCTCTGGTGGGCTTCTGGAAAAACAACTCTTATTCCTCTTCACTAAATGCAGCAAATTATAAGATGGAGACGAAACAGGAACATGAGACGCCTTAGTGAAAGAGAAGTAAGGAGATTATCCGACCACCTCTCACCTCGACTGCTCAGCACGAGCAGCTGTTGTGCTGTAAATGTGAAGATGGAGATTGGGAAAATGCAAGATTGGGAGAGAGAAAGAAACAGGGAGGTGCGTGGCATGGTGAGAGAGGAGATGCTGGGGTTCAGATTCCATTACAGATGTATTAATATAAAAACACAGGCTGTCTGACTGTCTGCCTGAATGACTGTCCATCCATCCATTCATTCATTCACCTTGAACTGCAAGTCATTTCCTCTCTACCTTACTCTCTTTCACCCTGCTCTCAGCACTTGATCCGTCTACATAAAGTAAAAAAAAAAAACGTATTTCAAAGAAGTCTTGAACACCAGACAGAAAAGGAACATAAACAGGGACAGAGGAGGGAGACATTCTTTACATCCTGATGTCTCTTCTTACTTTCCATAAACATAAAATCAATAATCTAAGCTTTTTAAAATAAAATCAAAATCTAATGAGCATAAGCGACAGCTTCCCTCCACTTCTGCGTCTCACACTGAAACGTCAATGTATTGATTCTTAATTGATAAAACGGTGCTGCTGATGTAACACTTGTGCTGCTGATTTAGCACAGCATCAAGAATTTTCAGAATCTGTTTAATGGAACATTTGCAGCTGCTCTTAGAGCCTTTTGAATTTTTTCTTTTTGTCTCTTCAACTGTTAGACTGATGGTGGTGGATCAGCATGTCTCTGCTGTGATTTTCTTAGTGATGCATTTTAAGTAATGTTAAAAAAAGAAGATGAAATTAAAATAAATGATTGACACACGGATGTCATTTTAAAGTGTATTTTACATGATATCAAATCCTGTCTTTCTAGAGTCCCTCTTTTTATATATATATATTTATATTCGTTGTTGTTCAAAGTCACATGATCACGAGATACTAAATGTACAATCTTGCTAGAATGACAATCTACACATGAGAAAAGATCGAGAGAAATAGAGAGAAGTGTTTTTTTTTGGTTTTCTTGTAGCATCCTCTTGTTGTCATTTTCGTCTTCATGCACTACAGAGAAACAGCTAAGACTTGAGCATTACTTCAGTAACATGACACGCAAGTATTTAAAAAATGACTTTACATTGGCAGATTTTTTCATTTTTTTAAGCTCTTTTTTTTTTTTGAAAAACAGAAGCTGTAAATGAGAGGAGGGGGAAATAAAAGACAGTGACTCATTCCAAAGACAGTCATCTTGCTATATATTCAGATTCTTAAATTATCTCTCTGCCTAAATTCTGACCTTTTTTCCCCTTCTCTCTTATGTTGACTGCAATCGTAGGCAACCCTGTTTCATTGACAGTAAGTGAATTTCAAACTCCAGTGTCAACCGATTACAGCGAGTGCAGTCGAAGTCACTCCCTGTAAAAAACTTTTTTCTTTCCAAATACTACATTCTTTTCCCCTATCTTGTGATTCAGCTTGCTTCTCAGCTCTGGGAGGAGCATTGTTTTTTTCCACACATCAGCAGGCCAACAGAGCAAAGCCCTTGCTCCAATAAAGTGAACAAACGTGGTGGAAACAACTACCAGAGCACTGAAGGAAAAAAATAAGAAGAAGCACAGAATACCAAAAACGAAGATGGAAAATTAATGAAACCCTGGCTACAGATACTGTTGACTGACTAGTTCAGTCACTTGATCAAATCCACAATGAGGAGTGAGAAGGAGAGGACATGGGGAGAAATGGAGAGGAGGTCAAGTAGGGTGGATGGTGTATGAACATGTGAATGTTTGTGTCTGTGTGTAGGAGGAGAGGCTTTCTTCAGTTCTGCATCTGCTCAAAGAACTTGTACGTTGGGTTCTCATAACCATTCTGCTGCATCTTAGACAGGTGGCGCTCCTCCGGGGTGACAGCGGCGTCCACCTGCAGGTGAGTTAGTGGAGAGCCGAGTGTGAACTACTGTGAGAAAAAAAAACAATACCTGGACACGTTACAGCATGGGTACAGCATATGTCAAAGTCAAGGCTTAAGGGCCAAGTGTGGTCCACCAATTCACTTTGAGTGGACCTGCTTAAGAAGAATGTCCTTGTAATAAAGCTGAAGTTTTCAACCTGATAATTTATATGTTTATTAGACTGTGTTGCAACTTTAATCACTAATAATCAATTAGAGAAACATTTACTAAAACTGAAGTGGTTACACACACAGCATCATTTAGTTACAACTGGCCTTTCTAGAGAAACTGCTTTGGCGTCTCTGTGGCCCCTCTGTAAAAAACAATTATTGACAACATAGTATAAACTATACCCAGACCTGACAACAGGCAATGGAACACATTGGGCACATTCTCACCTCAATTACTCCGTGGTGGATGGAGGTGTACTGCTTCTTCCTTAGCATGACCAAGGTGATAACGATCACGGTGGCTATGACGACCCCTCCGACCATCAGACCAATGATGGCGCCCTTGTTAGAGCCAACATCCTCTGCAAAGAAGACCTACGGGAGGTGAAGGTGAGGCAGTGTTCAGGTGCTTTTATATTTGCCAAGATCATGGAGGTTTAGATCTATACTGTAATGATGTCTCCTCCCCTGAAAATCACCTTGCCCATATGAAGGTGAATTTTGTGAATTTTTCTGCCTTACCTTCATATTATGGACAAGGAATATGTTACGAAGTGTGGTGCAACAGCACTAAAATACAACAAGGATCGCGGGCTAAATGTGGCCCCAAAAAATAATTGTGGCACACTAAAAAGCCTTTTCCTTGTAATAATGTCTTGAAGTGATGCTTAAAATATAGCCTGATAAATTATTCTTTAAAATAATAATCAACTGCAAAAAAACCAAAAATACACAAGTTGTTACTTTCATAAAGTCAATCAGTTACATATGACCCTGGAACTGGATTTTCTCTCCTGTGAAAATACTGAGTTTGACACGCCTAGAGCTAGATGACAGTCTCTAATGATGTGCAGATGTTATATAGACACACATCATCCTAATTTCGGGTCAAATATTTCACAGTGTTAATATAAATCAATTCACCATCATATAAAAATCAACAAACATGTAATTAACACCTCCTATAGGCCACTTGGTCAGTGAGTGCTTATACATCTAAACCAGATCATTTGCAGTGATCGCTCACAAAAACACGATAAAACTTGATCGTAATCATAGAAGGCATGCAAGCGTGACGCAGGCATTAGCATGGTTGTCTCCATGGACACTCGTCTCCATGGAAACAACCTTGGAAGTTTTCCTTGAGGACAATGTGGGGAACCATTGACCAAATCGTTCATGTGTGGATTTTGGAGGTAAAAACATTAGGGACCCTATGAAATAGTTATTCTAAGCTGATGTATCATATATATTTTTTTAATTTGGCCATGTTGTCTGTAGAATACTCTTCTTGTTTATTACATAATTAACAAATTACCTAATTTTGTTACTGTATGAAATATAAAGTGAAAAACACAAAGAATGTGTTCCTAACATAAAACTTAACAGCTAAGATGCATTTTCTAAAACCATTATTCAATGAATACATATTTCAGGGCTATTCTGGAACATTTGAATAATACAAATATTACATTTACTGAGACAGGAAGTCATATTTATGGGCGTATTTGGACACTGGGGTGTAGACGTTGGATCATTTTACCAGTTTCTGGTGGTGAACCTCGTACTCCGTACTCTGTCTGTTACCAGACTCCATCCTCAGCTCAGGCACGGCTACCATCTGTATTCCAGTCACTGTTAGGGAGAGAAGGATAAGGTGTGATCTAATAGTACGGCTGACACTTAATGTGATTTCTCAATCACTGGGACAGACAAAAAATAAAACAATTTAAAAACCAAGCCTGTTTGCTGGAGCGTGTTGGGCAACAGATGAGAAGCTGTGGCAGCAGGTATGAAGTGAGAAGAATAATTTGCACAGGACGCAGGCCGATTTAACTGATGGAGGTGAAACAGCTTTGGATGTGAACACAACGCAAGAATGAGTACAGGCGAGATGGTGAAGAGTCAAGTGTACTGATAGATGTGCTCTACCTAAAATGAAGTTTGTATTTTAGAGAATAATCTTATGGGTTTTAGGCACTCGATTAAACACGAATGCTTATGCAGCATTAACTGATCCAACATATTTGGTTATAAAAATTTGGTAAAACCATGACTGTTTTCAGAGATCTGATAACTTTCAATAAAACCGAAAATTTAGAGAGCAAGTGTGTATCTCTACATTTGCTCTCTAAATTTGGAGGGAGAGAATTTTAATTGGCAACTTTGACAGCAATAAAAAAGATAATAAAGAAATAAAACACCTCTCTTTTCTGTCTAGACACCTCAACAGATGATAATTCAGACGTGGGAACTGAAGATGTCCACTGCAAAAACCCCATTTTAACACAACAACTTGCTTTACATTAATAATAATAATAATAATACATTTTATTTGTAAGCGCCTTTCAGACACACAAGGACACTGTACAGGTTATACAAAAAACAAACCAAAGCACAATTAAATAAAAAGAAAAGAGGGGTTAACATAAGGGAGAGAGGAGAGAAAGAAGAGGAGCAGAAGTGTGATTTCTAAGGGAAAGCGAGGCGAAACAGATGGGTTTTGAGTCTGGATTTGAAGAGTGATAGTGACTCAGTGTTACGGATGTCTGGGGGGAGAGCATTCCAGAGTTGACAACTCTGGAATGCTGACAAGAGTTGTTGAACTATACTGTCTATATCAGAATGTGCTGTATATTTGCGTGGTGAGGTGACTAGAACAGAATACAGGCAGGATGGAACAGCTTGAATAAAGTGTCAGCAGTGATCTGTGATAGAAGAGTGTCAGCTAAGGTGAAGGGTAAGTTTTTGAGGTCAGTTGTGAGACCAGCCATGATGGATGGATTAGAGAAAATAGCAATAGGCAGAAGACAGGAGGTAGAGCTTGAGGTGGAGGAGTTAAAGGTGCTGAGATTCTCTTAAGGAGAGACAAAGATGGACAGCAGCAGGAACAAGGTGATTAGAGGGACAACACAAACAACACAAAAGGTTTGGAGAAAAGGCTAGAGAAGCCAGATTGAGATGGTTTGGCCATGTTCAGAGGAGGGACAGTGGATACATTGGTAGAAGAATGATCCTAGAGAGATTAATGGATGCAGTGAGGGAGGACATGGAAGTAGTTGGAGTCAGAGTAGAAAATACAGAAGAAGAGGGGGGGATTGAAAATGTTGATTGCTGTGGCAACCACCTAAATAAGGGACAAAGCAGAAGGAAAAGAAGAAGACTGTATATTTGTTCGGCAGTGTTAAATTCATGTTCAAAATAATTTTAATTAAGTAGAACACCAGCAACATGTGTTGTTGCTACAGGGACTGTGTTACTGTTAGTTAAAAATGGGAATCCCTAATGTGTGAGAACAGTTTATCAGAAAATTGCTTTTTCACAGCAAAGCAAAATGATCAAATAGATTTATGTGACAGCCACAGACTTGTGAGTATGTGCAGATTCTATTACCCAAGGTTTTTGTTAGTCTAGTAAATCCGGATTTATTCATCTCACAGCCATTTTATCAAACTCAGACAACATCAGGTGGCATACTTTTAACAGTGTAACGAACCTGGCTTCTTGGGAATTCCTCTGTCAAGGTTAGGACGAGAGTCCACTGGCTCAACTGACAGAAAAACAGCAAGACAGAGGAAGAGAAGAAACTTTCTAAAATAGTTTTTGCAACAGGGCAAAAAAAACCTCCATATAAAGAATGCAGAGTGAATGTTAATCAGACTGAATGTAGCTGATGCTGCAACACTTAAGTGAGACATGTTATTTTTGTAACACTCTCTCCATACCCTGGTTCTCGGTGTTGGGCTGGTTGAAGCTCTCAGGGTGGATGAAACCAACTCCTCCCAGGCTCAGAGTTTCTTCCTGAGGTAAAAACTCAGCCTGGCTGTCATCCACTTCACGGTCGGGCATTAGGGCGTCGTTGCCGTAGCTCACCCTCACATCAGTCTGCAGGTTGGCCAGCTGCTGAGCCATCTCAGCCTGTTCCCTCTGCAGCAGCTCTGCAACCATAAGGGAAGATTTAGTTTTATTTTAAAATGAAAATATTTAGAAGGAGATTATCTACCGTTAAATTCACTAAACACACTGACGACCAACACAATTATGCCCCACACTTTAAGGTATATTTTCATTTAAAGAAATTCAACTCTCTGAAGAAGAACTGAGCTGAAGATTTTCTTTTGTTGCCATCACTGTACAAGCAGGAAGGAAAGAAGTCCCTTCTCATTGTGATACACACATCACTGCACACAAAAAAATGTATTTAACCCATCACCAAAGTGAAAACTGGGCAACTTTATTGCCTGGACGATGCCTTGCTCAATGGCCCTCTTTTATTATTAATTTAATTAATTACCTCTAAATTGGACCACAAAGGTTCATAAAACTCTAAAATCTGCCATTTCAAACAGTGAGAAGTAGAATGCTTTGCCAGTAGGATTTTTATTTAGCAAATTAAAAATGGTGTTAATCTTTACATTTAGGGTTTAAATTAAGTTCCAAGATGTGACTGAATGTTTCTCTTGCTCGTTTTCATTTCTGTTGTAATTTTGGTGTTTGGTGTTTTGGTGTTGTCAGACTGTGACTGTAACAGTTGCCACGACAGACAAACAGATGGCTGTGTATCGCACAAAAATCCCAATAAATCCTTTAAAAAGAAACCCTGTGAGAATACCATAGAGACGGAGGGGATGTGGTTTAATTTTGTTTAAAAGCAGAAAGTTCCCAAACAAAGGGATTCAGTGATGATGCTTTATGTCTGACATTAAAAAGTTGTTTTTTGTCATATGTTTTATACATGTGTGATTTAAAATTCAGGAATCTATCCTTTAGAGCAGAGGTGTCAAACTGAATTTCACACCGAGCTAGAATTGAAAATTGACATGAAGTCTTGGGCCAAACTCAATATATAAATATTGAGAAATTAACTGTAAACGTGCATGTTTTCCCTTCTCTCCAGATATTAAATATTGTTTTTTCAAGCGTAAACATTGAATCTGGAACAGCCAAAGCTTATTAGAATCAGCACATGAAAAAATATCATAGAATTCACACACCATTGGTATTTGTTTCTTCTTGGGTCTCTTTGTTGTCTTCTCAGATCATTTAATGTAAATCTTTCTTTACAGAAACAAAAAGCATGCATTATTAATAAAATTAATTCTGAGGGTATGTAAGATTGACATACTGGTGAGTCAACTCTAGTAAACATTTGATTTTATCCCCCAGGCCAAAAATAATTACACTGCCGGCCAGATTTGGCCCAGAGGCTAGAGATTGACACCTGTGCTTTAGAGCCTTTCACAATTAGAATTATTAAATAAATATATTAATATTAATTCACTCATTCATCTTCTTATCCACGACTGACACCCAAATCACACTGCACAATACTGTTAGCTTACTGCAGGTGGTGAAGTCACTGGAAGTTAATTAGAAATAATTCACTATTAATAGGATTGTGTTTATATTATCATATAAATAATTAATAAAACAAAAAGGATGAGCAACCAAAAATAGGAATTAGGTAAGAATACATTAGAAAAACCAAAATCATGTACATTTCAAAGGGGTCACAGAAAAATAGTTTTTTATGAACATAAGTATGGTCTCAATTTATTGGTATTTTTCCTTTTCCTGTTTAAAATGGTAGAAAGAAGCTACAACTAACATGTATCGAGGATACAAACTATGTCATTTCATATCTGCAGTGGCCATATCTCAGTGTTCATCTTAATTTTAAACAACAGTGGGAAAAGCAAACTCACCAACTTGGTCCTGGATATTGTCTGCCACACCAGGCACCTTGTAGAGCAGACCCAGAGACTGGTTCATACGCTCCTCAATGACACGCAGGTGGGTGAGAACCTTTTACAGATAAATTACAATATTAACCATAAGTACAAAAGACAAACCTCAGTAATGATTTTAATGCACTTAAAGTAAAACTCAGTTGAACTATAAGGGGTTACGTTTTACCTGAGGTCTAATCTGGGCTGCCTTCTTGGGATCCACCATGCGCACATGTTCAAAGTGTTTGAGTGTGTGCTGTCTGTCCTTCTGCTCAGCCCGCACGTACTTCTTAAGCAGGCTGAATACATGACGAGGCTGCAAAAAGGTTGGGAATTAATTTAAAACTCTTTGTAGGTTTGTTTGTTTCATAAATTGAAGCGTGTTCCAACTTTTGACTGTTAATTTCTTAAAAACCATATTCACAAAAAAGTCTTCATATATAAACCAACTGAGAGAGTTGTTAATCTATTTGTGGTTCAGCAGAGTTATTCTCGGATTTAGGGTTTTAAAATTTGTTCCCCATGTTTAAACCACCAATACAAAACAAGGAAAAACATATTTTTTTCCAAAGTAATTTAGTGCAGGGTGGTAATGAGCTTAGAATCTTTATTTTTCCAATTAGAAGAGTATATCTCACAAGCAAACAAGATGCGCAAACATTAACGAAACCTCTTGTTTATTGTAGTAGACTTGAATTGCTTTTTGAGTTGATTAAATTTTTCTTCCTATTACTTTTTCTTTCTTTTAACATATTAATATAAGGGTCTTAAATCAAATGTCATCTTTCTGGGGAACTCACCCTGGGTGAGTTCTCCTGCAGGGCAGTCAGGTAGCTCTCCAGCGCCAGACGGCGGCGGTGGTTGAGCAGAGCCTCCACCCGGGCCATGTGAGTCTCCACCAGCTGCTGACGTTCGCTGGCTGCCTCCTGCTCCAGATCTTCAACCTTCTCCTGGAAACGCTACACCAAAAAAAAAAAAAAAAACAATGGTAGGGCACCAAAACATCTGTTTGTCTCTGTAAATGTCAATGTTTTCTTTTTCCTACCTGAATGACAGCTTTCTTGTCGGCCCGTGGGAGATTCTTGGCCTCCCTCTCAGCCTCCTCCCACTCCCTCATCACCTGAACACGTGGACCGTGGGGAAAAGAAACTCATTAGTCCTGTCAGTTTACTGTGTTTTCTTTCATTCATTCCAAGAAGTAGACAAGGGGATGTTTCAAGAGACAGAAGCAAAGGCAAAAACAATCACCAAAAAGTAACTAGTATCACAAACAACAGCATCAAAAACAACACCTCATGTTAAGTACATTTACGTGGAATACACAAGCCAGATTAAAAATGTTAGCACCTGGTTGCTGAATGTTACAGAAGTATTGCATAAACCACTCACAGTATAATATATTGAGCATCTATTTTCAGAATTTGAGAGACAGATGTTAAAGATATTTTAGAAAGATCTGGACTTGACTCCAAATATATATTTTCGACAATTGTGAATGAATACTCCATGTACAGACAAAAATTCTATTTACATAAAATGCAATCTCTTTTCACCTCAGCTGCCCTTTAGTGTTTTTATGTTTCTACAGCAGCTTGAATAATAAAAGCTTCCACAATGGACAGTTGGCTTTTTAGGGCTATGGCTAATTTCTAGTACAAAAAGAATGAAATACCTTTGTTTTTGTCAAATTTAAAGAATTAGTTTAGATAAAAAACATAGAAACGTCTCTATTTTCATATTTTTAAGTTTAAACTTGGATTTAATGTAAAAGGCAAATTAACAGTTTCTATTTCTTTTAGAAACAATGGTTACGTTCTGATTTCTTGGTTGTCTTTCCAGCCTTTTATTACTTCTTCATTGTCATGTTGCTCATCATAGTAAAGCAACATGTCAGAAAGATCTGTTGATGTTCGTCATTTTTTTTAACTGTACGAAGAGCAACCATCTGTGTGTATTAAGTAAGTTAAGCTGGCGCTCTTTAAATATATTAAAAATATATACATATTTTAATACATTAAAATATATATTTTCTGTAATACCCTTTTAATTAAATCCAGGTTCTGTACCAAACAGAACAGACAAACAGATATGTGTCCTACAGTAAATTCATACAAAAGAAGTCCCCCAAAAATATATGCCATCCACCGGCAAAGGTGATAGTGAACAAATTGTTGATAATAATAATAATGATAATAAGTAACAGAAATTAAATCTTAATTTTGTTGTCACAGTACCAGTGACATCCTCTCTCGGTGTTTAGCCTCCAGGCTTTCCTTTGCCTTCTGGAAATGGGCGTGCTCATTTTCATCAGTGGGTGACTCCAAGTAGTTGTCCACTGCATCAGGAGAGCTAGGCGTGGCTGTAGGAACTGAATGCAAGTAGAGGCAAGAGAGATAATAAGGTATTTTATGTTTTAACACAAAACAATACAGTGAGTGAAAGGGTGCAGACTCAAACAAAGAGAAGGTTTAAAAAGTGTTAATGGTGTTAGCATTAGAGGAAACCAGCAAGTGAATGAGTAAGCTGCAAAATAAACATTTTTCTTTGGCTGCTTTAAACCTCTAGCCAGAACACAACCCTGAAAACACCCACTGAACTAAGGTCACCTCAAATGAATCATCTCATTATGTGTGAATGGTAGTTTTAATCAGTGGCCACTTGCTGATTAATTCCTGTGTGTGCCCTTGATGTGGGTGAAGGTCACGCATCACTGTGGCTTCACGGTATGTGTTTAAAAGAAAATAAATAAAGTTATATTCATCAACTGCATAAGAGCGTCAGGTAAACTAAAATGGACGTGTGTAGGTTAAAGTACTAGGATCGAGTGGTAAATATAGAGATTACAAAATAAAATACTTTTGAACAATTCTAAGTACAAAAGAGACAAAAGATAGAATTGCATTAGTGTCAAGAAAAAGATATATGTGCTAAAAGCTATTATTTGAGAGACAAGAACTTCTTCATCTAAGACTTCTGTCGCTTAGATTGATGAGTATGAAGCGCAGGTAGCCCTTAAAGAGTTTGAGTAGAGCACAAACAATAACAATTCCAAGAATCCACATGGTTACATTAAAAATGTTCAAAGTACAAGCACAAACAGGCAGGTGCTGAGGAAAAGGTAAGTGTTAGGAGAGGAAGCGACAGTCCAGAGAGCAGCTCTAAATGTCCAGCAACAGCCAGAAAAATGACGGTTAAAGAAGGTGAGGATGTAAAGAGAACATCTGGCGTGGGCTTGAAGCTTTCCGGACTTACTGACGCTGCTGCCGCACACAGACATGCAGTACTCCTCTGAGTCAAAGTTATTCCTGTTTCCTCCGCAGCCGCCATAGATAAACTGAACGCAGCGGCCTTCCTGCCGGTCAAAGTACCAGCGCGGCAGCATAGCCCGGCACGGACCAGTCTCCGCACTAGCCCAGCACACCTCTTAAAGAACAAATACATGTATTCACACATCAAAAAAATAATATATGTCTGATATAAAGTAACATGTTGTGTGAAGTCACAGAATAATTCTTGTTGTTATGGATCATAGCTGATATGAGCTGTGAAGTGACAAAAATTTGTTTTCAGTAAGACATGATAGCATTCGATTTTGTTCTTGTTTGTTCATTTGACGCCTTCATATTTATGTCAATTTTAAAAACAGTCTTGACAAATGTCAGTACCACAGCAACGCTTCATTCTAAAAGTTATTTAAAGTTTAGACTGGAGAGATGAAGGCAAATAAAATTGTACTTAATGGAAAAGCAGCAAATGCAATTTTCCAATTTATTGGACAGTACCCCTCAAATGGTATCGACAGTGGAGGCAGGTTAGAACCCCGTAAGCTTGCCCAAGAGGTATTTAGCCTCAGGGTAAAACAGAATACCCTCCAGATTTTGGAGTGTAGGTCCTGGTTTTAAAAAAACATGTTTTTTGTAGTCAGATATTTCTTTAGAAACTGTCAATTCTAACACATACATATAAACCAGTGGTTCTCAACTGGTGGATCCCGACCCAAAAGTGAGTCATGGACCCGCTCTGAATGGGTCGTGGTCAAAAATCTAAATAATGTGAATTAGCTGTTGAGCATGTGTTTTATTTTGGAAAATCTCTTATTTTGAAAGGTACACTCTGCTGAATAAGACGAGTATGTTAAAAGAAGTGATTTTTTAAAGATTGCATGGTTTACGACTTAATGACCACTGGAAAATTTGGGTCCTAGAGTAAGGCCAGTTCAGAATCACTGATATAGACAATGTTTTTTTAACAACTGGGATTAAACAACAATGCATTAGTTAGCAGCATTTAAAACTAAACAAAAAAAATTATATATAGAATAAAGAAGGCAATACTTCCTTCTCCGGGCTAAAAAGCTCTAAGACTCTGACACACAGATGTCCACTGCTGTGAAAATGTTCACTCTGCAAACACCTCACTCTTCACCCAACAAAGTCCACTGAGAAAAATCTATTTTTTAATGCCACAGCAAACACGAGTTATTGATCAAATGTTGCCTCCATCAGCACGTTCAAATTGGTTATACTGTGAGTTTGGTCTTTGAAATGCTTTGTTCTGATTTAGCACAAGGACAAGAGCGGTGCAAAAGAAACCAGCAGCCGATCTGCAGTTTCAGTCTCCTGGCGAGCTCAAAATATTGATTATTTTTACGGGGAGATTTAGTTTAGGAGAATACATTCCTGTTGCATGTCCCGGCTGTCTGAAGACAGCCGGCACTAGACAAAGAGGCAGAAACATTTTGAAAACGCACTGGACTGAAGTAGGTGTAGGTTTTATGGCTTCTGTGAAGTGGCTGAAATCTGTGTTTCTTGTTCCCCTGCTGGCAGCAATGTGTTCTATGATAGCAAGCCTCTGCAGGCACGGTCAGTGGCGACCATCTGCCAGTACCTTGTCAAACAGAGTTCTTAAAACTTCTATTTTTATAATTCTGTTTTGAAAGAGATTTGAAAAAGGTCAGAATCCACGCCACCAAAAATATGATAATTGAGTTTTTCTTCTAACCTTTAACAACTTCCTCCACAGACTCTGTGGTGGTGGTGGTTGTGGTTGTGGTCAGGGCCACATTGGTGGATGGCTCGTCATCAACGTCGTCAAGCACCTCTTCATCATCATCATCTATTCCTTCTTCCTCTTCATCCTCCGTCTCCACCTCCTCCTCCTCCTCTTCTGCAGCTGTCTCCTCATCCTCCTCTCCATCTCCATCGTGGTCGTTGTCAAGTACATCTTCCTCCTCCTCTTCATCATCTACATCTGCTGCTGCTGTCGCCTCTTCCTCCTCCTCTTCTTCCTCAGCCACCACAGATGGTTTCACTTCCTCTTTTTGCTCCACTGGCTCTGGCTCTGGCTCTCGCACCATACTGAGAGGGAGAAAGGGAGCAAAAGATGTTGAGGAAAAAAAAGGGATAAGATGGCAATTGGGGGTGTGAAGAGACATATGGGGACATATGCATTATGGGAAAGAACATTTCAAAAAGAAGGGATGAGGGGGAAAAAAGACAACAAGTGAGGAAAGACAAGTTCTGTATAACAGCACACCTGCAGCTTATTTACAAGGACATGGATATTACCTTTGTAGCAGTTTTTAAATGGCAATAAAATGTGATTATCTGTGTCAAGATCTTGGCTTTATAACTGGTAGATATTTCCCATTGAGAAATAACTCTATCAAATAGAGAAAATACAAATTTTTTAGACCTCTGCTTTCAAATTATTTCTAACTCACCAACATAAATTTAAAGCAGACCTGGCCAAATTGTTCCAGACTGCTGTGGCTGCAGCTTTTTGCTCCAACCTAGCAAAAGCAAACCTGAGTTGACAAGTTTCATCAACAGATCACAATTTCCAGAGAGCAATTGTTCAAACTTTGTGATCTTGATTGGTTGGGACAAAAACCTGCAGCTATACGGGCCAATTGGAAAAATAGGTTTAGAGATGGCTGATTTAGAACAATCGACTATAAAAAAAATTGTTTGTTTCCAGAAATATTTTACTGGCGACAAGTAGTGTCCCTTTAATGCCAGCCTATGTGGTGATGAACCGACTTTACCCATTATCGGAGTAGTCTGTTTCGGCTCCGCCCCACCAGACGTCTGAATCATCAGTGTCCTGCTCGGCACTCTCTACTTCACGCTCAGCCTCTGCGGGACAGCAGACAAACTCCACCCCTCTGAAGCGGTCAATGCCGCATGGCAACAGCATCCCATAATCGTGAAGGTTCATGGTCCGGTCTCCGCAAGACTGCACAGTCAAAAGTAAAACATTTAAAAATAATAATACAAACTGACATAGATTAAATGAAATGATTATGGTGTGAGTTCATCTTTTGTTACCAAATCTTTAAATTATAAAGATAGCTGACCACTGATGTTTTCTAGGCCTTTGCAGACAATAGCAGAAGCTGTGAGATAGCTGTAACTAGACTGTAATGATATGATACAGCTATGTTGTGACAAGGCAGTGGACAAGTGGTTAAGGAGGCAGACTTGGGTCTAAAAGGTCCCTAGTTCGAATCCCACTACCGCCAAGCTACCACTGAGTGGTAGATGCATCACGCCACTGCTCACTTTAATGATGGATTGAATGCAGAGGCCAAATTTCGTTGTGCACGGTGGTGTGAATCACAACGTAACAATGACAAAAAAAGAAATTTCTTTCTTCTTTCTTGCTGTTTACTGTCAGATATTTATGAGTCTGTGCTTGTGTGCTCACCTCCTTGGCTACAGTATGCCAGTGCAGGTGACTCTCACACTGGTCCATGCGTTCCTGGTGCAGGAATTTGCACTTGTCTGGAACAAGCAAGGCGTCGCTCACAAATTCTCCCACTGCAGAAAAAAAAACATTCAACAGCCATTTCACCTTAAGAATTGTGCTCTGATTGATGACTCCTTGAATGGTTGCTATGGTTACCCCATGTATGCAACGTACAAGATGTGTCAGTAGGTCTGAATATACAGATCTAATGGGACTCACCAAGGCAGCGGTACGGCACCACAATGTGCACGTGACTCCGGCACTGCTTGTGTCCCTTCTTGCACCAGTTCTGGATGCTGACTGGCTGATTTGCCTCCACGACATTGGTGATCTGAAGATCTGGATATACCTACCACATAAGATTTCACAATATTGATATTGACAAATGGGCAAGCAGTAATAGAGACAAAGCAAGACATTCTTGTTATCTGCTGCACTATAACATTATCAGATATATGGTGAATTCCACGTATATGCTGTGATAATAAGCTGTAGCCTGAACTATGTCAAACTACAGATATAAAATTACACTCAAGCAATGATTCAAGAAACAATATAATATAATAGTCCTTTGATTCTGGGAACTATGCAAGATTGATTCTCTTAAGTTAGAAAATACAAATAAATCTGCAAATGTATGCAGTGTTTCTGTAAAGATGAAAAACAAACATTTATCTCTTTCTGGAATAGATTTGTTGGTTGAAAAATTAACCAGAAAGGATTACAAAATTAATGTAAAAAATAAATAAGACTTATTGGTATCACCTGACTGATACCTTGTTTTGTTGTTTGATGAAGTAAGTTGTTTTCCTCTAAGTGATGAAACTATAGCCTGATTGTCAGAGACGGGGGGAATCTTCAATCTCTGACAATCATACTACAATTCCAGTTCCCTGTAGTCAGTTTGAACTGAAGAAGGCTCTTGGATGAGACGCGAAACATCTTCAAGAAACATGTGTGCACCATGTCCAGGTGCTCTCAAGGTAACTATTTTTTTTTTGGAGAAAATGACCTGATTGAAAGAGAACCTACAGAAACATAGTTTAACTTTTAATCACTAACCGCTGTGAGTAAGAGACTGCGATGAAGAAGGGTTGCGGTGCTACACTACATCACCTACTGCGCTTCTCAGACACAAGTACAGTATTGCATGAACGCATTTCTCACATTGTTAGCAGATTTTTGAGTAGTTCATAGAGGCACATTGAACCAGTGTATTCTGGTGTAAAAATGCATAACTGCTATGCAAATCGTGTGCAGTCTGATAAAAATATAAACAGCTATATTAATAAACAGACCTGCAGTGATATCATGGTGAATATTGTATCGGAACACTGTCAGAATATGTTAGGCAATAAAACCAACGTTTATATTGTTTCTCATTTGCTGTATATATAAAAAAAAAAAACATTAATTGGCTCATTTCCTTTGAATCTGGCTGGTATCATTTCCTTTATGCCACTGTATGTTTTTGCAGTCACATTCCAGACAGTGCTGCAATGTTCCCAAAAGAGTTCTTTGTGGTTAAAGAAGACTACAGTTATGAAAAAAATATTCAATATGAAAAAACTCACAGGAGGGCAATAAAATGGGGCAGTTAGCTGTTGCTGTGTTTTGACCCGATTTCTTTGACACAACAACAGAACAGAGGTCCCTTCAATGCTATATATTCTGTTTAATGCATCTATGCTGCTTGTTAACAATAGCAAGTATTTGGCTTTCACAGGATTTGAATGCAAACAAATCTGAGCTTATTTTTATGAATTTGAATCCTTGAGACAAATTGGAGATGGAAATATTTGACTCGCTGTGGCAACCCCTAATAAAGGGGCCAAAAGGAAAAGAAGAAGAAAGAACATCCCTTATGAGTCTTCCTGTTCCCCCATGTATATGGGTTTTCTCTGGGGACTTTGGCACCTTCCAACACCCCACAATGCATGCTTTATAGGGGGAATAGAGTGTTTTTTTCATGAACATTATACTGTAAATATACAGTGGGACCATAGGTTATGCATTGATCCATGCCTGAATCCTTATTCAAACCTTTTCCAGCGTATTGTGCGTTCAAATTCTCCCACCAAGGAAAATAATGAAATCTAACATAACATTAAGCACAATTGAATAAAGAATAAATCCATAATTAGGGAATTAGGCAATTACAGTTGCACTAACAAGTTCTGAAGATTATTTATTGATTGTTTCACGCTCTTAAATTATCTCTGAGATACTGTTGCCAGCCAACAGCAGCTCGCATATCAAAATCAGGAGCCACTTTTCCACCTCTTCTATTGTCTGAGATCTTTGCTTGGTCACTCCTTTGGTAATGTTAGTTTATATTATTGCTTCCTTGTTCCTTATAAAGGTACATGCACCATGGGCATCCTGAAAGATTAATAAAGTTCTATTTATCTATCTTTGCTAAGCCATAATGTAAAGTGTGTGTGAAACTAATTGTTTGAAAAGGGAGGTGTTTGACAACCAAGGTTTCAATGCCTATAGATTAATGTAATAAGCAACAAAAAAAAAAGAAGAAAACACATTAACGATGCAATGATTGCACAAATGGCACATTCATTATACAAGTTGTTATTCATTAATGTAGTGATTTATGATATTTTTCCTATCGTATTCATATCGTATATATGAACATATGGGCAACAGGAAAATAGTATTCTCTAAAAAATTGACGTCTAAATAATGTTGAAATATTATACACATTAACTGATGGCAAATTCACAGGATGAGCCTTCTGTCTTAAGTGGTTATAATTTGTTTGCCCTTGTGTTTCTGTTGATGAAAGTCATGCTCTCTAAATGAGTGTGTGCGCATTAGCGCTCTTGCACAACCATCCGTGTAATTGCAGCACATCCACCTGCTACTTTACATGAACTTGAGATTTGCAGCTGTTTTAGAACGTGTCGATGAAAAAAAAAAATCTGCTTTTAATTGAGCCAAAAGGGAGAATTTACCAATGAATAAATAAATGAATGTGTTCATGTTGAGCAGAAGGCATGTTGATTTTAGAGCATATATCGCAGAAACATGCTCATAAACCTAGATTTTACCTCCTGGCAATATTGCAAGATGCCTTCCTTGGTGCCAATGCAGCTTGTGGTTCCTGAAGGATCTGGCTCCCACTTGCCGCTCTGCATGTTGATGTGCATGGTGAGTTTTCCACAGAACATGGCGACCTGTGGCTCTGCCAAAAGCCCTGTGGAAACATCTGCAGGCACCTGGATGTTGGAGAAGAAGAAAGGAACAGAGAGAGAAGGATTAAGAAGGGAGAACTAATGAGACATGGTACTTATAATGAAAAATTAAATAGAAGCACAATTAAATTTTTATTGCCCAGATAAAGCATGGGCCAGTAAAAGAGCTATAATTTGAGATGAAAAGACTATGAGAGATGAGGGTAGAGAGTGCATTCTTAGCACTGCAAGTGTCACTGCTCATGTTTACTATCAAGTGTTTTTAAGAGCACTCCGGACAAGGAAAAAAACACATTGGAAAAAAAAACAATTTTCAGTGAACAAATAGCTTCAAACAACAGCCCCCGAGCAAATGATTCTCTCTGTGATGCTCGTGCTTGGGCGTGCACACCCACTCATTTGTAATGTTTAAGAAACAGTGCACGGCCACAGATTGCTTTCATTTTTTACCCAGTAGAGTTCAGGGTTTATGTAACCTTCTATTCATTAGTTTTTGGTTCATTTCACTCCATTAATGTGGCTTGCGCCACATATTATAGCAGCGTGTGACCCGGTTAAGAAATAGAGTGTGTGTCAGTGTGAGATCTTACTAAATGAATGCATTTTTTATGAATGTACTTATGAGAGTACTTTGTAAAAAACAAAAGGTTGCTGAATACAATTAAAAAACATTGCCATACTCCAAATTGTACCAACACAAACTATGAAGTAATATTGAAAAGTGAAGATGACAAATGAGTGTGGGAGGAATAAATATTTTACTACATGAGAATTCAGGAGAGACTCAGGGTTGTAAAAAATGAAACATATTCTCAGAATGATGCTGTAAATTCAGTATATGAAGTCCAACTATTGTAAAATCTGGCTAAGCTTCGTAATAAAGGGACTTGTGTTCAAGTCATGCCCTACAAATTATGGTTTATAAGTTTTCCATTAATTAATTGCTATCAAGCTTAATTATGTTTAATTTACCATTTAAAAAATTACAAGTGAAGTTGCAGTTTAATACTCTACTGAACATAATACAAACACATTCCAATTGCTGTATGCAACAAAAGCCTTTCTGCAACAGTGTTATTTTTATATCCCCTCTATGTTGTCTTAATTTCCCTTTAGGATCAATAAAGTGTCTGTCTGTCTGTTGTCATCCAAGGCTGAGCAACATACAGTCAATTGTGTAATACCATCATGTCAGTGTGCATTAAAAAATCTGTTTCCAAATTCTTTTTCAATCAATGCCACTAGCAATATAAAACATTTATAAAACAACTTGTTTATCCTAATTGAATTTTTGGAAGTGTATATAATAATATATTAAGCAGATTTCTCAAATCTCTTCGGCTTTAATAGACAGAAACACGTGGGATCAGATGTACTAATCAATCAACCATGAATTGCAAATTATTTTCCATTTTTTTTAAAGGTTGTAATTGCCTTCCTCCATAGATACCCTACCTTTGCATTTTGTATAAATATATAAAAGTTTTAGTAAATAATATGTTGTATTTGTGTTTGCTTCACTCCGTTGTATATACTAGGTTTCTGTCAGAGATGATGTGCAGACAAGCCACTGAATGTCTGCATTGTGCTGGAAAGTGAGCTCTAACAAAATATGTGAGAGGAGGGAGAGCAAATGATTGGTTATGTAGAGAGAGAGCAAGAGAGAGAGAGAAAGGACAGAAAAGAGACGGCTGCCATTGTGTGCGGCCTAATCGTGTTAATGGTTTTTGAGGCCCTGGCAGGCAAACAAATGTTGTTTTGTTAGAAGGATGGCATTTTTTTCCTGCAGACTGGATTTGCCTCCAAGAAACTGCAAGCATAAAATCCTCTCTTCAAAATGAGAAGGGCTGGCGGGCCGATCAATTTGGATTCAATTTGAGACTGAGAGCTCAAATGTTTGGATCAATACAACCGGCATGTATGTGGTGTCTCACTGGGGAAAAATGGACAGTATCAGCTCACATTAGGTTGCCACCGCTCCACACTGACCATATTTATGCAATTGGTAGATTAAAGGATGGCTCTGAGGCGCAAGTTAATTTTCCTACAGACTGCATTCCCAGTGAGCAGACAGAGCTGAGCCCAAAACATCAAAAGTTAAAATTCAGCAATGAACAGACTGATGTCAATGCATTGTTTTGAAAATAATCTGTAAACTTGAGTTGTGCTACTTTACAAAGGACAACAGCTGAACTCTTGTCACGTTTTTGGACAATGAATGTATAATGTCTTCTTCTTTTCCTTTCGACTTGTCCCTTTTCTTGTCCCAGGGGTTGTCACAGCGAGTCAACAATTTCCATCTCACCCTGTCCTCCGCATCCTCAACTCCAACCACCTCCATGTCCTCCCTCACCGCATCCATAAATCTCCTCTTTGGCCTTCCTCTTCGTCTCTTACCTGGTAGCTCCATGTCTACATGTTAACATGTTAAAACAATCTAATTCTGGCTTCTATAGCTTTTTCTCCAACCCCCCTGTCTGTGTTGTCTCTCTAATGACCTCATTCCTGATCCTGTCTATCCTTGTCTCTCCTAAAGAGAATATCAGCATCTTTACCTCAGCCACCTCCAGCTCTGCCTCCTTTCTTCTGCCCATTGCTAGTGTCTCTAATCCATCCATCATGGCTGGTCTCACAATTGTCCTGTAAACCTTTCCCTTCACTTTAGCTGACTCTCTTCTATCACAGATCACTCCTTACTCTTTTCTTCAGTTGTTCCATCCTGTCTGTACTCTATTCTTCTCCTCTCTTCCACACTCACCACTGCTCTGATCAGTTGATCCTCGGTATCTAAATCCCTCCACCTTCTCCTCCTCTGCCCCTTGTAACCTCAGCATTCCACTGTTCTCCCTTTCGTTCACACATGTACTCTGTCTTGCTACAACTGATCTGAATATATAATGTAACAAAATGTATTAAAAAAATTCTGTTACACCTGAATCATTCCTTGCTCAATACTGACAACAATGTTTGCGCTGAATAACTAATGTGCAAACGATTTGTTTTTATTTTGACAGTATGATATAGCCCAGCTCTTACACAGCTTTCAAAATGAGGTCATAGCTCAAACTGCAGGAACACGATCTGCAGCCTGTAATGTCACGCGCTGCCACGTGATAAATCACTCAGCCAATATTTGACAGCTTAATTGGATTTCAGTTCAACTGTGACATTTTTTTAAACAGCAACCAAAGAACAACGTGAGAAACAAACCAACATATGTTCCTTTATTACACATGAAATGTGTTTTTTTCTGCTAATGACTTAACATACACTTCGAGGTCTTTTATCTCACTGTAATGTGGGATGAGAACATGCGCCTTTCATCGCTTACAGTGATGACTTGAATCTAACACAGTTCCTTGCGAATACACACATCCAGGTGGCCATCAGTCACAATTCAGAGTCATAGTGTGGTTATTCAGGGTTCTGACGTTTGATTCCCACACTGCCATCTGTGCACAGACTGTACGTATAAACATAGACCAAGTTCCATCCTCTATGACTTGTGCAAAACTAAAAAAGTTAGAGCATAAAAGTTCTGAAATAACCTTTAAAATGCATTTGCATGCATGGCAAGTCTTAATTAACTCACTTTCTCCCTACCTTGCCAGCCACTGGTTTCTGTCACTTACTAGAAAAAAAAAAAATCCCCTTTCCTTTCTGTTTGCAGCACAGGTACACAAATCATCACTGGTGACTCGATGACATTTAAATTCTACGTGTCATCTTCTTTTGGCTGGCAAATCATACCCCCACCACTGTGCTTTCTCACTCACACACACACACACACACACACACACACACACACACACACACACACACACACACACACACACACACACACACACACACACACACACACACACACACACACCACACACACACACACACACACACACACACACACACACACACACACACACACACACACACACACTTCCTGCTGTTCAACTCTGATATCGGCACACTTCAATCTGCTCGGAAAATGGAGAAGTGAGAAAAAGGAGGAGGAGGCAGGGATTGTAATTGTATTATAAGTTCCCCAATGTTGGTGCAGGCAGGGAGCGAAAGAAGGACAGTGAGGGGAGGAAAAATAATAACCACAGTGGTGAAAGAGATTGAAGAGGTGATATATTGAAGAATAAGGCTTTGGGCCCGAGGAAAAAATCCGAGCACTGTGTTAAATAGAACAGGAGCAAGGAGGCAGGAGGTGGAGACAGAGCAGGATGTCAGAGTGATTGTGTTGTCTGAAATAGAGAAAGAGGAAATGCCTGCGACTTCCAGCTCAGTTTAATTTATTATTGTTTTATTTTACATAAAAGAAATATCAACATCCTTTGTCTTATAACTTCTTCTTTCGGCTTGTCTCTTTCTCAGAGGTTGCCACAGTGAGTCAAAACTTTGTCTTATAACACTGTGCTAAAATAATCTATAAATTAACCATATAATGCACAGTTAGAAAGGTTGACATTTGAGTCTTTAGAACAAACTATATACTTTTTCCTTATACATTTGTCCTCATTGTCATTGAGTGCTGGCTCGTGAACTGCTGGGTTCTTTCTATGCATAATGTTATATACTGGCATTACAATTCTTAATTTTTTTAGCCTTTAAACAATACCTTAATGGACTTTTATAAAATAAATGCTGTGTCATTTATGTCTTTACATTGTTAGATTCCTTTTTTAGTGTTGTTATCTTGATTTCTTAGGGGCCTTCACTTTGGCCCAGAGGCAGTGTCTCTGTCCTTGGTGTTCACAAGTTCGAATCCCGGTTAGGGTGGTTGGCTTCCAATGGGCTCACCACCTACAGGAGGCTACGACGTGGTGCAATGAGATTATAGGTGGTAATTGTGGAGACTGCTGCCCCCGCAGCCCGATGAAGACGGATTTCTTATGCTTTTACTTATCTTGTGTATATGTCATTGGTTTGCACCACAAAGCCAATTTTATCCTACATCAAGTGTTAAAATTGCCAAATTAAGAATACTTGAATACGTTCATAATGTTTTCATTTTTATATTCTTTATTAATCATTCCAGCAAAGACTGCCAGTTAAGTGATTGCCTCTTTCTTTGCTCCCACTAATGTGACACTCACCTCTACTCTGAGCGATAGAGAGGGATGCTGAAAGACACCAGCAGGAATGAGTCAAACAAATGAATGCTTGGAAAAGGACAAACCTTTTTTCTTTCCTCTGCTTCCACTGTCACACTCACCATGTTTATCCTCTCTATTATCCAGAGGTCAAAGCCCTGCCAGCCCTGCCAGCTGGTCATCCTGCAGGGAGGGAGCAATAATCTGGGCACGGAGGCTTAGAACAGCAGCCTGGCCAGGAGAAATATCTTTCACTGCCCTCATTCTGGCAGGACAGTCATCACAGTAACAATGGGGAATGAGGCAGTCTACTACTAATTGTGAAAAAGATCAATACCGACAAGATGAGTTAATTAAACAAATGAACACACAAACAAACACATTCTCTCAATCTTGATTGTGAAGTGAGAATTTTTTTGCACAATCACATAGTTATAACTGACCCAGGAAAGAGTAAAGTAGCAGAGAAAAACATCTCTTTCAGATTGCTTGTGTGAAAGTCTCTAAATTAGGATCAGTCCCAAAGGGACCAATAACACAAATGATACACTCAACCTTCGTTCAAGTTATTGCTGCTTTGTCTGTGAGGTTGGCTGATAAAACATACAAAGCAGGCTACCCAATTACCAAGAGGAAAATAGAGTTGGTTTTACATAGAAACACAAATTAAAAAAAAAAATTCTTGAACATCAAGCCCACCCATGTTCCAAAATTGCAACATAATTACATCCAGGTTTGGGCAGTAAAAGGATTTAAGTGATTTTTTTATTCTACTGCAATAAAATAAAGCATAAAGTAAAAGATAGGGACAATAGGCTGCACAGCGGTTCCCATTATCCCAGCACAGAGACACAATGTTATTCAAAATGCTTTTCTCATTTGGACAGGTGTCCAACTACACAGCTTGAGTCACTCCATCCCATATCATGTGCCTGACTGACACATATTTCAAACCAGAAAATATAGCATAAGTAAGGTTTAACCGCTTTACATGTTGGAAAAACATATACTTCATTATCTTGCCCAAATCTGAATAAGGTTTTTATAATATGCTTAAAATTATCAATGGGATAGCATTCGAGGAGAAAGTAAAACTGCACATCCATATAATCACTGTTTACTCAGGAGTACTTACTAATGTGTCAATTAAATAATAATTAAAATTTGGCCGTGGGACCAAATCTTGCCCGCAGTGTCATTATGTTTGGCCTATGAGATAAAATCAAATCTGTATTAGAGTTGGCCCACCAGTATGTGTACCTTACATACTCTCAAAATTTGTTAAATTAAAATGACCCAAAAAGACAACAAAGAGACCAAATAGGAAACAAATACCAATGATGTGATTTTTTTCTATTACAATTTATTATGTGTTGATACTAATACGCTTTGGAAACAAACAATGAAAACATGTAAGTTTACAGTTAATTTTTCAATATATTGAGTTTTGCCAGTTTTCAATTCTGGCCCCCAGTGAAATTGAGTTTGACACCCCAGTATATGGGCACCAAAATTAACCTGAGTTTTTACTAGTTACTAGAATTGGCCTTTTTTGTAATGTCAAATGTGATAAAATTAATTTGGCCATGTTTAGGATTTATAATAGTTTGCTTAATGCGTTATACAACTAAAGCTTGTGTGTAATTCTTGGGAACACAGAGTGAAAGTACATAGTTACAGTGTGTGTGTGTGCGTGTGTGTTTTTCTGGATAAGTTGGAGAGGTGGTTTCAGATCAGCCTCAGATCAGCTCTGATCCCATGGGGGACTCCCTAAGGAAAAGGATGTGTCAGAGTTCTGTACGGCACACTCTCACACGCACAAAATCCTTTTCCACTTTTGCCCAGCTTTCCATGGCAGGCCTGTGTTCCTCAGATAAGACTCTACAATTAATGGCGCTGCAGGACCAGCACCCACAGGGGAGCCTTTACTGCATGTGTGTCTGAGTTGGTGTGTCTCTGAATTAGTGTGTGTTTTTTCAAACTCTGGAATACATTAAACTCTGCCTAACCTTCCATAAGTGAGCAGATACATGGTGTGAGTGTGATGTGGCTACGGGCCATTACCGTTACCGGTCGCCCATTAGTTTAAAGACACACTTCAAATTTTATTGATCACTCTAATAGCAAGTACAGAACATTTAGCAGTGCTTAGTAGTGAAGATGTGTGTACTACTCATTAGATTTGTGTGTGCATCAAATTTTTTAGCAAATTAGAAAATTCTTGGGTTTATTTACAGCTGTCCTTAGTAGTGAATGTTGAATTGTCAACATTATACAAGCAGTTGACAGCCTGGTAAAAAAAAAAACCTGGTTTGTCAACCTAAATTTTTTTGAGGACAGAGCGTTGTTCCCAGAATTCTTTTAACTTGATTAATATAAACAATATTTTGATCTATAAAATGAATGGAGCACAAACATGTAATACCAGAGATGACCGATAAATAGCTATCGACCAGATGATGCAAATGGAGTGCAGTTGGATCATGAGTAAATAAAACAGATAGTAATGTAGCCTATTAATACAGTATATTTCTATAATAATATAGCACCTCCATTAACACAATTAAGAAACCAGTGCTGTGAATAGATAGAACAGATACATTTCAAAGAATGCTGACTATGAGTCAAGGGACTTTGCATCAAAATGGTAATACTTGCATGTGATGTTTAGTAATAAGATAAAGAAAATTACCATTCATCTGCTTTAAGTTCAACCACAGACATGATGTTAAAAAAACCCCAGTTGACCAGAGTCATCAAAGATAGAAGCTTTGGCACCGAGAAAGAAGACATGCTGACCCATCGGACTCAACCTCTAATGAAGTGCTGAAGATTTAACAAAATAGGTAATGATGAAACCTGAGGTCCTTGATACATTACTTACAGGGAATTGCATTTTTTGACTTAATACCTATATTAATCTCTATATTATATATACTTTAGCCCAGTAATTAGCATCTTGAAATAGCATTATATCTCTAGTTTCGATTACTATTTTTTATTAGTTATTGCTCAGGATCTACCAACACCCCTTTGGAGATCTACTGGTAGATCTACCTACTCCTAGTGTAGCACTATAGCTGTACTAACTCTTGAATATATTTTTGAATCTCAATGTGCTGCAGTTCGAAGTATCCAAGTAACACACATTCAGATCCTAAATGTAATTAGGCTTTCACCATATTCCTCCGAGTATTTCTATCACACATTGAACCTTAATAGTTAAAATGAATAGGTATTACATTTTTAGCTGCTCCAGCATAGTGAAAACTAAATGTTTAATTCACTTCTTACATTAGCCACACAGTTGTTAGTATGACTGGTGACTGTTTTTGCTTCTGCAGTAGACCTCAGCAGCAGCAGTTAGTTACTTCGAATATTCGTGCAAGTAATTGTTACTGAAATTCAGAAATATTCACAAAGGCAATCAACTTCCAGTGATACAACATAACTCTACGGAATCTAACAAATACTAGGTGACCTCTGGTGCCATCATGACCGTAGTATGTAGTATCCGTACCTATGTACCTAACTAAAACATTTAAATATGTAAACATGATGACATATTCCTAACATAACAAGTCAAAGACGATATCCTGTTATTGAGGATTTTTTTTAATGTTGCTTAACAAAATTTGAGCTAAGTTCAAATAGGAAGGCTTCTCTTCATTCATATTCATGAATATGAGTTTGTATCAGGAGTTTCTCAGGAATTTGCATTTTACATAAATATGATTTAGTACATGCTAATTGAATTTGTGTTAAATAAGTCTGTGTTTGCAGTAGCTTTTATCAGAAGAAATACATGCACAGTTGTTGTTTTCCTCTTGAGACCAAACTGCCATAACATCTCTGTTCCACTCCTGCAGCAACACCATTATCCAAGTCATTTGGGAGGAGGAATTTCATCATCAGAATAATCTGCTTTGGTCAGGGTGTGTCAGCTGGTGTGTGGATTTATATTGTGCACTCTGATTTGAATGTGGGTGTTGTTTGCACATAAAGAGACAGCTTTTTTTTTTATTTTAGCATGCTGCATTTATTGATGCACTGTCAGTTTTGATTGTGCTGAGTGTGCTTTTGTTTGGGACAGAGCAACTACTCTAAAACTAAAGACATACTTGCAAGATTGCGATACAAACACAGATGGGATGTATGCCATGCAGCTGAAGGTTCATTTTACTTCATTTTCATCATTTACACTTTACAAGCCAGTTGGCTTCAAGTTATAGCTTTATCTTTGAGTGTGCTGTCATAATCAGTAAAGAAGCTGACAAGAGATAGGTACATCAATGTAAGGCCACATGTTTAATCTACCCATTGAGCAAATGGAAAGTAAATCTTCTCCTTTCGACTTGTCCCTTTTTCAGGGGTTGCCATGGCCAGCCAACAATTTCCAACTCACCCTTTCAGTCTTTGCCCCAACAGTAGTCCAATTTCCTACAGGGTAAAAAAATTGGACTACTGTTGGGGTAGTCTGTAGGTTAACAGCACTGCTGGCGGTAGTTGTTAACCCAGGAACCAACCGATTCGGTATGGAAATCCTTTTGTTGTCTCACACCTTTGATTTGGCCAAAGTTTTATACCGGATGCCCTTCCTGACTCAACCCTCTCCATTTATCTGGGCTTGGAACCAGCAAAATAAATAAATAAATAAAAGAAAAAGAAATGTGCTACCTTAACCCAGTTCCAATACTGTAGTAGTAATCGAATAGAATAGTCCTGTATGGTCATTGTACAGTGGGGGTTACAACAACAACAAATCAAGGGAGCTCCCAAGGTGCTACACAAATGCACAATACTATGTTTGATTTTTCTCAACACCAGGGTTGGTCTGGTGGCTCTGTCATGGTCATTGACTGAACCGATAATGCCAGCCACTAAATTGGTTTGTAGACTACAAGCTGTACTGCTTTCTGTTAAATATGATCAACAATGAGGTTGGTAGAGGTCTTTAGATTATTTACCATTGCAGTTTACACTGACTGAACCATATGAAGGCAAGATCTAAAAGTCAAGGACAACTGTGACAATCTTGGTAAGCATGTTTTTGTTTATTAATTTTGGTGTCATTACTGTACCAAGAGTCGTAACATTTAGATTAAGTCTTGACTACGTGAGCCCATTACATATTTTAACAAAATGCACAGAGACAGAGGAAAGAGATACTGCAGTAAAGCAAGAACTTGTGACAAATTATGCAAACCTTATATGAATTTCCAACAAAAGGAGAAATTGGCAACACTATTAGAAACCAGTAGCCATTGAATATTTTTGCATGAATTGGTTATTAGTTAGTTGCAAATTGCAATTCTTTATATAATAACATTATATAAAGTTATATATATATATATATAAAAGTTATACACACAAACACACACACACACACACACACACACACACACACACACACACATATATATACTCTGTATATGTGTAACATTATTCATTTTTTTTGTAATGGGGTAAATCAATGAAAATTATCTATAAATATATTAGAGAACTATATTATTAGGATACATGTTCCTTGGCTACACATTTTATCTACCAAGATCATTTTCCCCAAATAACACATTAAGCCAATGTTCCCTCTATATTGATGTTATATACAGACAAATTTAGAAGCAGTAACTTCACTTAAGTATTGTCTTTTAGATTCACTCTCTGCAGCTACACAGTGACTGCTCAGAAACCATCAACAAAAAAAACTCCTACCATAGCTCAGGATCATTAACCATGTTTACAGACACAAAAGAAACCATTATAGCTGACGGTGGTTTGAGGTCATCCTTCATCCTTGTTGTTATTATTACGAGTCATTTGTGCATCAGAGCCAACGGGCTAATGAGTGTTTATATCTGGAATCATCATTAGCTGTAACAAGCACCACAGCCAAACATGGAAAACACAATTGCTTCTTATAAAGACCATTTCAACCGATCACCACTGAATTTCCACAGAATCTTATAGTGCACCTGGTTCTTCAAAGAGTCTCCTCTATAGTCTTTTAAAAGCTTAGAAACTCTTTTAGTATAGTGCGGCATAATGATACAAGTTTATCTGTTCCAAGCAGCCTTTGTTGATATATTTATTGCACTTTACCCAGTAAAAATTATTAAACCTAAATGTGATTCCACCCCAGTAGAAAATATTAGAATATTTTTTACTTAATTCAATTTCCCTCACTATCTAAACATCTAAAACAGCGATAAACAAATGTAATGACAATTTAAATAATTGTTGTTAAAATAACATTTTTAGTTTTACTAAAAAAACATAGAACATAACACTAGAGAAACCCACTAAAACATAATAATTAATATACAAAAAAAATTGCTCAATATATGCAATACTTTTGAAATATCTACAAAATAACTAAATAACACAGAAATGTGTATTTTAGCACATTTAATAGCCACGTTATTGTAGCACCAAGAGCAATCAACAGGATGCCCACTGCCGGGGCAAACAGGCTGCTGCAGACTGAATGAGAAGGAGGCCTTTGAAAGCGCTCTAACTGATTCATCAGAGTGGGGGTTCTGATGTCATTTTGTCAAATTTTTAAAGATGTGACTTTATGCTATACATAGTTCAAACATAATACCCTGACAGTTCAGATCAAGAAAAAGTGATACGTCGCTATAGTGACTGAATTGCAACAATCGCTGTGCATAATTCACGATGATCATTGTGACTGGTGTAGGGTTGTACTTTTTAATATTTGAAAACTTGTAGAATCTCCCCACCTTGGTCGTTCTAGTTTAATCTGTTTTAATTTTAATTTATTACACGTCACAGAGAGTGAGACTGAAGACCAAACTTATGGCTGACCTGAGATCAGGTGGAGAGGTGGAGTTTGGATAAGCACTCACAACCCAACGTGACGTGAAGAAAGTCGCTTTCCACTAATTTAGGTTATAGTAGGTCCTTCATATATTCATTTGATGTGTAGTGTGTTTTCAAGTTTGAAACCACCACGGTTTGTTTTGTTTAAAAATTTTTTTTTTCCCTCCTCTAATTTTACCTTATTACAAATTGTACAGTACAAAGGTGTGGTAGTTAAACCAGCCGAATGAGATTGAACACATGTCAGGGGCCTAAAGTTTATGGTAAATGGAAATTGAGAGAGCTCAAATAACTAATAACCAATCAGCAAACCAAATTAACACTTCACTAATCATACCTGATTAGCTGGCAGACTGAAAAGTGAGTTTTATGCAAAGAAATAAAGTGGTACACTGTTACAATTTATCAAATGCAAAAATTTAAGGTTGCACACAGAAACCCATACACCTCGATTCTTGTTCTTTTTTTACCAAAGGAAAAAAAAGAACACAGAATACTGCTGTCTTTGTTTCAGGTCAAACATAAAACATTCAGAAATAGCAAGTGGACAGTCAAAAACACACTACACTGCTCTGACCACAGTCTCTAACCCCACAGGGGCTTTCCTGTTTGTGAAACCTACACCCACGGAAACAAATACCACACCCACACACACAGACCATGGCATTTCCAACAAATGCAATTTCACTCCGGGAGCACTTGTCACCCACAGGTAATGACGTGTCGAGCCAGTGACGAGAGGATTCGAGTTTTATGAACCCCCTGAACTGTGAATCTGAATTGGAAAGCATGGAGCATATCTGCAACATGGGCAACATGGCCTTTCAGGAAAATAACAAAACAGCATGAAATTATTCTGCTAGGAAACAGACTAGAAAGGCTGAGGAGTATAAAAAGTGAACACACACACACACACACACACACACACACACACACACACACACACACACACACACACACACACACACACACACACACACACACACACACACACACACAACACACACACACACACACACACACACACACACACACACACACACACACACAGAGGCAGGCATAATTATAGTCCAAGCACCAGGCACCTGAAGACACTGCTATGGCAACACTGAACACCAAGGACAATGGCAGCAAACACAGGAAACATGTAAGGATGAGGTAATTTCTGCAAGTAGAATCGGAAAAAACAAATAGCCTCATGGGTATTTTAGGATTTATAGAGGAGGAAGAGGGTGCGCTTTATCATTAGGCAAAAACTTTCTGAGATCCAACATCTTCAGATTAATGAGTCAGCAAACTCCTCCAAAATCAAAGAGGCGGTGAGGGAAAGTGGCTTCTCAGTATACATCCATTTAGTGAAGAAAAAGTGTTAAAGGGAATAAAGATACGAACAATTGGACTAATGGAAGATGGAGACAGAGCACGGAGAGTCTGAGACTTTGCTGCAGCTAAGAGAGTAATTGCACGATGAAAGGCTTACAGTTGATTTTCAAAAATGTTGCTATGAAATGCTGACACAATGTCTGCACTAAACTCGGAGGGAGGTAGGAGGCAAACATGCAAGGTCAACAAAGGTTTTGTCTTTAACTATCCCTTTAAAAATGGTCACTAAATAGATTTACGGTGAACAATGCAGGTTGCCCACTAAACACAAGGTTGGGTCATAATGCATTATACTTAGTGACTGCTGCAGCATCCATTAGTGAAATAAAAGTGAGTCTTGGTAGGAAGGTGCCCATTCATCTTACTGATTGGTAATGTTGACAAAATCCATGGATTGAAGTTGATGTGTTTTTCCTGGTCACAATTCAGAAGGTCAGACAAAAAAAAAAAAACTAAACCATTAAAACCACATACTTGAACGTGTAATTCAATCAAATCTAGAAGATAAAAGAACTGCAGCGATGATGCCTTGAGAAGCAAAAGAGTGCTTTCAAGCAGAAGCTTTGTGCACTGCTGCTTCACTCCCAATGAAACGATAGCTGTCCGTACTCGATACACTCCCAGCATCTGAATAATTTGCACAGGTCAGGGAGACTGGTTCAGGGCCTATTATTCAGATACTGTATAGACATCTTGCTTACTCAGCAGCAGTGATGTATGAAGAGTGTCTTCCTTGGTGCAATGCCTAAATTTACAGACGGAAATAATAGACCACTGGTTGTTATTGATGTTGCTGCCCATAAGGCACTTTTTTTATTTTCCTTTAATGTGAGAAGAAATGGGTGGAAGGATGTTGTGTTCCAGACTGGCATGTAGGCAACAGATATGGTTTGCATACATGCTTGACCTCAACTTATAACTCATTTAAGTCATAAGAAAGGAAATAAATGAGGGCAAACAAAGAAGAGGTTGAAAGAGTGAAATATTATATCATTTAAATGTTGAGATTATAGAAGCTCCTTGGTGAAAAAGTCTGTATTTTCATTATAGATTCTTGTCAATTAGTAAAGCTTGAAACTTCTTTGCTACTAAATTATTTCTGGTGTGAAATAAAACAGCTAAGGTCTACTAAATGGAATAAAATTGCATGGCAAACACATGTGAATAGGTCATGACCACTGAATGAGACCTGCAGGTTGCACTGAACAAGGCATGCATTTGTCCTATACGATATTTAAAAAACTGTTAGATTCCTAACATGCTTCATAACTAAGAGATGCTTAATTATAAAGGGAAAAAACATGAAAATGTAATTTCATGAGCAAAAGAACAAAACAGTTTTTCAAGCATATTCCAGTTTTGTAAATGTAGTGAGAGACTAACATCTCCACAAGAGAGCCAACAAATCAGTCGCCTCAATTTCCAGGAAAAGCCTTAGTCTAAACAACACACCCAAAAGGTCAGGAATTCTTTCCTCTTCAACAAAAAGGAAGGGTGCAAAAAAAAAAAGAAATTGGGAATGTTGTAGTGTCAATGTTGTTGACACAACATCAGTAGACAATGTGCTATTTAGAATCGAGCCAAGTCTTTGCATCACTGATTATATAGGAACAATGAGACAAAAACAGAGGGACTTCTGGGAAATAATGGCTTTCATATCTTATTAGGAAGCAGACGTTCTAAAGCAAGGCAGTTTTTAATAGTAAAAGTATGAAAGAGAGGTCAGGCTAACAAAGGCTTTCTTGGTTTGACTATAAATCAATCAATCAATCAATTTTTATTTATATAGCCCACATTTACAAAACAAGTTTGTCACATAGGGCTTTACAGGGTTGGTAACATCCTCTGTCCTTAGACCCTCAGCCCGGGTAAGGAAAAACTACCGAGGAAAAAACCCTTTTAACAGGGAAAAAAAACGGTAGAAACCTTAGGGAGAACCACAGGAATGAAATGAGGAATTATTCATGAGGAAACAATTTAACATTGAATCAATTCTATAATTTTCTAGAGGTGTGTACCACTAGAAAATTAAATTTACAATAAAAATGTTATACCCTATACACCACAAAACTGGGATTTTTGTAATGCTCCATTCTTGGAGGACACTCTAAAATGCATGTCTTTCTAATATATTGTAACTGTGTTTTTCTACAGAATGACATGCAGTGGCATCAAACAAGTGATGGGAGAGAAAGTGGATACGATGAAAAAGTTGCATACAAAAACAGTGAGTTAAAGACTAGTGTCGGGTGCTTCCTTTAGTAGGTGTGAACTGCAGTGTGAGCAGCAGAGATAATGTCAGAGAAAAAAAACACTGGCAGTGCCAAGTGACTTAATGGTAATAAGGATTATTAATAAGGAGAGAGGGCTTTTGGCCCAAGGCTAAAAAACTCCAGCATAATGAGGAGTCTGCACATATCCAAGAGGCATTTTCCAAGGTTTTACAAACACACAAAGGCTGGCATCCAACTCCCATGCTCCACACTGCAGCCCTACGGTAAAGGGCGGACCGTCTAGGAAAAGTGGTTTCCTAAAGCAAAGTTTGTGAGTGAGAAGCTAATGGATGCCATAAACGAGCTGTGACGGAATCAAAAAGGCTTGCAACATTCCATCTTCAGGTCTGATTTAACTGTGTTGGATATTGCCACTCGTATTTTCTACTATTCAACTTCAATGCCTCTTCCTTTATTGGTGTCACAGTACAGTGGGCATTAAAGGCTGAGGTTTGTCTTCCAAAATGTAAGCAATGGATTAGAAACAAAGCAGATGGTTTGCTTGAAGAGCAGCCCACACTACTCATTTCCACAGCACTGATTATAGGCTTTAGGAAAGAGGAAGAAGTATGGTCAACTGCCATATGTTTCCCTGCTCTGGAATAAAAACAAAACTTGCAAAATTGAATCAATTTTTTTGTTTGTTTGCGAACCACCAAAGCACTGTCTATTACCATGCCTTTTACTTGATCCATGTTTTCCAATTATTCCAAATTAAGGATCTAAACAAAGCACACCATCAATAGCATAGAAGACATTATTGTACTTATCAAAAAGTCAAAATTAACAGAGAAAAAGACCTAAAATCTCTTAAGGAGATTTTCATATAACAAATAATTAACATAGTTGGGAAGATGACATAATCCTGGACAAAAAAGGAACATTACCAAACCAAAGTTCAGGACTTCCTACAACAAACATGCAATTGCTGGTCTATGTTCTTAGTCTTTACTGTACCTCAAGGGGCTGCATATCTGCCATTATTTCCCATGCATTACTAAAGATATTGTACTTTAGAAAGCATGAGTAAGGATGCGTAATGAAATATTATGCCATCTGCAGTTTCACCATTGGCTCAAATGATTTCCTGTTCAATGCAAAAATATAAGCTATGTATTCAAATTGTTCTTCAGAATAGATGCCTTGTGGGAAAAAGACAGGGACAGGTATCTGGTTTATTGTTTTCACTAACACGTCAGACTACAGCATTATTCTATCTAAACAGCCACATATTAGGATCCAATTACCAGCATAAATGTTTCTGCCCAACAATTTTCTTGGAAGAAATGGGGGGAGGGCGGGGGGTCCATCATACAGAACATTCTGAAATACTCAGGTGAATACTTTTTAATATGAAATGGAAGGTTACATATGAAGAAATAAATACAATTCGTTTTAATGATTGGCAACATGATGGGGAAAACACATTTTCAGTTTATATTCCAGGTTATGGTGTTATAAAATCAATATAAACTGATTTGGATATCTATTTTCTCAATTTTAACTCCGTGGAAATAAAAGCTGGAACTTTCATTAATATTTCCCTCCAACAAAGGAGCCTAGATTTGTGAATACAGAGCCTGAGGGGAGAACAATGAAAGTCACAGCTCCTGTTTGGTTTCCACAAATGCAGCCTCCATAAATGCTGCAGTGCACCGCCGCCATCTTACTTCTCTATCCTCTGACTACCGTCTCGTCACTTAGACATGATCACGGCGTCAATAACGTACACATGATGTCATTTTAACAAACGTAATATTTCGAATATATCCCAAAAAAAGGTAACTCGAAGCGGTAAAAGTGACAAACGGACATTGTTAACTTAATATAAAAAAAAAAAAAAAAAACACGCCCACTGTCTAGAATCTAGCCCTCGGGATACGAAAGAATTACAACATTAACGGCTGCACAACATAACGTTTACACAATAAACATACAATAACAGACATTGTTCTTGTTTCATTAACGACTTTAAGAGTGAATCGTACCCGATGCCACACTCCGGTTTGTATCGCCACAGGGTTGTATTGTAAGTCAAACGTGTGATTTATTTTCAGTGTCTCATTTTATCAAGGTGGTGAAGGGAAAACAACCGCTAATCACACAATGTGTATTTTCTTCTATTCGTCTTTCTGTAATACTGATAAACCAAAACGTTAAGGACATACTACGATCATAATCAGTGCCAAATGCCCAACACAGTGCTCAATGAAACTTCCGCTTTGACGTTTCAAAATAAAATGGCAAACTTCGCTCTTGGAAGTTTCACATCCAAATGAATAGTTTCGTCATTTCCTTGTGTTATGATCCATTAAAAGAACAGCACAATGTAACTGATGTGTTTCCATAAGCTTATTAAGTATATTTCTAGACAGATTTTATTCATAAAAAATAATAAAGGCACGTAATGTTAGGGGCAGACACCTGAGGTTTACATACATATATAGATATTTTGTTACGCAACCTCAGATTTCTAATGTAAAATTATTATAAAGGTTTTATTTATCTGAAATTACAACTTTCTTACATTTACTCAGCCCCGCGTTATTGCTTTTACTACACCGAAAGCAATCTCTCAACTTCCGCTTAGCCGTAGCTAACAGTAGCCAGCTGAACGACGCAACAATGGCTCAATAAAACGCCACAGATTCTTAATTATAACTGGATTTTCTCACATACCTCACTAGCCAGAGTCGAAGCCGCCGAAGCGAACAGCAGTAAAAGAACTCTGTCCCACATGTTCCACCAAAAACGACGCTTCTTGAAGCAGCTTTTTCGTTACCGAGGTCTTTAACGGTAGAGAAGACAGTGGCCGTGTGTGAACAGCGCCGGTGACTGCTGTTGTCTGATGGTGAACATGGAGCAGCTGCTGCTCCAGAGCTGCATCACCTGACCACAGACTCTCCGAGGGATTTAAACACACATACACACACACACGGCACACATTCGGTGACTCTCTCTGAATGTGATGGTTTTCTCACTTAAACGTTTTTCAACCGCATTCACAGAATTTAAGGTTGGTATGAATCAGTGGTGCCCAAACATCTTCTTTATACAGAGTAGGATGGGTGTCATGTCCCCCGGGTCAACACATCCACAACCATTGCTATTGAAATTTAATTGAAACACATGAATTTGTCAAAATTCATTGACCACAATCAAAATATACTTTTTCTTATTGGATCGACATCCGCATATTACATTTTGATATAAAAAAACTATTTTATTTTTATAATAAAAGAACTTCAATAATATTTTAAAACACAGTTAAAACAGCAAGAGAGAAAAACAGACATAAAATATTTTTTCCTGAATCATCATTCACAGTTAAAACAGTTGAATTATTGGTGTCATCCACAAAACTGAACCAAACGTTACAAAAAAACAAACAAACAAAAAACCAAAACAAAAGTAAACAAGATCAAAGTCTTTTGACAAAACTGTAGATAAATATGTCATCAAATAAGATGTATGTTTTAGTGTTGACATTTAACAGGATTTTAGACACCTAATCCCTATACGGTTTATGGCTTTGTATAGTTTTATGGTTCGGCTTTGCTGCTTCTTGAATGCTGCTAAATTAAGATATTTTTAATTTGTTTTTTTTTTTACTTCCTCCGCTGGCAGTTATGTGCTTTCTTAGGCAGGTTCTCTGGTGAAATATTTCTAAGAGTAAGAGCCTAAGAGTAAAAGACCCTAAAAATCAGCACTTAAATTAAATTGCAGTTTACGTCATGGTTGTTTCACACTTTTGACTCAAATCTTGTGAAAAGCAATAAATAAACACCAATTTAAAAAATAAATTTCAGTTCAACTGAACACAATCTGACACCAGGTCAGTATCAAGTAAACAAGTCCATTCAAGTCACTGCCACCACATGTCCTTTTCACTTCTTTGGGCCTTTGCCTCGACAGTGGGTTAAAGACATGGATCAGTTTTGTGGTCTTTAACCAAGAATAATAACATTTGTATTGCAGGACTGTGATTTCTCCTCCATGCTGAGAAGCCTTTGTCCCCATCACTGAGTCACTCCACCCTGGATGTGCAGAGGCAGGGATGGATGAAGATATTTGTTATATGAAAGGGGGAGGGGAGAAGAAGCAGCCGCAGGAGCAGTGGTTAATGCACTTATCACCAACCTGCACATGTCATCTGGTCATCTGAAACCACCCAGACCCCCTGGATTAAATAGAATTCAATCCAGACTCCTGCAGGTAAAATGCATAGAGTCTCCACCTTTATTTATGTATTACGTCTTTACTTCACTGTGAGTGCTGTGGTGTGCAGACAACACATTTCATCTTATTATTAGCTAAGGCTAATAAGGAGTCTTTTCAACAAAAATAAATATGTTAAACCTTTTTTTTTCTCTTTTATATACATTTCTATGGCATCGATTTTACATTTGTAAAACACAGAGAACCTCATGGTGTCAGACTTCTAGATCACAGGAGAAAATTGTCAGCTGCTTCCATGCTGGACCAGTTGTCATTGTGTAAAAATACTATAGTCAGTTTTAAATGAAACAACAGTTTTAAATGATGCTGTCTAGCTGATGACTAAGCTGAACTTAAATTACCTACTGTGATGAATGGTGAGAGTTCCTGTGTTGACGAGAGTGCATGTTTTAGTGTCTTTCTATTTAAGTAAGACGCTTATTTGGAACCACTGACCACAGTTGGTGCTAGGGTCTCTTGCGGCGCCAAGCGAGATGTTGCTCAGGTCCCCATCCTATCAGTGCACGCAGCCATTAAACAGTTTCTTGGCTGGGGCCCCCTTGTGGCCAGGGTCCCAAGCAACAGCCTATCTTGCCTGTCCCGAAGCGCCGCCCTTGTACCAAACCACTCTCTACGTCTGGGCCTGCTCCCAGATCTTTATTTAAGCTGTGTAGGGATAAAAGTTAGAAAGTAACTCTTAGGATTATGATTAAGAATTGATCCGTGTATATATTATTGCACAGTCACATTTCTTGTAATGTATTTTTAGACAAAAGAAGCTCATGATGATGTAACTTGTTCGGGTCTCTGAACAAGTACCTAACACCACCTAGGTCACAGTAGAGGAGCTGCAAGCTCAAAGCTGAAAAAAATATCACACCATCATAAATTCACAGTGCCTCCCATCACCTTCTAGAAGTCAACGTTGACCTTGTGTCACTGCCGCAAGCAGAAGACTTTCAACCGTGAACTCTCACTACAGTAGAGAATTTTTATCCCTATCTTTAATTATATCCATAGATTTTCACAGGCCAGCAATGCATCAACAACCTTCACATGTGGTAATCAAGCCCTGCAGCACAATTGGATTCACTTGCGGGTGCACCCTGGGTATGGAGGAGGAGGGGAACAGTTGGTCGGCTGAGGCTGCGTTGGCGTGTAGGGCGGTGGGTGCAGCGAGGAGGGGTACATCTCGTAGTCATAGGTGTATGGAGGTGGAGGACCTGAGGCAAAAACATTGACCAGCGTTGGTTTCTAAGAAAATCCTTTGTCATGGATAATTAAGGCCACTACGTTGCTGAGTTTTCACCATTTTACTCGGAGTTTCATGAGATAACTGCACCCTCTAGTGGTTGAATTAAAGAAATGAACTCCCAAATATGTTTTTTCAAGACTATAGCAGAGGATATGGGTAAAACAACATATTTAGTCCAGGTAGCTAATATGATTGTGTAAATTTATATTTCTGACATGATTTTATCCACATGACCTCAGTGGTGTCTGTATAATGTTATCCTACTTTGTTTTGTGTGTCCATCAAACAAAATGTGAACTGAACAGTGTGTAGAGCTAAGGGGCAACACATCGAGGACAAGTTTAAATAAAAGATGAGAGAAGTCCTGGATCCTGTGTCAAAACACTGTACAGACAGTGGACATCTTACCATTTCCACATTGTGGAAAAAACGGAGGACAAAACTTCAGTGAAAAAAATATCCAGGGAAGACTTGACTTCTCAGCCAAGGAAGAAACCAAACACCTTTTCTTCTTTTTTTTAGCGTCAGATCCCCTCAGCTCTGACAGTCTATGGTCAGGATATTCAGTTTCACTGGAGGATAATGAGCCTGCCTGAGCGCAAAATGTCATCAGTCTCAATAAAATCTTCCTACAACTGCACTCAGACCACATTTTATATCCCACTCCATTCATTATCAGGTTGCAGATAAAGATTCATTTTCAGTAATTCATAAATTTCCAGTGATTAATTTTTCTTCTTGAACTGAATATTCTGAATTCTGAAGAACTGAGAATATCTGCAACACATTGTTCAAATAGTCCAGGTAAAGTAAGTAAGTAACTCTGACCACTACTCTGCAAATTCAAATACTATTGACAACCTGATAATATAATATTCACATCTGTACAAACCACTGTATGAGTTACTGCCACCTGGATTAGAGGTAGGGTAATTTATTCATTCATTCATAATAATAATTATGGTTTGTAAAAGGGTCCAAAGAAGAAATTGCGTCTCATGTCCCTTTAATTTCCTGAAGCGTTTTCCAAAGGTATTAAAAAAAAATCTTAAATAAACTCCCTACCGTGGCAAATGAGTTAGAGTGTCTGTGTTTAGTGATGCTGCAGACCAACCTGGATACCCCTGCGTCACAGTGCTGATGAAGGAGGTGTTGAAGACGCCGACCCTCGCTCCCTGTCCGTTCTTCAAACACATGCACACGCACAGGAACAAGGCCGCTACCGCCCCCATCAGGAACACCACGCCAAACACAATGCCAGAGATGGCAGTGCCCCTGAAATAAGCCGTATTCAATGTGAGCAGAGACAGCTGTCTCAAACAGACATGTCAAACCAACACCTAAAGATGCTGTCATGGTAATGACACCGAGTTCGCAGTTTTATGATACATGTGACAGTGTGTGTCACTGCGGAGGAGTCCGTGAATTTCCAGCACAACACAGGAGAGGCATCATTCACAGGCCTGCTCTGTGTTCTTCTTTAACTGTTAAGCATATCAGAGCAATATATGCCGCCGCCCATGAGAGCCTGTCCTGTCTGGAAAAATATATATTTTTCAAATAATTAAACCGGATGATCCTAACTTACGAGAGTACATCACCCACGTAGGCGTAGTAGGAACAGCAGAAAGGTGGTGACCCGTCACAGCAATACTCCATACAACCCTCACACTGGGCCTCGATGCCACCTGCAACAGACAATGAATCTGTGTAAGAAGGAGTACTGTAAAGACATGTAAAGACAAGATTGTACCTGAAAGAATTACGTGTATAAACTACAATCAGCAAATATTCGTGTAAAAATATCCTCCAGAGTTCCATAGGAGTCAAATAAAAACCACTTTTAAAGAACAGCTCTGGTCATTTTAGGGAAACTTTCCCCCCTCAGAAGGGAAGAAGTCTGAATGAATGCTTTAATAAAACCTTTCATGAGCTTTAACTCAACCACCAGCTTCTATTTTTACCCTTCAAAGAACAGTGAGAGCAGATTTACGAGGAGCTCAGAGAAACTAAAGTGAAGAAGTACGCGTGTGTCTGGCAATCTCACAAAACAGAGCCAGGTTTGTCCCAGAAACCCACCCGGCCCTGCTGATGAAGCTGTTATTGTTTTGCTTTATTCAGCTCTCCTTACAGAACAACGTAACATTCAGGTGTTTGTCATCACCCAAAATAATACTTTGTTTTCTCTGTACTTTAAAATTAAAAAACATATAGCATCTCAATGTCAAGTAAGGTATTGATATATTACAATAAGAACAATAGTAATAATAAGAAACTGGTTTATTAATTTACTGAATGTTAACTAAAATCACAGTGACACAAACACTCTCTACTGCTCTAAACCATTTGTTTCATTTTATGACCTAACTGAAGTAAAAGTCTGTAATAACAAAGCCCAGAGAGAAAATTTGCAGTTTTATCCAGTTTACTTACAGGAGCTCCTGCTCTACTGACAGCATTTGGGCTTTATGACAGGTTCAGGGGTTTCTGAGGTCTGGTTCTATTAGGACGATCATAGCACGATCAGTGACATACACCGTATCATGAGCTGCAGCTTCCTTTGAGAGTAGGAGGTGATTCGAGTTGTGTCAGTCTGACTGACACGGCTCATTAACACCCAAAGGGGATTTTTTTTTTTTCTGCAAGCAGATGTGACCTGTTGGTGCCTGTTAACATGTATATCAGGGACATCAAACTGAGATTTACAGCATCTAGAAAGGATGGCGATTGTGCTTTCCCTTTACTCCAGGTCTACCCATCCATCTATATATCAATACAAAATATATATAAACATAGATTTATATTTTTTATTTACCCCATAAACTGCAAAATCCTAGTAGTATATGGCAGTATGTACTGGTGGATCACCCAAAGTACACATTTGATATGATCTTGTGGGCCAAACATTATCATGTTTGTAATATGTGGGTCAGATCTGACCCCCGGGCCTGGGTTTGGCACCTGTGGTGTATATAATTAAACCTTCTGGTCATTCTATTAAGTACTTCCTGTTTGCATCTTTGCAATTTGTAATTTCTGGAATTTAACCCATCACCAAAAGGAACAGTGGACAATGCCATGCTCAGTGCACCGCAGTTGTAACCTGGCAGCTGATGGATTCGAACCTGCAACCCTTAAGACCCTGTCCCTGAAACACTAGGCCACCACTGCCTCTAATCAAGGTAATGTGTTTCTATTCCTCTGTCACACTGACATTGTCACTCCATTTCTGTTCCGTCTTCATTTTCTCTTGTAAACCTACAGGAGTCTTCATCTGCTAAGGCCCAGATTGGAAAACAACAGCCAAAAATCTCTAAAATTCACCTTTCCATCTCAGAGATAAGCCTGAATTTGTGGTATTTGGCTGATGTCTGTGACAACAGGAAGTTGAACAAATAGTCTTAATTGGATGGCCTCTGAGTGTGTTTGGAAGTATTCCGGTTAAAACTTTGCAGACTTTCCTCACAGGAACAGGAGTTTGTAATTATGACTCCTGCGGTCTGAAATGTGCACATATGCCTCCCGGCACACACCGTGTAGCAGCATGAGTGATGGCTGAGAGAAAGCAGAGCTCATGTGTCAAGCTGTGATGCAGACAAATCTCACACCAGTCATGAATGTAGCAGAAGTGTTGAGATGAAAAGAGCTGGTGGAGTGGTGGAGGCAGCAGCGGCGGCGGCTGAAGCAGCAGGTTGAGACGGGTATGCAGACAGACAGAGCTGTTTGTTTTTACAGTGCTTTTGAACGGAGCAGTGGAAACACATGGGATGGCTAGAGATCAGGTTGATTTAAGTTTAGTCTGTGTGAGGTAGAGACTGCACTGCTAGCGCCGCCATCTGTGAGACCACAGATGGGAAAAAAGGCAAACAAAAAGAATGACTCAAATATATTTTTAATGTCAGTTTCATTAATCTACAGCACAGGTGTCAAACTCAATTTCAAAGCAACCAGAAAAACCGGCATTGAGTTAGGGGCCAACTCCATATATATTGAGAAATTAACTATATACTTGCATGTTTTCCCTTCTTTCTGGACATGAAATGTTGTTGTTGTCTTTCATGTGTAATCACTGGATCTGGAACAGCCAAAGCTTATTTGTATTAACACATGAGAAATTGAAATAAAAAAAACAATCACACATCTGGTATTTGTTTCTTTTTCTTTATAGAACAAACTGTATGTGCTATAACAAAAAGCATGCATTAATAATATAACAAATTCTGAGAGTATGTAAGGTCTACAAACTGGTGGGCCAACTTTAGTACACATTTGATTTTATCTCGCGGGTCAAAAATAATTACAGTGCGGGCCAGATTTGGCCCCTGTGCCAGAGTTTGACACCTATGATCAACAGCAGAGTTCATGCTAATGTAAGAGAGTACTCCCCTGAATAGATCTTTAATAAACTAACTATGAGGAACATCAGCATTTTCACTCACAAAATCACAGAAGCTGCTGATAAATTACTGCTCCATAAAGTATGATTTTATCACTGATTTAAAATATTTTTAACTGCACAACACAAGTCAATAAATATCTGTGTAGCTTCTCAGTGATCCAGGTCATTTAATCCAAAAATGGTTACTTCAAGGGCAACAGGACATAGTAGATTACTTTACGATGTTTCAAGAAAGCTGAAAAAGCCTTGTGGATAAGAGGTAAAACATCTTCAAGAAACCTACTATGTCCAGTTGCCCTTGAAGTAACAATTTTTTTGGAAAACAGTGGTGAAACTGCTCCACTAAGCAAAAAATTATGATTTTCTCAATCAACTGTGGCTTGAGGGAAACTCCAAAAAATGTCCCTCTTACTTTAAGAAGACACAAATGCTTCAATCAGATGTCAATGATTTGAGGGGAAAAAAAGTTTCAAAAAGTAGGGCACAATAAGCATACCTCACATTTTTCATTAAACTAATGTATTTAGGTAGGATTGACGATGTGTCAGAACCTGATTTATCTGGATGGAAAGTTTTCTGCAGAATGTTGCTTTTAGGACTCAGTGTCCTCAGGGCTTTTTTTATATAGGGATTTGACTCTACACATTCCAGTCTGGAAACTGAAGTGATCTCCATGTTAATGGCTCTAGGGAGGTCCTATCAGCTGGCTGTCTGACTGGGTGGGTGGTCTTCTGGAGGTCCTGGCTCCCGTCTCTCCACACGTTGGGAGACAATGGCACCATGTCCTTAAACAACCCCCAACACGCGCGCACACGCACCTTTGGCTCATACCGCTACCAATCACAATTCAGGCTAAAAAGTTTCCAAGTCTCCTTTCTGTTCTATTAAACAATTCGTAAAGAATACAGACTAAGCACGAAGCATTAACTCCAGTTCTCCATCACTTACCCTTCAAACCCATGGAAACTCCGCCTGTTTAATGCAAACGTCAGGGTAGAAACGGTAAAAAAGCCAGTCCTACAGGGAAGCCTGTTGATACATGGACTTACCGCTGAACAAACACAGCAGCAGCGAGTTTCCCAACACCCTCCTCCACAGGTTTTCCATGAAGGTCTCCGTCCTCAGCCGAAGCTCGTCGTCCCCGCTCCGGCAGCAGAGGCTCCAGCTCCAGGTCAAGCAACAACAGTCACTAAGTGGCTCCTCCAGGTAGCATACCTGTCACGTGGGTCCCCAAAGGAGGCAGCAGTGGATGGAGTTTCCCCCAAAGCCGAGCAGAATTTCTTCCTCCACGTGTGAGGGTCTTCGTCCCACTCTGGGTCCAACCACCTCCTCCCGTCTGGAAGTCTCTGTCTCTGCTTCTGCTTCTTCTGCTTCTGCTCCTCCTCCTCCTCTCCCTGCCCCTCGAAGTCAGCCTCCACACCGCCCCCTGCGCAGTCCCTCACTGTCGCTTCAAAATAGGAAATTAAAAATAAACATATGCCTACTTTTTTAGATTGTGAAAGTGCTACGAAGACAGTAAAATCACAAAATACATGAAAAGGTGATGTCAAAAAGTATTTTAAACATAACGAGAACCTCATATATGTATGTGTGTGTGTGTGTAGATAGGATAAGCATTTTCCATCCATCTTCATCCGCTTATCCGGAGCTGGTTCGCGGGGGCAACATTCGGAGGAGGGATACCCAAACTTCCCTCTCCCTAGACACTTTCTCCTGCTCATCTGGGGGGATCTCAAGGCGTTCCCAGGACAGCCGGGCAACATAGTCGCTCCAGCGTGTGATAAGCATTTTTTTATTTAAATTTGGTACCAGTATATTAGCCAATTATTGTGCTAATATTATATATTAGCATATTTGCGTTAGCTGTAAATAAAAGGTGTATCTATAGAACAACTGAAAATTGTTACAATGGATCTTGTTGGAAACAGAATTATGTGAAAGAAAGACACACTATATTAAGGTTAAGGAAGTGGACCTGGGTCAACTAGGCTTCTGGTTCTAATCTATCACCTGCCAGGTTGCTATTGAGGTGCTCTGATCTCCGAAAACAAGTAAGTTTCTATGTATTTTTTAAAAGTCCTCACCCACCAAAAAAAAAAAAAATCCTAGAAAAATCACACAAAATATAATAGTTCTTACTTTTTCTCTTCTTATTACAAGTTCTATCCAAGGTTACCTTTCTCGAAACATTCCGCCAACATGTTTTGCACTGCACAGATTTCTTTACATTAATCTAGAGGCAACAGAAAATGGTGAATGGCATCCTTGAGGTTGTCACTAACAAAAAGGCTTTTTGTTATTGACACCCCCCCCACACACACACACACACACAAACACACTCTCTGCATCCTGGGTGGTGCAAATACTGATGCTCATTAAATAGCCTGTTTATATTCCACATATTTTGTTCACATTATTAGCAGTAAATAAATAATTAAATTTTCTAAAACTGATTTAAAACTCACATGATTTATTCAAACGTCTGCAGGCATCTAGAAGTTTATAGTGGAATGACCATAATTCTGCTCTGGGCTGAATGCCACCCACACTGAGCAGCCATGAGCCCTAATGGCTTCCAGATGCTTTGTTACTAAGCTGTAATGATGTGACGCTAAGACATGAACAAACAAGCAGGTAAAAAAAAGGAGGATGGGTGGATTGATGGATGGATGATGGATTCATGAAAAGATGAAAAAAAAAGGAAAAAAACAACGATTTTGTCAATCTTTTAGAAAAGCCATAACATGCCAAAAACATGAGTTCAAACCAATCACGTGTGCAATTATGCAGATTATAAAGGGGGACAATTTTCTTCTTAACAGTCCATAATTACAGGATAATCATTTCCTTTGTGCCGCACAAGAGCCAAGGAGGCACGAGAACGTCCTCCTCAGGCTCTGAGAGGGAGTATTGTAGTGTTTAACCACTTGTCTCCAATACCTTCTCAATGTTATTGGAGGTCTACAGTAATTGGGGGCACGTTAGGACTTAGCTTACAGTGGCTGCCCAACAGTGACAAACATTTGTATTCCTACAAGATGTCAAGTTCATATAAAAAGAGCTCTGGTTCAACTTTTGTGTGTTAGCGCCATGCAGTGGCTGTGGATGACTTCTCGTCTCACTAGTGTAGACTGAGATGTGTAACAGTGAAGGATTGTAAAGGACAGTCAGGCCCAGCTCTAAAATATTTAAGATCCTAAAGTGTTAAAGGTCTAGTGGTCTACTACTGCATTTGGTTACCTGTCGCTGGTAGTCATGTTTTGACTATTAAATCTAAATTTCATGGAGGGCTTCATAAACAACATGTCTAATAGCATTACAACTAAGACCACTAGGTTACATTGTTACAAATCTGTGTAGAAATACATGACTTACATACTGTAGTTCAGGTCCTGAAGTGCCACAGATACTCTCCCTAAACAACACATTCTTCTTCTTTGGTTGGGCTTTTGCAAACGTTTGGTTTTATTACTGCCACCTACTGGGGTTATTTTTAAAGAAAACCCTTAGAGATACCAAAGGAAAGGGTTGGCAGACACACCATGCAGATCAGTGACCTTTACATGATTATGTAATAATATTTTCTAACACAAATCCATGTATACACTCCTATTATATCATATATAGCATAAATGATGGAGGTGATGGAGACTCGGGATGTTTTACCTTAAAATCAGCAAACGTCCCTAAATTGAACAAAACACTCTGGAGACGCAAGATACACAAGTCAATGTGATACTTTATTCATGAACCTAGGACTATATATATATATATATATATATATATATATATATATATATATATATACACACTGTATAAATACTCTATATATTCTACTTCCTTCTGTGATCTCAATAACAAATAAAAATAATATTACAAAAGCCACATGATTATATTTAACCGGCTGTACAAAAATAAATAAAATTACAGGTATTTGTACAAAAGAGAAACAAAAATGTGGATAGAAAAAAAAACAGAAAAAAAACCCAACAAAATGCCTTCTCAGAAGGCAGGAGAGACTTACTTATGAAGTAGTAGCAGGAGACAAGTCCCTCTGTAGGTCTCCACACACACAAACACCTACACAAATGTGCGCACACACACAAACACACTATTCTTTGGTCTTATAAAATTTCCTCACTGAAGGTACTGTGATGGCGAGGGGAAGGTATGGCTGAAGGACAACATACTGAGGCTTTTAGAGACGTCTAGGTGTTAAAAAATGTGCCACTGGTAAAAACAAGGCTGAAGTGCTACAGGTTTATGATAAATAAGAAAATACACATACACACATTTATATTTATATATATATATTCATATATAACTGGCAAAGGTTTGAAAATAAACACTATGAACTAATTTTATTTTTCCATACCTGATGGGGTGAGCTAGTAGAATTATTCTTTTATTTTTATATATTTTGAAAAAAAAAAAAACGTCCACAACCTGACACTTAAAGGTATAGTTCAGGTTGGTCAAAAAAGTAGTTGCATAAGAAACTGAGGCAGTTCTCTGGGGAAATGGGTTTCATTTTGTACTGTCTTTGGAGTGTAAGTGTCAATCATGAAGCTCACACCAGGTGGAGCTCTTCTTTTCTGAACTTTTTTTGTTACTCAGATAAATCAAGATTATCACATTAACTTTATAAAGGTCATGTGTCGTTGAATAACGTGTTCATAACCACATAAGTAGTGTTGAATTAGGAACTCCTGTTTTTTGGAGTGTGAGACAACTGGGTCAGACTGAATATATTACTAAAAACCAAATCACAATTACTTTGTTAAGTGTATAAAATGAGTGTTTTGCTTCCACCCAGAGATTCTTACTAACATTTTTTTTAAACTTGAACTATCCCTTAAGGTGTCTGTCTAGCCCAGCTTGGACAAACACAATAAAGACACACTCTAAAAAAAAAAAATGAACACCACATACGTACAGTCACACACACACATGAACAAGCATGACCTTGGCACGGTAAGCAGCATGCTTCTGTAGGAGTCAGGATTGTGATGTGCTGAGCACAGACAGGCAGTCTGGGCCACTGCAGTTCTGTGGCAGTGCCTCTGTGGTTCCTGGCTGCAATTGTTCATGACAGTCCTGGTTCTACTTCCTATCAGAAACCCAAAACAGCACTCAAGCTTTGGATGTAAACATTTATCGCTTTTAGATCATTTTCAGAAGCGACGAACACCTGATGGTACATCTGATGTGTCATCTCAGGGTCAGATGGATGGAGTTCTCAGGGGCAAGTCCTCAACAAGCTGCCTGATTGCACAGTTCCAGCAGTGGACGCGGCCTGACTTTGGGGTCACAGCTGTTGTGGTTGAGAGTGAGGTCGTCTTGACCGATACAGCGCAGCTGACGTTTGCGAAATCCTCGACCGCAGGTTTTGGAACATGCGGACCATTCTCCGAGGAGCCAGGAGGGGCAGGGGAGAGATGAGCAAGAACGAGAGGCTAACGGACGCAGCTCCTCTGGACAATCTCTAGAGGGACGACCCTGAGGGTCCAGGCACACCACCTCTCTCTGCTGTATACCTCCTCCACAGGTCTGGGAGCAAGGCCCCCACTCCCTCAAAGTCCACTCAGCTCCACCTACTTCTCGGATAGCGTTGATGGACTGACGGCGCCCCCCGCTGTTATTATTGGATGACCCCCCGTTTTGGTGTCTAGGAGTAAAGTAGCTGTATTTTACACGAGGCCGAGGGGCTTGTCCTACAGACAGCACCTGGATGGTAATGGACTCAGGAAGTGGGGCAAAGCTGCGAAGGCGCTCCATGGTGGAAGCTGAGCCACTGTAGCGCAACAGTGCCCCACGCAGGGCAATGTCAGTCTCCATGGTCATCAGTTTGTAGTTACCATTTAAAAGGTAAGTTCCGTCCTGGCGGCGCACAGCAAGGTGGCTGGTATCCTGACGACCATTACCAGGAGCACGTTGTTTAACATCCAGGTGAGTGGCACCAGCAGGGATTGTTACAACATCCTGGTAACCAGGCCTGAAAAAAAGATAGAGGGGTCACGCTCAGTTACAAGATGATGCACAGTCATAGAACTTCACCAACACATCTGAGTGTTTTTGGGGGAAGGGATATCTTACACCTAAGATGAACTAGTAAATTTTGAATCTCAAAAGCTAATAACTTATTTTATTCAAACTCTTAATTTATAAAGAAAGAGTTCATCTGCTGGCAGTGTGTACTGTACTTTCTGCCACATCTATTGCTCATCATTAATGTAAAACATATGCTATTTATGGAACAACATCGACATGAAAGAGAATCCCAAAAAACTCCCCAGGTCTGTGATAACATTTCCCTGTCATATGTTTACCTAGAACGTTCCAGGGAGCCGGAGATCTTCCTGCAGGTAGAGCCATCCCCGCCACACACACCACACTTATCAAAGCGTCGGGTGGAGCCAATGATACGGTCACATCCAGCCTTCACGCACTGGCCTTGAACACAGACAGAGGTGGAGTCTGGGCTGCACGGTGTTCCGTCCGCCACCTGGGGGCAGCAAAGTAACACAAATACAGGTCAGGTCGACTCCAAAACAGTTACATAAGTGTCCAAGAACAAGTGAAAATGTGTCTTTTTATCGTTCCAGAGTTCAGCCTCAGGGCTTAAAAGGAACCAGCGATTGATCTTCTCGGCTGCGGGTTCTCACATGAAATCAAACATTTTTGTAGCTCTCACCTTAGATTTGAGGACAAAGAAGTATCCAGTTCCCTTGGCCCGGCAAACCAGCTTGCAGCGGTCTCTGGGTGAGACTCCAGCATACTTGGGAACCCACTCAACACCCTCTCCAGAACCCAGGGACACCTGGGCTGACATGTCATTATGGGCCAGACATTGCTCTTCACGGAAAGACAAGCCTGAGGGAGACAAAAAGCTAATTTAACCTTACTTTCACTTCACCAAATAAAAGCGGAAATTCTATTTTTTTTGTTTTTTTTTTCACCATTGTTATCTGGACAGGCCTCAGTGTTGCAGGAGCGGTACTGGATCCGTTTGCCTTCACAGTACTTGCCCCCATTTTTGGGCAAAGGATTGTCACAGGATCGGAAGGAATACTGCACTCCTCCTCCACAGGTCCGGGAACAGTCTCCCCAGGGTCCCCACAGACCCCAACCACCATTGACAGGAGTCTGAAAGCAGATGACATAAAGGCATGAGCATGGTTGAACCCAGAGTGAGACACTGACTGGTCCTGCCACTTGTTGAAGCGGACACCTACCTGATGTTTGGCAGCTTGGCTCTTGGTGAGACACTGTCCTGCTAGGCAAGTGCTCTCATGTCCGCATGGTGTTCCGTCAGCCCAGGGAAAGTTCTTTGTCTGGCAAACCAGCAAACCGTTGGTGGTGGTCACTGTGCACCAAAGAGCAGCGCAGGTGGTGCTCAAGTCAGGGCAATGCTGGGAGTCATCACCAAAGGTGAGTCTGCACTGATGGTCAGCGTCATAGACTGACCCAGGTAGAGGTTGGGGCAGGGTCTGAGGTTTGACTGGTTTATCCAGAAGACACTGGCCATGGCCGTTGTCCAGGAAGGTGGTGATCATGAGGGCAGAACATGGAGACCATGGCTGCTGCTGGTCCAGGTTGGACAGAGTGGAGGCCATCATGTGAGAACCCCAGTGGGCCCCGTTGACCCCTGAGCATAGCTGAGCATCGTCATGGGGCATGTTGAAAACGTGGCCTACAGGGCAGAGAAGGAATTACAGTTTAAATGTCCCACATCACAATCATTTAAATTTATACCAATTTTGCATTAGGATCTATTAAGTTCTAATAATTCATTTTGATTTTTAGTTGTTTTAGTTGACAAGGTCCTGTGTCTGCGTAAGATAATAATAATGATATTTTTGCTAGACTTCTATGTTTTCTTCTTACACATACCCAGTTCGTGAGCCACAGTAAATGCTGCTTGAAGCCCATCATCCTCAATAATGGAGCAACTTCTCTCAGGGTCACACACAGTGCCAACATCTGCCATCCCCAGGGTGTCACAGGAGTGTCCCCCACACAGATCCTAAGTGGCAGAAAAGGAAAAATTAACATCTGAATTCAGATAAACTAACATCAGTCACCTTTTGTGATCATTTCAGGTCTAACCGTTCTGGTGAAGAGCACAGCGGTGTCATAATGCTCTGGGTGTCGATCACTGAGTGGGTTGTGCTGCCGTTGCCACTGGCAAAAGTTACGCAGCGTCATGGCGGCGTTTGACGATACCTGGGGGCCTCGCTCCTCTTCATACACAACCAACAGCTTCACTACTGCCAGGCTGATGGAGTTGTGGATGCTAGGATGGCGATAGAGGCGGGATGCCACCGCCATTATGGTCAGCAAGTAGGGTTTGAGCCCAGCACCGTGGAACTCGGCCATGGATTGGTCAGCTACCAGCATGATCTCTAGGTAGCGTGGGGTAGACACAAAGCGCCTGGTTCTGTGATGATCTGGAGTGAAGAGAGAGTTGGTTAGGAGGGTTCAAGGTTTGCAATTAAAAAGGAGAAAGTGTCCATAGGCCTAAATCATGTAAATCAAGCCATGTAGGAAATTCAGACAAAAGAATTTTGCTATAAATAAGTAGTTAAATTTAACAGGAGCCCACTGCACAAACCAGAACTGCCTCTGTGCTCAATAATAGTTCCTTTTTTTCCCCCACTTTTTCTGGGAGTACAGACTCCAGATGTGCCTACAAGAGGTGGCTGCCATGACTCAGCGGCATACTGCTGATGGCTCCTCCTCTTCTCTTTTAGCTCCACATTCCTAAAATGACCCTCTCTGGTGGGAAAAATTGGAGAAAATCCTTCCTGGAGGAAGGAAAAAAAGTCAAGAAGTACCAGGAGGTGCTTTCACACGTCTGAGCACCGCTAGGCCCTGGCTGGCCCCAACTTTACTGCTCCACCTCCCCTTCATCGGTCACACCTCCTCCTGTCTCTAATAGACTTTCCTCCACCCCCACTCTTTCCTCATTTTCCCTCCTCCTATCTTTCCCTTCCCTGCTGTCAAAAGGTAGCTGAGTCCATTCCATACACAGCACATCCTGGCACATGAACAGCTCCAGCTGACTGCAGTTTGAAGCCAGTTAATCAGTTAAAGCTTTGCAGAGTTTTGAAAGTCATACAGGTGCAGGGTAATGTCTTCTAAAATATCAACAAGTCTTTTCTAAACCTGGATTTTATTAGTTGTGGCTCATGTTGAACCCTGTTCAACATGAACATTGGGAACAGACGCTGCACTAAATAAAACACAGGAAAAGTCATTTGACTTTGAGTTTTTTCCTGTCTTTATTACCAACAGATCTATGGAGCAGATTTTTTTTATTGTATTGTAAAAGTATTGAAAAATGATCTAAAACCCATGTTGGTTTATATACATTATAAAACTTAAAAAGAATGATCAGATGTCAGATGATCCATCATATCAGTCATTTTTGCCAATTGCAAAGTAATTGCCAGTAATTATATTTGCAAATTAGGTTTCAGGAGAAAATACTCTCAGTTGATACTTTATCTTCTGCAAAGTTTTTAGTTGTGTCCAACCTGAGCCCTGTCTCTAAAACTTCTGTTCACGTCCATGTCTAAAGTGAGCAGGTCTAAGATTTTGGTTTCGAACCAGGTGGAGTTCTTCCTCCTCACCTGTCTGCTGTGACTCTGCTCCTTTGTGCGGCACTTCTTTCTCCAGATTCTTTGGCACCCGCGCCTCGTCCTCGTTGACCCCACACTTGGAGCTCTCCTCCTCAGCAAAAGTCTGCCGGTCTCTTCGGCGGATCCTGTGCACCTCCATCTCCTTCTGCTCCTGCTCCTCCTCCTCACCGGTGGAGTTAAGGGGTTGGATGAAGTACTCTTCACCCTGATAGTAGAATCCGCCCGCAAGGCCGTCGCACAGGTTGAGCGCAGCCGCAGAGCTCTCCTCTCCGTTCACCGTGCCGGAGAAGAAACAGCTCGGTTCGGCTCCGCTCTTTTGCTCCTCGGAGGGCTCAGGAGTCCCCACAACGTGGAAGACGAAACCCGGCGCCAGGAAGTTCTGGTCAGGTTCTAGTTGCAGCAGGAACTCGGAGCCGAATACATCCAACCGGTACACCTTCATCTGCGCCACCTTCTCTCTCTCCTCGGGAGACACGGTCCGCCACTGATTTGTTCTGCCTTCAAACCGAACCGCCGGGTCCAACCTGACCGGCACCACAGTGCTCTCTTCCCATGCGCCCTGCACCACCGCGCTGACGCACAGGATTAACCCAATGGAGACGCGTAAAGACCACATGATTGAACCGTGAAATCCGTGGAAAAGGAAAGAAAACGCACAATTTTGTCCAAGTAAAATCCGTATAAACGAGTGTTTAAACTCTCCACACTAGAAACCTACAAAAGACAAGTCTATAAAACTGTCCACCCGCTTAAAATCAGAAGATGGATCAAATCCAGTGCAAAAGTTTAAAGTTAGGTGCAGATCGGACCTGCGGCAATAGTTTTTAACTTATTTAAAAAGAAAGTCCCTTCAGTGGATGAGAACGGAGGCTGGGTCTCAGCAGCAGTAAAATCCAACAGGTCTCTGCAAAAGTCAGCAGATGTTTCCGTCTCTGTATGCTTGGAGTTTGGGGCAGGCGTTTATTTGCTCTGCTGGCCCGTGGCTGAAGTTGTGTGTTTCTCTGCTCTAACACCAGAGCCTTGCCTCCCTTATATGCCCCTGCCCCGGGTCCACCCCTTTTCTGAGGGGCCTTTGATGTAAGAGGGGCCAAATCCCGTGCGCAATGAAAACGCAACAGCGACCTGGAGCGTTGCCATAATAATCACCACTCAGAGTATACACAAGGGAGGTTTGCGGAGGACTGTTTTTTTTTTCACAGTAGAAACTCTACTAATCCATCACATGATCATTAGTGTCCGTTATCAACGTTGGATGTAATATGTTCATTTCGACAAAATGAAAACTTTGGTACCGAGGCAGTGCACTACTTTATAACTAAATAGGGTTTGTTCTGCTCCTTTCCAGCCTCCAGTGGCTGCTGTGGTGCTGTGCGGTTGTGTCACAGTGGCCATGGGCTCCTGGAGCCGAACACACCACCCCCTCCTTCTCCTCTGTGCCAAGCCGGCTGTGGTGCGCCGTGGCCGGCATCCACGGCTCCTCTCTCCCCGGGTAGAGGGGAGCATGGAGGGGCCACTGAGGTCTTAAGGTGGAGCGGATCCTTCGAGGAGAAACCTCAGCGCTCACGCCAAGGCAGGGGGAGCCCCCGTCCTCCCGTGTGCTCCTACATCGTCCCTTCCTGCTGTAGCAGACAGCTTTTTAACCGAGAGTATCACAGAGGCGGCAGAGAAGTTCAGTTATTATCAAAAAGTCAATTTACACCGCACTTGCTCCCAGAATAGTAGAAATAGGGAAAAATAAAGAAACAAAACTTCTAATTTCTCCCCAAACTATAGTAAAGTTAGTTAAAGATACATTCATTTCTGAATATATGTGACGTATACTGTATGATGCATCATTACATTGACGTCACTTAAAATGAGGATAATTTGTTCTAATTAGTAATCGAACTCATAAAACTTGTATTGTATTTACTGGCATCATTGACTGAATGTGACTCACAGAAAAAGAAACAATACCGCTGACGCAGATTCTTGTAAGTCCTCCTTAAATGCAATATGACGCCAAACGGCCAAGCTGCAATTCCCAACTTCTCCACGGGTTGGTAGGCTTGGGCCGCAGAATTTTTCGGAAGCGCTTGCGAAATATTGCATAATTATCCGAAAGGTGGCGCCTTTGTATCAGATTTAAACTAACAGGTAAAGACAAACTGCACCGCAAGGGAGAAGCATCCACACAAAGACAGTTAAACAGTTTAAGGCTAATGCGAATAGATAAATTGATAATGACAGTGTTGTTAACATAATTTAAAGGAATATATGTTGCAGAGTTTGTTTCCGTACTATGTGATGTTTGTCCTTCCCAATAAACAAAATCTAATTTACCATGTAAAAACATTAAGAAAGTGTTCAAATTAAAATAACTACATATAGATGTATTTTATAGAAGTGCCTGTGCAACAGTTACACTGTACATGTATTTAATGTGCGTGTGTTTAACGCAGTACACACACACACACACACACACACACCATTCTATACCATTTCCACAGCCTAGCCACAGGTTTCCCCGTTTTCTTGATATTTTGTGGAAACACAGTATTTTGATTTGTCCGTGACTTTCGGAGGGAAAATCATGTACAAAGCAAAATACTGCGTTTCCCTAATTTCCCAAAGTATACTTCCGAGTGATAAAATAATAGTGATAAAATAATATTTATAGAAATAAAGTTCTATCTATCTTTATGAAAGGTGTACATAAGCTACCTTTAGCGCCCATTGAACTTCCGAAGAAACGGACCGTTGCTTAAGGACCGGGTAGCGGTATCACAGTCTGTAGGAAGTCTTAAGCTCCTGAAGGGGCTTGATTCGTTGGACCGCTGGGAACCGCTGAAGCCCGGCGCTTAGCACCTTTAGCATCTTTTGGTTCTCCCTCCCCGAAATTAGACATATGAAATGTCTTGCTGCAAACGACACGTTTGGGTGTAACCTTATTTCGCCAGTCTCCTCGGTCATAATTTACACTTATTTGTGTTCAGCCACACATTGTTGAAGTTGTTTCGGCATTGTTACAGGACTGTTGTTTGCGTGTTACCGCTTGAAGTGATCTGCACATTGCTATTGCACGGTTGACGCGCGTGAAGTAACAGTGGTCGACCATATCAGTGCGGGAGATTTTAAGCTTAGTATTTTAACAAATATCTAATGCAACACGTTTACATCGAAATTATAGGTTGCCATCAGTAGGTGATATCATTAGGTTGAAAAAAGGTCCAGGACTTTTTCAAGGCTTTAGGAGTAAGGTAACACCTTTCAGTTTACCTTCAAAACGTACAGTACGTGCCCCACATTAAAGTGTGCATGTGATATTTAGTTAGTGGTTATAAATACGCTTATTTTGATTGACAATGGTCAGGTCTGATTTTTATGTAAGTGTAAACACCACAGTTAAAGATATATTTTCCCTAAATTAACAGATTATTAAGTGATTTGAAAAGAATGCTTCAATTAGAAAAAGGACAGAGAGACAAAATGTTCAAATATAGATTTTATGTACATAAATTCACGTGGATGACAAGAAAAGAAGAACAATCACTAAATTCTTATAAAGGACAGATTCTGCACAGTCAATGTCCCAAGTTAAATAGTTTTCTGATACAAAAATTAGTATAATAAATAAAACTCCTCTGATTGCTTTTTTTCTTTAAATTCACAAAAATTAGTTGTACAAAGAATAAATTACAAGTTCAGTGCTGTGTTTCTGTTGTCTGGTTAAGAAGAGTTCTGCCTCTGGAACGGTCATATGTTGTGTTTGTGTGTTTAACAGTGTGTCTGGAAAAACTGATCAGACTGATGGAAGCTTTATTGTTGTGTGTCTGTAAGTTTATGGTTCTGAGAAAAGTCTAACAAATAGGTGTGAAATTGACTCGAGTGACAACATTATGAGAGTCAGCGGTTTGTAGACCCTGTTTGTCTCATTTTCTATTGGTGCCAGAATGGTGAGGTTTTGCCAGGAAGTAAAACACAACAAGCACAAAGTCCTACGGAAAAGTCCATCAAGTGACCTTTAAGTAGATAAGCAAATGAAGACACTGATTGTGTTGTTTTTTTTTGTCTGAGAAGCTTTAACTTACTTTTTTCAACTGTTGGTCCTCACTGACAATAAAATGAGATGAAACCAATTTATAGTAAAAGAAAAAACACGTCAAATGTAATGATATCAAATTTTCTGGTAAACTTCACCCACCAGTAACTTTAAAATAAAAAAAGGTTATATTTTCTCATAGTCAAACTTTGAACTTCAAATTATTCTAAGTGTTGACAAGAGTTAAACTGCAGAGGGACAGTAGTGATTGCTTTTGTTTCTCTAGTTGTTGCGAGTATCCAGGGCACACATTGTCATGTTAGCATTAATTCAGGTAAACAGACGCCGCCACCACATCAACAATGAAAACTATACGACACTGAGACATGGAACCTCTCAGCACCAGCATCGTGATTAAATACAAGCCGAACTGAGAGTGAATAACACATGTCTACCGTACAAAACAGTCTCAACACACAAACAAAAATATCAAGCTTTGCCCTAAACTGAGTTTGTTTCTCCAAAAATGAGGAGTGTCGTTGTCAGTTGTGTCCCTTGGTCAAACTTAAATTGGTTCTGTGGAGCAAAATACTATTATATTTGTATATATATTTTGAATCTAAAAAATGTTTTTAGGATAGTTTGAACAATTCTTAGGTGAGTTCTAGAGACACAAAATGGAGCCGTGACCACAAGCAAACATGCTTTTAATGTTGAAGACCAATAGCCAATTGAAGAACAATTTTTTTAAGCAACTCTTAGGAGAATGGTATAAATCCTTCAGTTACTTATGAAATATGTGACATAATGGCTGTGATTCAAAATATTTATCTATATCTTGAACATTCAGTCTCAGAAAATATATCTTGTAACTTGAACACTAAGTGTAAAAACTGAATTGAGATTGTTGCTTTGAAAACCTGATCTATGTTGGGATCTTTGGGTAGTTGCTACAAACATTGCTACAATAGTTGTTAACTTTCCAGTGATTTCACATTTTTTTAAAGATCTTCCCGTAACTTATCTTCTTGTGCTACCTATGAAACATGTGACCAAAACAATTAGGGGCGATGTAGCAAGGGCTCTTGTCCTGGAGACATTCATAACAGAAGACTGGAGGGTAGCACTGTAAAAATACCCACAGTGACAAGAACACACACAAACACCATTTTAAAAAAAAGACATCACGAATGCTGTTACACACAAGGGCTTCAGCACTTGGATGCCAACATGTAGACAATCAGTCTTTGTCAAGTGAAAATGACATGCAGCTCCAGTTCTTAGTTAAACCCGGAAATCACAAGGGATCGGTGCTTGGTGCAGCTACGGTGATTCCAGATCATTCTCTGGGATAGGTCAGATACATCCAACCATACCAACATGTGTGAGAGTCTGTAATGACCCTTCTAGGCACTAACAATTACAATCCAATTTGTCCTTCATTCAGAGGTCCAGTCACTGGTCACATAGTCGACTCTTTCCGGGAGTTCAGTTTTCACCATCTTCGGAATTTCCTCCCTTCGTCTTGGCCACTCAGCATTTTCTTGTTAGACATTGTCTGAAGGCGGATGGGCGAGCGTTCAACATGCATTCCTTGGACAGTTTTCCATCTCGGTCCTTACACAGCACTGTTCGACTCTGCCAGCCTGTGTCACAAGTCCTGGAGCAGGTCATCCACTGGCCGGTCACCCACTGAGGCCCGGGTGTTGGCGTTGAGGGAATTAAAGCTGTAGTTGGTCCCAGGACAAGGGACGGAGGGGTAGGCGAGGTTGTAGTGGTGCTACTGGTGCTGGTGGTGGAGGTGGATTTGGTTGTGGTGGAGACTGTGGTGGTGCTGTGCGAGGTGGTCGTTTTTTGATTGGCAACCAGTGGAGGTGATGGCTGTTGTAAAGGTGTGCGCCGAGGCATGAAGAAGCTGTAACGGACATCCAGGGGCTTTTTAGCATCAGTTGCTAGGATCTGAACCACTAGACCCTCTTGAAGGGGCCCAGGACCCATGCTGTGAAGCCACTCATCCCTCTGACTCCAACCGCTGTAGTTGAGCACAGTGCCATTGAGAGGGATGACCGTCTCGGAGGTGGCGATCATGAACTTGCCGTTGAGGAGGTACTCTCCACTGGGCCGTCGGAGGGCCAAGTAGGCGCTATAGCGTGTCTGGTCCTTGGCCTTGTATTGACGGATCTTGATGTGGGTGGAGCCAGGAGGGATCTTTACCACGTCTGTGTAGCCTTTACTGTTAGGAGAGAAATCACACCAGCTCGTAAAAATTTTTTAAATTTTTAAGAGGGATTAGAAGCATGGTTACTATTAATCAGTGACATGGTTTACGTCATTTTTGCCAAATTAGGACCAGCTCACGTTTCATGTAAGCTAATAATTTGTTCTTCCGCGCAGGCAAAAAATCCAAGGGGTGAGAGTTAAACCAACATTGTAATGCTGTAATGCAATAGAGGGGTGTAAGTCAAACCAATTAGATTTCAGTATTATGCTACTTCTTTAACCCTTCATTTTAGGTCTATAGAAACTATAGAACAACCAAGTGCTATTCTAGAGATTCATAACTAAAATTTTCAGCATAACATTTATTTTCCCAGTGACATTCTCATGAGGAATTCAAGGTCAGTAATGTCAGAAGAATAGACTAGTACACTAAAAAAGTAGATTACTTAGTAGAAAAAGTTTTTTTGGTCACTTTATTCACTGCAGTTTATTTCAAGGATTTTGATCATTCATGCAGGGGAAGCAGCTGTTCTCACCTCTTTTTTGTGAAGTTCCCCATCATCCTGACACACCCTGTGCTGTCCCCTCCACATATACCACACTTATCAAACTGCAACTTGGAGCCAATGATGCCGTCGCAGCCCGTTCTCACACACTTGCCCTTCACGCACACCGAGCTGCTGTGGGGTCGACACTCTGTCCCGTCAACAACCTGAAAATGTGAATGTCAAAAGTACTTTAACAACATGAATCTGTTTATGCTGTTATTTATTTAGTTACATCATTTTGGATCCACTCACCCTGTGAGAGAAAACCACATAGTATCCTGTCCCTTTGGCTCTACACGTCAGTTTACAAATATCTTTGGGCAGAACTCCTGCGTATTTGGGAACCCACTCCACGAAGGTCTTCACTCCTTTGGGGTCAGTCTGAGGCCCATTGCGCACTTCACACTGCTCCTGACGGAAGGTTTTATCTGGTGAAAAAGTTGGATTTAATAAGATTTCATACTGTTTTTTGCAGAATGGTGGATTATTTTCAATCACATAAAGAATATGTCTGTGCTGAAAACAGGCATAGAATTGCGCATTATTTTGTTTAATTGTGTCCTTGTGGTTCTGATTTTATTATTTTATACACGATGACAATCACTTTTATTTTTAGAATGTAAAAACAAGCTTAAGCTTTACGGTGATATCACCAGCATGAGTCATGATGATGTTTTTGTGCCTGCTGTGTTTTGGTGTCATTGGCGTACATCTTTTTGAAGAAGATTTGTTGCATTTTCTGAAAAAAAACTTGCAGTATGTGGTTCCACAGTGTAGTTGTTGGCATGCCTTCTTGAAAGCAAAGGGTTTGACTCACAGAGGAACTACATGCTTGTATGTGAATGTAATTGAATTCTCACTTGATGGTGGACATGGTGTGACACTGCAGGAGCGATAAATGGCTCTCTTTCCTGTACAATAGCGTCCATTGTTCCTTGGTGGTGGGTTGTTGCACAAACGCTGAGCGAACTGAACGCCCCCTCCACAGGTTCTGGAGCACGATCCCCAAGAACCCCAGGAACTCCAGCTTCCGTGGTTTGACACCTAAGGAAGGACAGAAAAATTGGAGATTTGGGATTTTGAGATATGGCGCATAGTGGACTTGAAACTTAATGGGTTTCAGCTTATTTGAAGCATGAGTTTTGAGAGTAAGAAAAAAAAAGAAATCTAAAAGAGTTAAGAGCCATCCATTTAACTCCAGACCTTAAACCCCTCTCTGCCTGGATTAATTATTTCTCTACTATGGAAATGATTCCATAATCCTGCCATTTAGAAATTAGCTTCTTTGGGAAACTGGTATTTAATCTGGTTTCACTTCAGAGTGTTTGCAGAGTTTGTGTTCTTGTTGCCACTGTAGAAATTTCATGTGCATTCATGCATCGAGAAATGTCAGAAAAAGTTAGGTCTGAGGTTGCTTAGTCTTTCATTGTTGCTCTGCGCAGTAAACTTGTCGTCAGAGAGTAAAACCAAACCTGTCCAAATCATGGCCAACACATGCATGCAGTCGCTGGCCAAAAAAGTGAGAAACCCAGTTCTCACAAAATTTGGGACCAACACAGAAACCATTTTCATTCCTGCTGTTTCTTTGCACCTTCTTGGTGACTGTCTCACTGATGCAGACAAATAAACAGACTGTCAATAGTCTGCCAAGGGCAGATCTGGTAGTTTAAATAATTTAGGCCAAACTCAATTTACCTCTCTATTAGTTAAGCCAAGAAACAAATCCCATAGATCAGCAATGGGACAGCTGATCTATGGGAGCAGACCACACAGTAAAGCAATCTGAGGTCACAGGATTTTCTGCCCTCTTTTATATATTCTGTCCCATGTGCAGTATATTAGCTAAGTAGTCCATGATACAGAGACATGGGCCAAAGGAAAGTGGAGAAAAACACATTATGTCACTAAATCTAATAAATCTAATTCCCTGACGCTGTTCTTCTTTTCCTTCTTCCTTCACCACATTCTCCGCGCACCAATTTCAATGTTTGGCTGTGTAATCTTTTCCACCAACTGCTGCTTCTCGAAGTATATTTATAAACTTTTAATAAGTAACTTATGAATCTTCCTGCGTAAAAACCTTGGTTTTGGATTTCTTCCACAGACAGACTTAACAAACAAGACACTACAAGATCAGTAATTGTGTTCAAGTTGATTACAGATGCAATTTTTCTTGACACACTTGAATAAAGAAAGATTCATTCTAATAAACTCCATTTTCCACTTAGACAGGGCTAATCTTTATCTGTAGTTCTTACCGAGTAGTGTCGTTTCCGAGTTTTGTCCACACACTTTCCCTGAAGGCAGATGCGTCCCTTGCCACAGGGTGTCCCCTCCACTGCTGGTAGCTTCTTGGTCAGACACACCATCTGTCCCTGGCGGATCACAGCGCACCATAGTCGGGAACACACGTCCATGCCTGGACAGACAGTGTACTCAGGGCCAAATGCAAGGCGACACTGGCGCACGGCGTCATAGCTCTGCCCTGGCAGCTCCTCAGGGCCGAGGAGAGGCTGACGAGGAGAATCCAGGAGACACTCAGCTGCAGGAAAAGAAAGTTCAGGCTTTGGAATACAATATATAATATACCAATAACAGGCAGAGGACGGGAGACAGATCTGGATGTGGAGGAGGTAAAGATGCTGGGATTCACTTTAGGAAAGAAAAAGGATGGACAGGATAAGAAATGAGGTCATTACAGGGGCCAACACAGACAGGAAGGTTTGGAGAAAAAGCTAGAGAAGACAGATTGAGATGGTTTAGGAGGAGGCACAGTGGATACATTGGTAAAAGAATGATCGTAGAGATGGAACTACAAGGTAGGAGATAAAGAAGAGACTGATGGATGCAATGGGGGAGGACATGGAGGTAGTGAAGGTTAGAGTAGAAGATACAGAGGAGATTTGTTTGTGAGGAGTAAGAAAACTTCACTTTTCTTCATGTTTCTTAACGAAACACAAACATGAAGAACAAAGGTTTAGGAATGTCCCCAGTGACCCTGATCTAATTGGACTTCAATGGTTAATTAGCAGGAGGATTTGAACCCCCTGGACCCAGGTCCTGTTAGTTAACCACTCGGCCACCATTACCCCACTAAAAGTGATTAGACACACATTATATAGGACCTGAAAGTAGTAACTATTAGTTGTTTATCTAGTTTTTTTGTCTTAAACACACCATTTCCATCATCAAAGAAGTCCGTGATGGTTGCAGAGGTGCAGCGGCTCCAAGGTTTGGAGGCATCGATGGAAGTGAGGATTGAAGACATTAGGCGCTTGTCACTGTTTACTCCGAAGCGTTCCTCGCAGAACTTGGAGTCATCATGGGACAAACCTAGCAGGTGCCCTGCAGCAGAGACAAAAGAGATGTAAGAACAAAGGACAGGAAAGGATAGGCCTCAAGTTCACACTTGCTGCTGGAATTAGAAGAAAAACAGGGCAAGAGCTAAGGCATCAGGTGTGATGTGATGTCAGACAATCATGAATATTAATCAGTGTGAGACAGAGGGGCTGACAGGATACAGGTCCTGACTTGTCCAGGTTCATTCTCAGTAAGTTGTGTGTTAGTGGGCAACTCTCCCAGTGACAGTTCTTGCGACACAGACATCAGAAGTATTTAATTTTAATTTAAAAACTGTATTAAACCAAATGAATGGCCAAGTCAATTTGAAGTAATAAATTCTACATTTAAACTGATAAAAGTAAAAATAACAAATACATCTGGTTTCTGCATTTTATAACAGCACAGTTTATTTACTTCGTAGGGAGTTCTAACTCTAATATTATTTGCCTCTTGAGGAAAACCTGATGTTTTTAAACTGTTGATTTGTGTTTGTGTCTCCAGAGCTTTGTAATTTATTACAACTAAATAAATCCGATTTTGAGATGAAATCATTATAGATTCACTAAAAACTATATTATATATGTCTGTCTGAGCATAGCACTGTCCCCACCCACATAGCTTCCAGTGGGTTCAACACCCACAGGAAGGCTCACAGTGTGAAGCAGTGTGATTTGGGTGGTAGTCATAGAAACTACTGTCCCTGCTACCAGGTTAGAGGAAGAAGAATAATTTATTAATCTTTGTGATTTTCAAATGACAGAAACTTGCAATTGTAAAATGGAATGCTAACACCTGAACTTAATCTTGATTTATTTTATTTAAGACCTTCACTGTTCCTGAATGAATGTGTATTTTCCTCTGTATAATGTGGTTGCAGCCTTACATTCACAATTACACATTTGGCAGAGGTTTAAGTCCAACGTGCCTTCCAGAGGAGGGTTAACATTATGGATACAAGACTCTCTGCTCTCTTCTGCTTCTCATCCTAAAACCACTACGCTATGGAACCACCATACCTACCTATTTCATGGGCTACAGTAAAGGCAGCATGGAGCCCGTCGTCCTCTATGACTGCACAGCTTCGTTCCGGTGAGCAGATGGTGCCCACGTCCGCCATGCCCAGAGTATCACAGGAGTGGTGACCGCAGAGGTCCTGAAGAAGAAAGACATGGTTTTAACAAGGCTCAACATAGAAGATACTTCATCCATCCATCCATCCATCTGTCCATCTGTCCGTCTTTGTCTGCTTGTCTGTTTCCAGATTGTGGAGGTAGCAGTCTCCCCGACCACCACCCAGATGGTGAGACCACTGGAAAGAGCCAACTAACCTAACTGGGTTTCAATCTGTCCCAGGATGTGAACCCCGGAGTTCCACACCAATGACAGAGACACTGACTCTGGGCTAAAGCCAAGGAGGAAAATTCAACTTTGACAAAACAGATGCCAATATTCTTTCTCTACCACAATTCAAACTAAAATTACAGCTGTTGGTCAGTGTCAACTTCCATTATGCTTTTTGACTTTCATCATAGTGTCCTGCATATTTACTCCCACATAATATAGATAAATGTCCATTTTAACTGACACACAGTTAGTGAATTGTCCCCCTTCTTTGTCCTCTGATGCCCAATTCCCCCCTGTTTCTCAGAGTCAGAGCAAGCATTGATCGTTTTTTTTTTTTTAATTCCCACACATGTCCATGCAGATGATAGCCTGGAGGGGCAGAGTTTGCAGTTCAATCAAATAATCAGACATTCACAAGTGAAAACACGTGTTGAGCCTGTGTGCACGTAACATGCATCAACACTGAAGTCAATATAAAACCTTGCCCACGATTTAAACATGTACAAATTCAGGATTTTGACACATGGAACTTGTAAATTTTTTTTCTAAGGATTTTAGTGCAAAACATAAGGTATAAAACCCAAAGCTAAATCATGCAGGGCTGTTGAACTTAATACCAACATTAAGTTGATGCCGAGGTTGTGGTTTTACACCTCAAGCGTCAGGAACAAGTCTGAGACAAGTTTGTTCTAAACATAATCAGAGAGACCAATTAATTTGGCCACAAAACAAAATACTATCTTGAGAAGTCTACTAAAAGATCTGCAATCACTGTGGCTTTCTTTCCATAAAAAACCACCAATGCTAATCTTTGAAGTATCTAACTTTAGGACTTTAACTGAAGTAAAGTCTTTGAGCAGATTTTCACCAACTTACAAATCAAGAGCATTAACAACTGTAGTGCATCAAAGCACAAACATGTTGATTCCTTGAGATAAAACTTTGTCTTGCAACAAGTTTGTGCAAGCCTCCACACGGGTCTTTGGTTTAAGATGCCCTTGACCAATGTCATTGAATGGTTGTATGTCACCATCTCCCATAAATTTATTAAGACTCTGTCCATCCTTCTGACGACATTAAAATGACATAAACATTTCAGTAAGTTGAGGAGATGAATGTGTCAACACATGGTACTATATACAGAGGATGACTTTGTTTACATTCACCAGTTGTACACCATATATTGGACTACAGTACATTCTTTTTTTTTTAGTTTGTTTTGTCATTCCTAAACAACTCAAACTCTTTTAATGTTATATATACTACATGATTGTTCCCCAACCTTTTTTGTGCCACAGACCAGTCTGTCACATATTTTTCACTGACCAGTCCTCAAGGTGTAGCAAATAAATATTCCACATTAAAATGAAACATCTGGCATAAAACTGCACTTTTATAAGTATAATAATCAACATTTATCAACTGTGTATGCAATGGCCTACAACATACGAGGTAACACTGCATTGGACATAGTTTAAAGAGCACCTGTTTGTAATGGAAACATTAATGTATCCTTCATGTGCTTGTTTGTTGCCGGGACACTGGGGCAGCAGTCTGATTTGGGTGGCAATCGTGCTCAGAGCCCTGGATTCGGACTTGAAGCCTTGCAAACCTAAGTCCACTTCCTTAACCACTAGGCCAACACTGCGCTGCAATGAAAACAATGTGTTGCAAAAAGAATCATCTAACAATATACGTTAGTCTTAGAGCTGAAATGCATCCTTCTTGATATGATGTCAAATTAAAGACTTGCAGTAATTTAGTTATTTTTCTTCTGCGGTCTAATTTCCACTTCTCTGTTGTCTTTTTCTTCTGGAATCCAAACATGTGGTTCAGGGTTACACCTGAAGTTATTTTTCTCCTTTTGAAGTGAATTCAGGGGAGAAAGGAAAATACAGAAAACAGACGTCAATGCAGAGCAGAGGCCAGAAATTTTATACAGGAGCAGATAGACGGTGAAGTTGCAAACACATTGGGTCAAAATAAGACGAGAGCAGGTGGAGACCTGGTTGTTAAGGTCACAAGGTGATGAGAGCAACGCTGTGTGTGTAAGTGCAAAAGACCATGGCCGTGGCCAGCAGTGTTAAACAAACAGACCTGACACACACACACACACGCAACCACACAGTCGGTGAAGCTGAGTCTATGTGATGAAAACAAGCTGCGGGCAGATTTCATCAAAGCTGCTGATCAGGCAGAACAGAGTGGGTCTTTGTCCCACTGACTGACAGTCCATCAAATGATGGTAGACACAGGAATGTCATCATTTACATCCTTAAATGACTTGTTTTTCATCCACTAACCAAAGACGGTGCAGTCAGTTTCCTAACAGAGAGCAGCAGGGAAAGGGAAAGGCTTAGATTTAGAAATTTTGCATTAAAAAATTCTTTGTTTTTCTGTAAACTTTAAACATTTCACCAATAATCATAAATCTGCTCATAATATTATTATATATTATCTATTTCATCCTTGGACTGACACATAAGGCAGCTCAGGCTCAGTGAGACCTGAAACCATGACAGGAAGAGAGGAACATAAGCTCCAGATGCTGATGGGTATCAGGTGTCATCACAGGGCGAAGCGAACTCTGTGGCCCAGAATGTACGTATACTGTATGTCCACAAGTCCTAGACCAGAGAGTGTGAGGTGAAGGTCTGGATTCAGACCCGTCTGCAGCTTGTCAACATCTGCTAGATGACATATCACATGTGTGAAATGTCGAGACTGTTTAAAACAAACACAGGGATAAACTGTGGTGAGGGCGAGAACTGGGAAATGTACACTTTAGCGTTGGACAACAGGTCCATCCTAATGTGACACGTCTTTATGGTGATGTCGTGATGTACTTAGACCCTAGAATTAAACCTGACATTTGACATTAGAGGTTGTTTTATTACCTTGAACTGGAGTACCTAGTAGATAAACCATTGATGAATAATAATATACTTCTTTTTTTCATGTAGGCTGATTTTGCTGCCAAAACACAGAATATGTACATCTAACTTCCACCCTGCAGGGGGTGCTATGAATATAAATTTGATCCAAACCATGCTCAAATGGATTAAACAATACCTTTTAGTGGTCACAACAAAAAGTTAATAAAAAATAACAATAAATAAAGACAATTAAAAAAAAGATTATTTGCGGCATTGTGCACAATTTAGTTAATTATTCAAATGTCTTAGAAAATAATCACTATTAACTCCTAACTGGGCCAATAAGTAGAGAAAGAAACACCTTAAGCTTCATATAAAAACACATGCTTTTAGAATGAATTACTAAGCACTGCTTCAATTTAGTTCTCATGTGTCATTGTTTGTCCTCAGTGTTTCGGAAAGTTCTTTCCGTGACCAAATAGGTGGAAGTGCCATTTTTTGTGCAGAAAAGTGTATCCTTTATTAAAAGTTAATCAGGTAAGAGGTAAAATGTTTGTGTTGTGTATGTCTGCATATCCATCCAACACATCTGAGAAAACCCCAACTGTCCCTTTAAGAGAATAAAATGAGGATGAAAACATCTCTGACATGCAGCTCTTCAACAAGCCATGACCACCTGACAGTGATGTGTTGTCAGCTATCTGGCTCCCAACAAATGGACTCAGCCATGAAAGCCTTTAATGATCCCATGTACAGATAAGCATGCTCCCCCCGCACCACCAATATTGCCTCAATGTGCCTGTTGTTCTGGTCTGCTGCTGGTATGTGCGGAACCGGGTGTCGACGCCGCACGGGTCAGCTCACTGTGGGTACACAAAGAGGCGGAGTCAAAGTAATTGGATCCGACCACAAAGAGAACGGTTCCCTTCAGCCACCCGCTCTAATGTGGCCTGACTTCACAGTCACCATGTCTTCAATGAGCTTCAGTTCTAGTTCAGCAGACGACAATAATCACTCTTATTTACTCCAGAAAATACAAAGAGCAGAGGAGGCCTCACACGTCCATTTGGTCACCTCTGACATTCAGCACAATGGGAAACTAAGCACAGAGTCTCCTGTTACACATGAGAACTGAATCTGGTCTACCACTAAGTTCATAGTTCTTGGGTTGACTCTCCAGTTGGGCTGCAGTTGGATTTATTTTTCCTGAGAAAGTCATGCCAAGTCCTGCTTCTCATACTTCTCTCGGGTGTTTCTTTTTCTAAGCCAGAGAAACGTCAGACTCAGTTAAACCAGATTTCTGTAACTGACTGACGTTGTTTCAGTCAGTTCTTGCTGGGAAAGGCTTGTATACAGTCTGATATGTCTGCCTTTTTAACATTCCTTTAAAGCCAACCATAGACTGTGTGATTTTGCCATTATTTTGCAGTTTTGCAAGGATTGCCAATTTTTGGCTCAGTCATGCAACTCAAGTCTACACAGGGTTATGACAAGCGATTATCACCTCACAGTCCTCACCCGTCTACTTTACAATCATGTGAAAATCAAACATGTTTGAAATCCTGCCAAATTACCCATAATTCTCTCCCCGGCCATACAGCACTGCGGTAAACAACACTAAGCAGCGTGGCAGAACTGACAGACCAGACTGACCACGTCTGCCAAGACATTTCCTTGATCATACACATTGTCGTTGTCACCTTCTCTTTTCCGTGCCACAAATCTTCAGGAAAATTAGTTTTTGTAATGGAATGGATGGAAGTTATTCTATGGGCCATGATGCAGGAAACCTAGTCTGAAGATAAAATGGGCCAAATAGTTCAGACCAACTTCAAATTTAAAATGGCATGAAAGCATGAGACTTGGAAATACACTTGAGGTTTTTGAGGAGTGGTTGAATGAAGCACTGAGTGATAGTTAGTCCCATATTTGTGGTGAACATGACCAATGCCAAGAACAAGCCTGGGACAAGTTGGTTCTCTCTGAGAATATTGTTGCCAGCCCAGATGAGCTTCCTTGAAAAGGATCCCCAAGTGGGAGGTTTGTGTTTAAAGGCTGACGTGCTGGTGTCTTTTTCACATGACCCTAATGTTTGATTTAACCTTGTTTAACTAACCTTTATTACTAACACTACACCAGTCTGATGTAGTGTTAGTATCTATCTATCTATCCATCCATATTAACCACTTAACCACTAATGAGATTAGATTTATCAAGAACTCAGATGTGTCTCTGAATTTTGCACATTTTGTTCCTAACAATTTGATATGGACTTCTTGTGTTTCATTATGTATGTATTATGAGTTCACCGAGAGTTATTTTCTATTGTCGTGTCTTAAAACAATTTTCCCCACATCTGATCTGAACAAAAGTGTTTAGACATGATCAACACCTCTGACCTGCCCTCAAACGACTTTGTCCAAACACAATCTTTAGCACAAATGACTACATAAATGGCCTGAACTTTAGAGGACAGACGTCATGTAAGCAATGGAGAATCATGATGAAATTTCCACAGCAAACAATTCCTTGTTTTTCCTGAGCTGAGAACTTCAAACATCAAATCAGGGACTTAGCTCAGATAAACACAAACTGACACACACATACAATGCATCACAAATTACTCTGATAACAGCTGATGATTACACACTCTGGTGACAGCTACAATTTACAGGATGACCAACGGTTCAGCTGAGGAAAGACAAAATGTGTGAAGAAGAAGGGACAGAAGAAGGGAAGAAGAGACGTGTTTATGGATCAGATAGTTGAGCTCTGTGATAGGCCAGACACAAATTAGTTGGCTGAGTGATTTATTGTCATTGGAAGATTTATTATTCATCCCGACAGAAGCTGCAGGCGGGAGTTTCTAGAACAACTGAATTCTGGGGGAAATTACAGGCTACAGACTGAAGAGTGTCTTTGTCAACAAAGGCCAACAGACGATGCATGCTAACATAGTTATTGTTGGATGGTTGTATGTTGTTTGTAATATCCCAACTGACACGTGTGCTGAGACAGATGATCGTCATCCAACTGACAACGACAGAAAGAAAACCTTCTGAAGTTGCATGAAAAAGTGAAGTGAGATGTGGTTTCACTTATCCTCAGACTTTCCTCTGAAGCTTATGGAAAGAATGAGAAGACACTAACAAAAATTCTGCACTGAGCACAGACTGCACAAATGAAGAACAGTAGCAAATAAAAAATCCTGTTCAAAGCCAAGTTAGAGTTTATTTATTTGACGAGAGTGGAATATGTTTCACTCTGTGTCAAACTACTCTCCTCCTCATGCAGGTCATCAGTTCCAGCTTTGATTGGCCTCACTCTAACCACAGCACTTGGTTGAACTTTACAACTGACTTAAAAACATCTTTCCACATATTAAAATATTTGTGACCAAATCTACTTTCAACCACACAGAACTAATGGGATTTGGAAATAAATGGAAAGGAAAGATGGAAAATGTGCAGTATAAGTAGTCATTAGGAATTTTAGACGAAAGCTGTTACGCAACCATATCAATATGAGAATCAGTACCTGCCCTTGGCTTTGAGCCATCGTCAGATGACAAGACTCCAAATGTGTGTTGAGACTCAAACAAGAAAGAGAGAAAAATCCTACTGCAGCACCCTGTGGTTACGCTACAGATTTATGCAAATGCTGCCTTCCTGTCCTGGGGCTGTATCATAGGAATCCAAGTGATTCCCGCCAAACCAAACCCATGTTTTCTTTTCTTCACCCATGCAGTCTTGTCTGGACGGGTGTCGTGGCAGAAAGGTAAGTGATGGGCCATGAGATGCCTCGCAGGACAGAAGTTGTCCAATTTTACCATAATTCCCAACCTCAGGTATGAACATCCTTTGCCAGTTTGGCACCCAGTTCCACACAATCTAAGGTAATAGCCTTGCTGTTTGCTTTCTGACCCGTGTCATGACAAGACCTTGCCCAGACAGAGCACACCGCAATCCAAGGGAAAGCTTTCTGAATGAAAAAAATGTAGAACAAAACACCTTCAAGCCACACTCTAAGAAGTATGAATTGCATAAAGATGTTCTGGCCAGTGGCATAGTGCAGGTGCAGAGGAATGGGAAAAGAACAATAGAGGAACAGAGCAAGTGGCTGACGGCAGAGCAGAAGAAAGTCAGAGGAATGAGAAGACTGCAGAGGGAACCAAAAGTATGCACGCACAAAGGAATGGAAAATTAACAAAAGGAGGAAGAAAGTGGAAGCACAGAAAATACACAAGTGTGCAGGCACAGAGGGATGAAAATAGTGCTGAGGGAATAGAAGAAGAGCAGAAGAGAAAAGAATACGTCATAGTAGATGAGAGGAGATAACAAGAAATGAGAGGATGGGGAGGAAATCACAAGTGTCACAGAGGTAATCACAGAGCGATAAAAAAGGAAAGGAAATAAACTAGTGTGCAACCATAGAGGGATAAAAAGGGAAGAGAGGATAGAAAGAAAGAGGAGAAGAAATACACACAAGTTCAGTCACAGAGGGATGGAAATGGAAAGAGAATATACAGAAGTGTACAGGCACAGGTGGATGACATACAATGAGAATAGAGCAGAAGAGAGGAGGTAAAAGTAGAGGAAAGCACAGGAAATGGAGGAAACGGGAGAAGAAATTAGGAAGTAGGAATTGCTTTTTTGTTCATCCCCCGAGGGGGAAACACACTTTTTACAGTAGCTCAAAAATTTTACAAAAACAAAAGAGAAAGAAAAAAATATATATGTATGTATGTATATATATATATATATTTATATTTACACACCAACAGATAGTTAAATAATAAAAAAATACTAGTTAAATGACAGAAAGATAAGAAAATGCAATCAACTGTAAGAGATGGAAAAATGTAATGGCAACACAATACGCATAAGTAGAAGGTTTATACATATAAACATACATATATGCACAAATACACACACACACATATATATATATACACAAATACACAAGTATGCAGGCACATAGGGATGGACAAGTAAAAATAAGAGGAAGGGATGGAAGAGGAGAATCTAGCAGAGCAGGAGATAGCAGAGAAGAGGATGGACCGAAAAAAAGGCAGGAAAGAAGAAGGGAAAGGATAGTAGGAGAGAGGAGTAGAGGAAAGAAATGCACAAGTGTGGTCTCGGTGAGTGAGTGGCTTCTCACAGGGTGGATGTGTTTGTTTTTCTGACAGCTCCCAGCTTCAGCTGACAGACGCTAGAGAACTAACTGGGAAAAAATGTACAGAGTGGGGAGAGAGAGGGTGAACTTCCAGCACTGGGCTGATGACCAACGAAGAGTCATTTCAAGGGATTTTAAAGGCACAGTTCAGCCTGTCTGATGTGTACGGAAGGCAGGGCTGTTGCTCTGCCTCCGTATTTTACAGAGTTTTTTTCACTGGTGCAAACTCATCATATTGCTGAACAAAATATTCATGAGAAGGTCAACGTCTTGATAGTGAGAATTACGTTAACTCCTTATTTAGAAGCCAAAGCGTCACTGAGAAAACAATACCCACAAATGGTGCAGTTGTTTTAGCCCTAAAAAGCAAAAACAGTTGTTAAAGTTTTGCAAATAAACTTATGTCTTACTTGGTTAGCAATTTTTCTCTTAATATTTTTAACGTTGCACGTACCTCCCTCCTCATCCCTGCAGGGAGCGCTGTTACCACAGTTTGTAAGCCCTAGTCAAAGAGTGTGTGGCTATTACTTTTTCATAAAATCTAAATCTCATCTACATTATAACATGTATGACAATATTTAAGGCATAAACAGACTGATGTCTGTGTATGCAAAATATTAAACATGTTTTTTAAATCAGCAGTTCATTGCAGGAAAACAAGTCACTTGATTCTACTGTCGGTGGATCCTAGTATTGGCTTGAATCAGTGATTTTAAATTGGAAACACTCAGCCTTTTATATGAGCTGATTGTGCTTCACTACTTATTTTACCATAGACTATAAATCATATCTAAATGCAGCTACAGAGCCACAAAATCAAGTCCTCCAAGTCCTGCAGTTTGACATAAATTGTAGTTTGCAAAGTATTGAGGACCGGGAAGAAAATATAGTAGTAATGAAAAGGCAGAGGGAATGAAAAACCTTGCACCACCCTAAACTCCTCCATACCTTTTGCATGATTCATTTGTTTTTTGAGAAAAAAAAAATCTATTTTGGTTATCATTAAATCGCAGCCGTGCCTTCAGTTATTCACTACACATGGAGCAAAGCATGGTAATCCGGTTTGAAAAACCCAAACTATCCCAACCATTAGGAATATTTCTGCAGTGAAACAAGCAGCTGACATTAAGGATCCAAGCCTGGGAAGAATGCACGTGCTGGCTGACGTGCACAAATCTCAGATCACATAGGCTTTTCCAGGCCGTCAAGGGACCGGGAGGGGTAAGAGTGAGGAGACAGTGGAGCCTGCCCAGAAAAACAGCAGGCACAGGAAGTAGAGTCTTTATGGCTGCTTCACAGGCACAGTGCCGCATTACACACGCAAGATTCAGCAAAAAGAAGTGGAGGGCAGTGTGAGTAGGAGAAGGAAAACAAATAATAAAGGAGTGGGTGTAACCAGAAGCATGTGGAGAGCAGGTTGTGTAGTCTTCACTTCTGACCGACCGTAACTCAAATGGGGTTTGGTTGGTCTACTGTAAAAGCAATGGCTACATTAAAAAAAACATGCAGATGGATAGTTACAAGTACTGCAGTATTATTAAAAAGGTGGAGAAAGTTGGTTAAGTTGGATCCACACCTGCTTCAAGGCCTGGGACCAGAAAGTTTGGAATCTATCTAGATGTTTTTTTTTTACTGCAGGAAAAAGGACCATGAAGCAAAAACTCAGCATATAAAGAATTTAAAAATGCATTTGATTGGGTTTACACACATGTACTTCATGAACTTGGAAGATATTTCAACCAAGCTGAAGTGAAAGTCCATCATTCAGAGGAGAGTTGTCATAATTTGCAGATGTTTCAGTCACCGCTCAGCAACAGCAAAACCAACGGGAGGGATTTTTACCGACAGCTACTCGAGCTTGCAACTTAACTCACTGCCAAGGATTACATCATCAGACCACTGTGACATCACAAAAATTCAGGTAGGTTTGGTTTTCACAGTTACAGTGTTTTAGTCTGGATAGATGTCTGCACATTTGGAAGAAAACACCTATCATTAACTGAAGAAAAACATTACTGATCACATTGAGAAAGTTTGGTCTTGGGTTTCATTCTTTTGCACATGCTAGGAGGTGTGCAGCTGCACTGACAAAGGGAGCTCGCTGTTGGAGTACAGTCACTGAAATAGTGTGGCAAAAATGAAAAAAAAAAACACAAAAATGACAAATTGTAGCATTAAAACCTGGTTTTAAAAAAAGACATTGCAAAGTATTAAAATATATGATTTAGACATATATGCTTTAAGTACGTGGTTAAACTTCTGCAGCTGCATCGCAGGTCTGGTCACAGCACAGGTATTAGCCTCTGAGAGCAGTTTGTGAGTGAGTTCATTTTTTTACCTGCCTGGTGAAGAGGATGGCTGCGTCATGGTGGTGTTGGTGGTCGTCATCCAGTGGGTTTTGCTGGTTCTGCCACTTGCAGAAGCTCTTGAGCGTTGCAGCCGCGTTCTTGGTCACCTCCAGCCCCTTCTCCTTCTCCCCCAGCACAGTCACCTTCACCACAGACAGTCGGACTGGGTTCTCGATGCTGGCGTGTCCGTACAGCTTGGAGGCGATAGAGGCCAAAGTGAGCAGATAGTGGTTCAGGTCCTTGCCATATTTCTTGGTCATAGAGTCGTCCGCCACCAGGAGCAGCTCCACGTGTCTGGCACGGGAGACGGAGCGTCTGCGCCGTGCGCCAGGCTCCGTACGGGCAGCATTGACCAACCGGCTCCACCATCTGCGTCCCTGTGCGCCACGGTCACTGTCGCGTCTCCCTCTCCCGTGCCCTTGGCGCCGGCGTCTTCCCGTGGCGTCCCTGCGTCCGTCCCGCGTCCCGCAGCTCTCGCGTCCTTCGCGCATGGCCTCGAAACTGAAGCTCTGACGCGTAAAAGCGTGGAGCGCGCTCTCCGCGTCTTTGTCCTGCAGGACGCGTGCGTCGTGCTCGTGTCCCCTCGCCCTGACGATAGGCGTGATGGTGTAGCGTGAGTTGTTGAGGGCGAAGAAGCCCTCTAGCCCGCCACCGCACAGGTTGAAGACGGCCAGAGACTCTGGGTTGGAGTCCACCGTGCCACGGTAAGCGCACTCGCGCAGCAAGGGCGCATGGCTGTCGCCCATCAGAGCGTGCACGTACTGCGGACTGAAGTGATGCGACAGCACCGACTCGTCCCGCTCCATGTCCAACTGGAACCGGCTCCCGTCCAGGTACAGGAGGTATCCCACCTTCCCTCCCCCGTGGTAAATCCGGTCAATGGTCCGCACCATTCCATCGGTCCTGCGGGCAGGTGCCAGCAGAGAGCCGTTCGCAGGTGGAAGATAGAAACCCTGAAAAACGGAGAGTCCTGCGCCCAGCTCCAACTCCACGGCGCACAGCAACAACAGCCGACACCAGAGTCTGCGCCCGGCCACAGCACCGAGGAGTCTCACCATTGTTCAATGCCAGCCCAAAAGCATCGATGTATCCACTAAAACAGACAGGCAGCTGCACGGCGCACAACTTGGAGCGCTTGGTCCTTCAAAAGGCACATCATCCCCTTTATTTCCCGAACGCGCGGCGGTGAACTAGAGGCGAGGAGACAGAAACAAAAACACCGAGGAGGGAACCCAAGGCAGAGCCTCAGAGAGTCAGGGAGTGCGGGCTGCAGGAGCACTGAACTGAACTTGGTGAACAAAAACACAAAGTTTGCTCTTAATATGAGCCGGAGAGAAAAGTCCTGCCCCCTTTGCGCTCAACCACCACTCCTCCATTCCTCCTCCTCCTCCTCTTCGTCTTTTCCTTGGTTCTCCACCTCAAACCAGGGGAGAAGTCAAGTGCCTGAGAAAAGAGGAGAGAGACCTGGAGTATTTGATTCTGTCTGGAGAAAAACAAGTTTTTCAACAACAACAACAACAACAACAACAACAACAACGCTCCACCTAAAGCTGAAAACACTATATGAGGTCCAAGATCATTCATCATCATTCTCAGCAGTATTTCTTTTCTCCAGTTTTAGAACTTTCACCTAAATAATTAAAGGTAAAAAATGTTGCAGCAGAAACTGACTGGAAGGTTTCAGCAAACTGTGGAGGGAAATAGATAATTCATGACCAGTCCATGAAAAGAACTCCTGAAGTTCTTCGCCTGCTCCGAGCATTGCACATATAAGGTGACGCTTTAGTTACATTTTTAACAGTGTCATTGTATGAGGTCATTGACTCAGCCGGGTGTACAGGCCTGTGTCTCTGAGACAGTCAGAACAGGGGAAAAAAAACAGTTAGAAATACTTTACCCAAGGTGCACCTGGTAACAACCACACCTGTCCAAACTCACATTGTCTTCAAAGCAGGTTATTTAGGCTATTTAAGGTTGTCTTGATTATAGACATACATGAATTTATTTCATCCATAAAGATGTCTACAACACAGACAGGAAGGTTTGGAGAAAAAACTACAGAAACCAGATTGAGATGGTTTGGACATGTTCAGAGGAGGGGCAGTGGTTATACTGGTAGAAGAATGATCCTAGAGATGGAGCTACCAAGTAGAAGACAAAGAGGAGATTGATGGATGCAGTGAGGTAGGACATGGAGGTAGTTGGAGTCAGAGTAGAAGATACAGAGAAGAGGGGGAGATGGAAAATGTTGACTCGCTGTGGCAACCCCTGAAAAAGGGACAAGAAGAGGAAAGAAGGAGAAGTCACGTCTAAATTTGCCTCTGTGAATAACTACATAATCTGAAGTTTGGCCTCAGTCAAACAGTCAAAACACCACGTCAAATCAACTTCATGTCACATCACTATTATAGAAATCACACCTGAATTGGGGGTTCACACTGGTGCTCTGAGCTATATATACACTAGCTTCCTGTCAGTGATGGATCGGTGCTCCATATGCATCTGTCCATAGAGAGGAAGTCACTACTTTACAGTGTAAAATGCAATGATATCCATAAATATAAGAACCGACAGCGATACAGACATGTTAAACAGAGGTGACAGAGGTGGCCAAGTAGTCAAGGAATCACACGGCTTCAGGTTCCAATCCACCAGCTGCCAGGTTGCCACTGAGGTGCTCTGAGCATAGCACCATCACAACTTCCCTTGGGCTCACCACCCACAGGAAGGCTCACAGTATGGAGTAGTGTGATTTGGGCGCCAGTCGTGGAGACTGCTACCAATGAGATCCGGTAACGGATAAGAGGATGAAGATGAATGAATATAATACAGTAAATTCAGTTTTATTTGCTACATCACATTATATTAAAATTTCAATCTCGCAACAGAGTTTATTTATATTTAGTGTATTTATTCTAGTAATCAATTCCATATTTCAATTCTCTAACTCTATTGTGATATATTTGTGAGGTAAGGGGTAATATAGTCTAGAAAGGGTTGGTAACAGTATCGCAAGGAAATATGTCAGAGTTACTATAAATAATAAATTGTAAAGTGTTGAGTGGTGGCCTAGTGGTTAAGGAACCAAACTTGGGTCCATAGGGTTTGAGGTTCAAATGTACCAGTTGCCAGGTCCACTTAGCATGGAACCTCACTCACTGCTTCCCGGGGGCTCACTGTTCACTTTGGTGTTGGATTAAATGCGGAGGTCATATTTCGTTGTGTGCAGTGGTGTGGATCACAATGACAAGGAATTTACATTGAGACTTGTTAATAAAATATCAGTGCACAGTATTGGCAGCACCTCCTGCAGGGAAGAAACTGCAGCTACAAGTATTTTGTTTCTTAGGGAATTACAAATTCTATTGACCAGGAATTTAGCAGCTCACCTCAGAGTGGTTCTAGGAAATCAAGTGCTTACAATTTGTCATAACCTTATTTAACCACACATGAAAAAACAACACCTTAAAATGGTGTTTGCAGCTCCTACACTTGTGTGTGTTGCAAAGGGGAAAAGTGTGTTTTGACAGTGCAGGTGTTTGGATGTGTCCTGGGAGCTGTCAGGGTTATTTATTGTACCTTTCCGGGAGTGTTAGTGCCAATGGGATGTCATACTTGTGGGAGCTTTGCTAATGCATACCTAAGCAGTCACACAGAGACACAAACACACTCCACTGGAGCCAAGTAGAGTGGCTTTTTGTTAGACGTCTTAAAATTTCCAAAACACTGCTTATTTGCTGAGTCACCGACTAGGTATTACCTTTGCACAGCAGACAGGGGATTTCTGTGTGTGTGTTTAAGGGGAGGCCTGTCCCTCTGAAAATAAGAACATGAGAACAGATATTGTGTTTCAGCTTTGTTACATCAAACGATTGCAGGCTGCGTCAGCTCCCCAAAGGGAGACGAGAGAGAGAGAGAGAGACTAATCCAAAGCCCCCAATATGTGACTGAGAAGTGTGGGTGGTGGCGGTGGTGGAGCAGGGAGGGATGCAGGCAGGGAGTGGGTGAAGAAAAGGGAACACAGTGTGCTGTCTGTACCGCACTGGAGTTAGAATGATAGCTTGTAATAAATATTTAAGATAGTTTGTAGTCAGTCCTCGAGGACACTTCCTCCTTCAAAGAAAGGTCAGATTTAAATATTTAATACCAAAAATTTTTAATTTAGGTGCATGGTGGTTAGTGTTAGGAACTTGACTGGGGCCGGGATGGTTCCAGGCTCGAATCCACCAACTGCCAGGTTACCACTGAGGCCTAATGAGCATGGCATCTTCAGAGACATTGCCTCTGGGCCACTGAAATGGCCATGGTCAGTTTCGTCTCATCATTATCTGAGTCAGTCTGGTTCATTGATAATTCCGAACAATGCTTAAATAACTGCTTCAAAAGGATGTCTCTTACAGTAGCTGTAATGCTCCGCTAGTCCAATAAACGATCAACTTTGTAGCATACAAAAGTTGCACTTTTTGACATATTTCTGAGCTCCATTCATGGTCTGTGAACACAACCAGAATCCACAAGTAAGGCGCACCATTAATATTGATTAATAAGAAAATGATATGTTCTTAAGTGTGTCTTAAGGCCTGGAAAATAAATACGATACTAAAAAATGATTAAATTAATGCAAACAAACTATCAGGAATACAAGGTTGGTCATTCATTCATCTTTTTCCTCTTATCAGTTAGCATGTCTCAGAGACAGCAGTCTCCACAACTGCCACCCAAATCCCAACCTTCCTTAACCACTAGACCACCACTGCCCCCTAGGTTGGGAAGCAGGAAAGGAAAAAAAATATTCTGGCTGGTTTTACATGAAGCAGGAAAAGAGGAAAAAGTCATTAAGGAAACCATTAAGGTGGTCGATGACACAGAGTGACTGGGATTACGTTTTGGTCCCAGCTGATGTTGCAGCTTCACAGCTGAATCCAAATGTATTCCATTAAGTTTTTCTACTCTGTCCTTCAATTCTGCACCTCACCCAAAGTATCTCACCTGCCCTCCTTGCCTCCCCCTCTGTTTCTTTCTTCACACCAAACTGTCTAGTGTTTTAACTGCTGTTAAAATGGTGACTGCAAAAAAGACCAAAGACGCTGTGTGTGTACAAGTGTGTGAGAAAGAGGATGTTTGAACACGACAGTGTGTTGTTGTCAAGACGAGGTCCAGGCATTGATCTTTGGGCTGCGCCAATGAATAGTCCTGCTAATAAAAACCCAACAGCAAAACTGTGTTGTATCAACTGTGTATTAGACCAACCAAAACTGGATCTGTGGAGTAAACGGGATGTCCAGGCATTAAAACGAAATGGGCCAAACGGGTGGCCTGTGGGCCAATGTGGCCTGCCACGTCACTTTGTAAGGTCCGCTAGAGCTTAAGAGTGTTTGCCTCATAATATTTTTCAAGTTCTGCAACATGATACATTATTACACAGCACTAAAATGAAAAAAAGAAATTAACATCTATTAATACATAGGTAATTACATTCATAAAGTTTTTCAGTCACAGCTGGTAATCCAATCTTCACAACTTCATCAATGCGTTAATTCTAATAACCATTTTATTCAGTTTTACCAGCACTAAACTGATCTCCTGCCAAAGAAGACAACATCATCCGGACTTAGAATTATTCTGTTTTTTACACTTAAAGGCTTCCCCCTTCCTATAGATTCAGCCCTTGCTAGGTCTCTAGAAAAGACCTAAAGTTTCAACAAAACTAACAAAAAAAAAAACAGAGCTGCTCTCAGTTCATCTTCCCTGCTGTGTTTAGTGTAGTGTCGTGCAGCTGCAGACCAGTGGCAGAGTAGGAAAAAATTGGCAACTTCCCACAGCATCTCACACAAACACTTTAGCTGACATTCTGATAATGTCCTCCACTTCCTCCCTCTGCTCACACGCTCCAACCATTGGATTCCTCTTAATCCCCATCATCTAAAAAGCTGCAGTTTTGCCAAAGCAACCATATGGACATAAATCACTCTGTTATCTGCAAACACACACACAAACACTCACAGCGTGCAGGAAAAGGCAGCGCCACACGTGCACAAGAGAGCGGCGTTTAGGAAAGCGCATTAACCAAACAAGTTGCACGAGTGTGTGTTGGAGGAGACGCGTGCCGAGCCACGTGTCCGTCACACTGGCCCAGCCCACTTCTCTAAACAGCTGACAGGAGAGTGAATCCAATCCAATATGTCCAATTGACAAATGCAGGCCTTTTACGTAACAGCCTGGTTCCATCCAAGTGTCAGAGTAACCTCAGCCTCTGGTTTACTCCCTGCACAGACACGCACACACAAAAACCGTCCACTGCAACAGCTCGCCTCCTTACTGCAGGTTCCACCACGCACTCCCATTAGGATTGAAATGCCGAGGACAAAAAGACAATCATTGAATTGAATGCTTGATGAGGTGTGTGTGTGTGTGTTTCTCTCAACATAGAACCAGGTGTGTCCTCAGCATCTGTTACCATGGTGCAGAGGGAGACGGCACCATCCCTGGAGAGACAACAGGAAATTAAAGTCAACACTGACTCATTTTGTTCTCTTTGTATTAATCGCAACACAAATATTGTAATAAATGTACAAAACTTGTAATAAATGTACACATAATAAATCAAGTTCAACAACAACATGGGACAATCAGCAGTAAACAGACATCTCTCTATTGGGGACAACATGGTTTCATCTGGTAAATTAATCTCCGAGGGGCTTTCACAAGCATAAAAAAATAGCCTTGAAAATGACTAGTACACAGACTTGTGTGTGCATAGAAAGAATTCAAAAGTATCTGCCAGCAGATACATTTCAACTAACATGCTGGTTTTATTATCCAGTTTTATGATTATCTATATTCTACAACCTACAAGAAGAAAAGCACCAAATTTCACATTTAATGGACAGCAGTGAGACCTGGCATAGTGCTACATGGTTTTTAGACAGATTTTCTCTTCAAAGACAGAAGGCTATGTTGGAGTTGGAGGAGATAAAGCTGAGCTGATAATTAGGAGTTAGAACATGTGTTGAGGAGAGATGATCAATATGTAGGATAAAATATGAAGACAAACCAGAGGAGGCAAGGAATTGAATGAGATGGAATCTGTTGTGTCGGTGTAAATTCTTAGTCACCAAAGTCCTTCAATCCAAACTAAGTTACTTTTAGGGCAACTGGACATGTAGTAGGTTTCCTGAAGGCGCCTCACCTTTCATCCAAGAGGCAAGAACTGAAGACGCCTCTTGGATGTGAGGTAAGATGTCTTCAGGAAACATAGGATGTCCAGTTGCCCTCCAAGTAACTAATTTTGGAAGATCTGTCATGACAACTCTTTAGAGAACCACTTAAAAAAAGAAGTTACAACTAGTGAAATAGGGTTAATTTCTGAAATCTTCAGAGATTTCCCTCCCTGACTGACGTTATACCTTGTGTATAGAATCCTAACTGAATAGCTAAGACAAACCCAGCCCATGGAGTGATTCGTCAGTAGCTCAAACAAGCTGAATGCATTTATCATTATTATTATCGCTAAGTTCTTCAGTTAAAAATTGCAAAAAATAATGTAAAGGTAGAAAGAGTGTTTCGACAGGTCGGTAGGAATTTGATCAGTTCCATCCACTAATGGAGTTTTCACGCAGACCTGCTCCAAAGATGGCATTTATACCTTACAACAGTCAATACTGCAGGTTAGGTTATTAATATATAAGTTTTGACATTTCCAGTTAATGTGTGTATTGTCACTCTAATTGTAAGGGGTATGATGAAGCCAAGACTTGACGTTCAGTTTGAATGATTATCAGTGTCAGGAGAGTGATGGCAGATGATGTCCAGACCTGCAGAGAAAGGTCACATGACAGTCTGATCAAACCAAACCTGACGGGGATTTGACATATGATGAAATTACATAGAGCTCAGTCTGGATGAAGAAGGCAGGATGAAGGTCAGTTAAGTTGAAAGATTATCTTGCAGTGAGTAACTGTCACACCAAGTGAGCGAATGGAGCAGAGCAGGAACCTGAACGTAAGACAGATGCAGAGTGTGTTTGGTTTCAGCTTTTTACTTTTATTCTCTTAGCACAGGTCCACATTGTAAAATCACCTATTATTAATCTACAAGCTATAAAACCAAAAAACCAACCCAGCTGAATGTTTTAAAAATGTTTTTTAAGAACACGTCATTAATGATCTCAAGAGCAGGCACATGGCAGTGTATTAGGAGAACAACTATAGGTTAGAACAGCAGAGCAAGCGAAAACCGAGCGTTACATAATTTGCAATTTATAAGTAGTTTCCTGAATAGGTAAGTTTACATACGTACATTTCAAATCAATTATGTTACATTGTTGTATGGGAAAATAACATGTTAACTCTGAGAAAAACGTCAACATATTTGTGTCCAATGGAGCAGATGACACAAATACAGAGGAAAATCTTGGCCATATTCTCCTGAAATTCTATCATGCCGAGGAGGTCAGCCATGTTACATACCACCAGAGACACATATACCCAGCACCTAAAGTGATGCAATAACTTTATATAACATGTAATGTAAAATGTGCCTGCCCCGGTGGAACGTCACTGCTTGAACATACATAAAGAATCACATTGTTCAAGTGTATGTTGTAGCAACTGTCCACATCTCACAGCAGGCAGTGACAGATTAGACTGAGGCCAGAATCCAGAATCCAGAATCTTCTCTGTTGTTCTTCTGTAACAAAGCTCTCTAACCTGTACTGTCAGAGTGATATCCATGGAACGCAGTGATGTAAACTCTAGTCTACTGCTACTCCTGGTTGCTGCTGTGCTATGTCCTGTCAGGGACATTAAAAATATTTAATTATTTTGACATAAACAAATAAAAAATGATGACCCTTTCGACAAAAATTGGGAAAAATAGTTAGAAGTATAGTTTAAATATATAGTGTAAGAGTAATCACAATATATGCAGATGACTTCACTGCCTCAAAGACTCAGTATTACAGTATCTACATCAGTAGACAGTAGGTCAGTAGCTGAAATCCTAGAGTTTCTCTCTATCTGGTGATTTCCATATGAATATGTCATCATCACCTCACATTTCCCAGTGTTATTACAGCAGCTGTAACTGTGTGACAACTTTGCTACTATGATCAAGCCATTAAATCTTCGGTCACTTCTCTGATTGGCTCTTTGGACACCAGTGTCAATGGCAGCGCTGAGTTGTTATTGGTAGCGACGTGTTTGAAGCCCAGTGTTGAGATATGGACGGGTCTGCACAGGTGATAGAATCTCTGTGAAATCAAACAGTGGCAGGGGTCAATTAGTTACATCAACTACAGCGCCAGCAGGGCAACAGGAAGAGCTTTTTCCCAGAAGATGTAACCATAGTAAATCGAGTAAGCGTATCTGGATAGCCCTTTTGTATGTAACTAGTCACTTTATTCACTTGGACAGATCACGATGTTTAATTCAATCTAATTCTGCTTTTATAATCCGATTACCACTTTTATCATTCTGTCATTGTTTTACATATCTCAGTATTTTAGTATTGTATTTTTTTTTTAAGTGAATGAATGTCTGTTTGTATGTATTACCAATTTATTTATTTATTGATGTTTTTCTGCACCTTATTAGAGTAGCACTCAAATTTCGTTGTATGTATCCATGTGCAATGACAATAAAGGCATTCAATTCAAGATACTGGTACTGTAGGAGTCTTGGGGCAGTTGGGGTCTAATGGTTAAGGAAGTGGACTTTGGTGCGCAAGGTCCCCGTTTCAAATCCCCCTACCACCAAGTTACTGCTGATGTATTCTACCTTTTTTGCTGAATTCTAAATTGGTATGATATCTGATTTCTACTGACTTCAGCTTTAACTTTTCCATAATAGGACCCCACAGGGTAAAAGTAGAGCTTCAACAACCTGTGAGATGGTTCCTGGTGTGGTGACCAAGGCGTAAATGGCCCAGATGGGTAGCAGTGAGACAGATGACAGGGTCAGGATCCAACCCAGTGCAGTAGCCCATGCTGGAGCCACCACGCCATTACCCAGCCTAAGGGGGGACCATTGGACCAGGGAGAAGACAAAAGTCCCCTGAGGGAAGAAGTGAGACAAGTTTTTACCACTTTGCAATGACATAATGTTATACCTGAATGATTATGACTGTAACGTTATGTATGAATACAATTTTCTACAATTTTTAGATTATTTAGTGAAGTTGCAATGCTGTGTGGTTAAAAAAAACAATAAGAGAATCAATAAGAAAAATTCAGCAGCATTTCAGGACTTATAAGGCAAATACCGTTTAAATTCTGTCTCGGTGGGTCACATTTGGAACACAGGCCTGAAGGTTGAAATAAGTAATCAAAGGGCAATTTAGCAGAGAAAATTTTGTTAGGATATAGATCGAAAAAGTTAAACTCCATTGACAAATTTGAATTTAGTTCCAAGACAAAGAATTATGTTAACAACAGATTACTATTCATTCGTTCATGTACACAAGCTAAAGTGAGAGTAGGGCAACAAGGATCTGCAAAAGAGAAAACCTATACAGACAATATTTTTTGTATGTTCGATATCAACATTAGTGTAAAGGCGACTCAGCCAAGGAGGGGTGACTCACGGTGCACACAACTGGAGTGAAGTACTTCCAGCACAGCTTAAAGACAGGCAGAGGGCTGTAGCTGGTCATCTCCCTGATGTTGTCACTGAAACGATCAGCTCCTGTGGTCAGAGACAGACAGTTGATGTGAAGAAAGTCAGATAATACCCTTACAAAATTAGGAAAGTGGGGCGGCTACAGAGGATGCAGACAAACAAAAGAATGCCAAACTTAACCTTTTTGTCATTTTCCAAAAGAGACTTCAGTTACACATTGCAGAAATTCTAAAACGTTAAAATATTCATTCATTCATTCATTCATCTTCTTCTGCTTGTCTGTTGCCAGGTCGCAGGCGTGCGGCCAGGGGCAGTTGGTGCCACCCAAATCACACTGCACCATATTGTGAGCCTTCCTGTGGGTGGTGAGCCCACAAGAAGTGATGTGGGTTGGGACGGTGCTATGCTCAGAGCACCGTGGTGGCAACCTGGCAGCTGGTGGATTTGAACCGGGGACCTTGCGGACCCAAGTCCACTTCCTTAACCACTAGGCCACCACTGCCACATTAAAATATTTTGTATCTAAAATGCAATTCTTAATATGCACCATGTAATGATATCGTGAACAATTCTCCTTGCTTTGCATACTGCCCACTTGAGAGTTCTTAAAAAGCCTCTCAGCGAGCTGAGGGTCGTGCTCACCTACAGCTGCTGGAGCCATAAATGAGGCAGCAATGGTCTTCATTATCACCTCCACCCACAGGAGTAACTTATTACCATCAACCTCCTGTTGTTGAAACATTAAAAGTATGTTTTTATGTGACTGTTTAAACACTGGAGAACTTTTGAACCAATGTGATGATACACACACGGTCCATCTTCTACTTTAGGAAAATATAGTGTCTGTAAAAATTTTGTAAAATCTGGCTCGAGCAGAGGCTCCCCAGGGCCCACGAAACTGAGACTGAGACTGTGAGGGTCAGGGTCTGATTTAGGGCCTGTAGGGGACAGACGGAGGCCTGGCTCAGAGCCAGTCCTTGTACCTGCAGCCATGTTAATATACTGTCTGCTGAGTCTCAGAGTAACAATTGTAGGAGGACAGGAGTAAGTGGACTGTATTTTATTTAGGGACTTATTTTAAATTCAGCTAAGAATTCATTCTATTTTTAATATTAATGATCCTGTCCATCCTTGTCTCTCCTAAAGAGAATCTCAGCATCTTTAGCTCTGCCTCCTGTCTTCTACCTATTCTTAGTGTCTCTAATCCATCCATCATGGATGGTCTCACAACTTTCCTGTAAACCTTAAAAGATTCAAAGTTTCTCACCATAAACCCAGCCAATAGCGATGGACTGGACGATGGCGAGCAGCAGCATAGTGGCCCCGCTGCAGGAAAACTGGTCATAGATCTGGAACACGTACAGACCTCCCTACATTGGCACAGAGAGACGAATCCCTCACTATCAATCAACCCAGCAGAAGACAAAAAGAAAAGAAACAATTCTTCAATTTTGAGTGTTACCCACTGGCGTGACCATGACCAGTCCGATCAGGAAGCAGGCGGCACAGATGCACAGTAGCAGCAGCTCACGACGTTGACCTCGTCTGATCAGATGGGGGTACAGGTCAGTCATTGACGTCATTAGGGCCTCCAAACTCACAAACTGGATCACACAGAAGGAGACAGGGTCAATGGGGAAGTGTCTGCTGGTTCTCGTCAATAAAAAGCAAAAAGCGGTCAAGATCAGTGGAGATCATTCTCTACTTTTTCTCCTACCTGGGTGTCCAGCCCCAACAGGATGATCATGAGGAAGAAGCAGATGGACCAAAGCTGGGGAAAAGGCATTAAGGCTACAGCTCTGGGGTAGGCGATGAAGGCCAGACCAGGTCCTGAGAGGACACACACAAAACCAGGTGGGTCCACGAAAAAAATGTTGACCACAGGTCAAAGCTCTCTGGTTAATATACAGATATTTATTGGATAAAACCAAACACTATAAACTTTGAGCTTTTTTCTACCCTAATATATTTCATTCTGAAATTTAAGATATTTGTTGGTAATTGTTTAGCCATTGCTGGCCTTAGGATTGATGTGGTTAGTGAACTTGATCATTGACTTTCTGTGTGATATACCTAATATCTGTGCCCAAAGATCAGGAGATAATGTTTTCTTTTCCTTTTTCCTCCTTGCAGCTCTCAGACCTCCATCTTACCTGACTGGGCCACGTTGCCGATGTCCACACCCTGTTCCTGGGCCATGAAGCCCAGCACAGAGAAGATGGCAAATCCTGCCAAGAAGCTGGTGCAGCTGTTCAACAGACACAACATGAAAGTGTCTCTGGAAAAAAGGAAAAAAAAAAATAGGTATAGCCATTAATAAAAGAATAATATGTTATTTTATAATGAAAATATGACAGTTGTTGTTATGTAATGTATACCACATAACCAGAGTTGACTGGGCTGATGTAGAGATTATATGAGTGAAATTATATGATTCAACATTGCTTGGGTCAAGAGTTATTGTAGCTTCAGTCTGTCTTTTCTGGTCGATGACTGAATATCAAACAACAATATCATCAAAAACATATTTGATGATGACAAATATGTTTGTATGGCAAACAACAAGTTTAATACACCTCTAGGGTCAGCAAAGTTACTTTTAAAAGAATAGAAATTAAAAAATGTTGTATGAAAAAGGCTTCACTGACCCCCCACCCTGTGGACATTGATTATACTAAAGGAGGCAATGAGGACAGCCGTTTTTTGCTTGCTAAAATTTATGTTTTTTCTTGATGGTTTTTGGCAGAGGATGAGAACTCTACTTTCTATAAAACCCAGTTTCGGCGGAAAAAGTTGATTCATGGGAAAAAAATGCCAGAAGCCTAAAGTTGAACTTCTATTAATTTTAAAGGTTTTCTGATGGGACAAGTGGTTCTTGTCACGGCCGGTCACGCCTAATGTGGTCAGGTGTACCTCATAAACGTGCACATCAGAAGAAGCTGAATTATCCCTTCCAGTGACTTAGTCTCAGAGAAGTAGCCTGTCCTGGTCTAACTGTACTGTAGGACTCAAGTGCTTTTAGTGCGTTTTGTGTGTGTGTGAGGATGGAGGGGGGAGTCCTGGAGTGGGAGTGGGAAACATGGCTTTTCTCAAATGTGTAGTAGTATCAATCTGTTTTCTCTCTCTATTCCAGCCATTCCTGCTGCAGGAAATCTGACCAGTGGGTCACAACATTCATTTAAAGTAGGGATGTCCGATATATCGGTCCAACGATAAATATCGGGTCGATATGAGCATAATTTTTAATATCGGTTAATATCGGCATCGGTTTTTCCACCGATATTATTAATCCGATGCTGCAAAGCCGCGGTCTCAGCAAATACGCTGGACTTCCGCATGAGAAACTGCGTCTGCAGTACTGACACTCTGAACCACGTGCTTCATGATGTCATTTAAAGAGAGCTACAATGAGCAATGCTACAGTGAATGTCTGTGGTCCGAAGTTTTTTGTGGATAGAAAACTGTAATTCTTAATGACTGCAAGGAGCTGGTCATGTGAGAGTGGGGGGAAGATTTTAACACTTTATCACGAGGCGTTTTTATGCAGCGAAGTAAAGAAAAACAACACGGAATGGACTCAGTGAAACAACAACAACACAGCAGCAGCAGCAGCTCTGTCTCTCTCTTAAAGACTCAGCGTTAAATACGGTAAAGAACAAACAAGAGAGCAGAAGAAATACGACAAACTTTACTGAGTTCATGGTCCTGGAGAACCAGCCGTTCTCTCCCGTTCCAGACGCTGTTTTTACTAAACGTGTGTGGAGTTGCTATGTCAGGACTAATTGCTTTCTGAAATTAGTATTTCTCGGACATTTCCCAGTGAAACGCCATTCGGTGTCGTCTCTCATGTCATCAACCAGAAGTTTCATTTACATTGTGACGATGCTGAAATGTTTTTTTTTCTCTCATTAAGGAGGGCTTTTTACTCTTATACTGCAGCTGTTTCTATCTGTGCCCATTTATATTGACTAGTGTTGTGAGGCTGAATGAGCCCGGTTAATAATGTTAATCAATGTTTTTGGAAAGTTCTTCTGTCCAACACTAGACATTTCTTGTTTACATCAAATGTTGCAAGAATCATAGAACTATTTCAGACAAAATGGTTAAACAACAAATGTGTAATTTTTCTATAAATTTTATTGAAGTAGTATGTTCATGTTATACACTATTATATAGTATTAATAGAATGCATTTAGTCTGGTATGACAATAATTCAGGGGAAATTAGCTGCCTTTATCTGTATCGGTTCATATCGGTTTTTATCTGTATCGGAAATTAAGTGTTTGGGCAATATATGTTCAGATCGGTATCGGTAAATGTTATATCGGACATCCCTAATTTGAAGGGTGTGTGAGGATGTCTTCAAAAGAATGGATGTGTGTGTGACAGCACATCTTACTTGTAGCAGTCATTGTTGAACCTATTGTAACTGCCCAGTGCAGTGAGACTTCCCAAACAGATGCCATAAGAAAAGAAGACCTGGGTGCCAGCATCCATCCACACCTGAGGTTGGAGGAAGGAAGGAGAAAATACACAGGAACGAACAGTCTCATTCTGTCTTTGTTTGATACAAGTAGTAATGATGGAACATAATGTCACAGTTATCCAGCTTCTGCTGTGAGTGAAGGAAGGTTATTTGTATGTGGCATGTGTCAACTCCAACCCTATGGGCCAAATGTGGGTTATCTGTGTGTGGCTCTTGGAAACCTAAACAGCGTTCGTCTTATCATTAAGGCCTGAAGTGCTTTATAATTTTCAACCTGATATATTCATTGTTTTTCATTACACAGCAATGGAGCATCAATAAATAATAATTAAATGCAAAATATGTATTAATACATACATAGTTAAACAGGAGACTGTGGAAGAGAGGAGAAGAGTAGAGTAGAGTACAGGCAGAATGGAACAACTGGAGAAAAGAGTCAGGAGTGATCTGTAATAGAAGAGAGTCAGCAAAGGTGAAGGGGAAGGTTTACAGTACAGTTGTGAGACCAGCCATGATGGATGGGTTAGAGACACTAGGAATAGGTAGAAGACAGGACACAGAGCTGGAGGTGGAGGAGTTAAAGATGCTGAGGTTCTCTTTTGGAGCGAGAGGTCTCATGAGGTGATTAGAGACAGGACGTTTGGGAGAAAAAGCCAGAGAAGCCAGATTGTGGTGGTTTCGACATGTTCCGAGGAGGGACAGTGGTTATATTGGTAGAAGAATGATCCTAGAGATGTAGCTACCAGGTCGGAGACATAGAGGAGTTTGATGGATGCAGTGAGGAGGGACATGGAGGTAGTTGGAGTTGAGGCTACAGAGGACAGGGGGAGATGGATAATGTTGACTCAACTATGGCAACCCCTGAAAAAAGGGACAAGCTGAAAGGAAAAGAAGATAATTGCATTTATAAAGTCTTCCAGTCACTGGCCTTTTAAGGCAGGATGTGGCCCCTTAGTGAAAATGTTTTTATTTGATTGGCAATGTTTGAGTGGTAACATCTTGCTGCCTCTTTAGGATCTACAGGACTGTCTTAGGGCCTCTTATTAGACAACTGCACTAAACTGTACATCATAAAAAATCAGTAGAGCTTAATAATCTCCTTTATTGACCAAGGTTTATTTTGCACAACTACAATTGCAAGACCAAATGTCAAAATTAAAAAAAACTGTCAATATAAACTACAAACAGTAATAAAACAAAAAAAAAGAAAAAAAGAGAGACTGACAAATGTCAAATGTTGAGTAAAGGAAAAATGTTTCCATTGAGGAAATTTTGATTTTCCAACTTGTTGTAGTTTATTCTCTTTTCAAAAGCCAGACATTGAATAAACAGAGTTGAACAAATTAAATTGTTTCTGTGCTGTTCCCCTTAATTGCAAACATTCAATCCAACATTTTTTAGGTTTTTCTTATTTTTCTAATATAAACAATTCACAAAAATCCCATTACTGAGTTCATTCAAAAATAGTTTGTGTTAACTGAGATATTAATATGTGACATTAATATAAAGCTGATGAAACTCAATAAAATCTGACTTAGTCTGACCTAGTTTCCTTGGCGGTGAAATCTTAGCCCTCTTTATCTGTTAAAAAATATTTCTGTTTCTACAACAAACAATCTGTTTGAATCCAAGTCTGCACCATGACCTACCTGTGGGTCTGACAGTCGGGTGTGGTTGGGTTTGAGGTAGTACAAAATCCCCTCCACAGCTCCGGGCAGCGTGGCTCCCCGGACCAGCAGAACAAGCAGCATGATGTATGGGAAAGTGGCTGTCAGGTACACCACCTCGTATGAACACACACAGCAGGTGGAGGAGATGGTTGGAAGTCACGGATGAGTGGTCAGGCAGCAGGGGAAGTAGGACAGACAACAGGAAGGATTGGTTTGTTATGTCTTGAAACACAAAGACGTTGAAGAGTGAATCTTTTTGACAAATTGGCTGACAAGAGGCTGATGTTTGACAACAACACCATTATTGTAATGCTGGCTGTATCTTACTGAGTTCGCTATTAAACTAAAGATACAATAAAGTGGTAATCTTGAAAAAAAGTGTAATTTAGCTTCTTACGAATTAAAAAAAACCTCTGAACCCTGTTACAGATGTGGATGGTAATCACTACAGAACTTTTTTTTTCCAGACTTCATATAAGAAAAGTAAAAAAAAATCAAATCCTTGTATTGTAATGATAGTTGAAAAATAGTATTTTTATCAGTAACTATGGTATTATTAATTATTAACCATTTCTACTGGCCATATATAAATCCAGCTAACGTAGAGCTGAGACCCAAAGTTTAAGTTAAGGAGTCTACCTCATCTCCTCTAATCTGGAATTCCGAGATATTTGGACTGGAAACAGACCTGGACAATAGGCAGGTCAGTCTAATACATCAAATTCTATATATAAAAAAACACATATTTATTTGGTTTACAGGATACACAGTTTGTGTTTTTTTTTATCTTGTTCTTATTATTATTTTAATATTTCAACACACAATACAGCTACTGGAACAGGAACTTGGGGGGCCATTTTGACAAACAATATGATATGGAGCAGGGGTCTCAAACGCAAATAAGTTGAGGGCCACCACCCACACAATCATTTCACCCAAGGGCTGCGTCAGCTTTCAGTGTTCAATGCAAAGGAAAAAAAAATAATAAAACAATCTGTTCCCCATGGATTCTGTGTAATATAGACAGGATAGTGAGAAACATAGGATTTACCATAAAGAGAACAAATCTATATAATTTTATAGATTTTCTAAATCTATAAAATTGGGGGCCGCAAAATATCGTTCCATGGGCCGCAAATGGCCCACAGGCCGCGAGTTTGGGACCCCTGATTTAGATCCTACTTTTCTTTTTATAGACTAACTGCTCTACTCTCTAAAACTGCACCAAACCCCACATCTTCAACTTTGCTGGGATGAAATGTTACTCTGAAACTATATCTGGAATTTCTAAATATAGAGACAGTGTCATTGAGGACAAAACACGGTGTGATAATGATGAGGTCAAAGATGTCAGTGTTTTTTGTTTTTTTTTCTTTTTACCTTCCCTGTGGACTTAATGCCCTTCCAGACAGAGAAGTAACAGACAATCCAGACCAGAGCCAGACACAGGGCCATCTTCCAGTTGACTGGTCCCAGCTCGTCCAAGCTGTTGGACAGGTGAAGGACCTCTCGTCTAGAAAACAAACATGCTTTCATAATGAAACGAGCAGCATGACAGTGTTTAGCCCTGGAACATGAGGTTTATTGAATAAAAGCTGTGTCATTGGTTTGGTTTGTGTAACTAAAGTGAGAGATTGTAAATACAGAAAAGTCAAAAAACACAAGTGTGATGTCAGTAGCAGTGGACTGGGGACAGTGATTAGCTGTCTCTGAGTCTCTGATATGAGATTTACAGGAGTTTGCGCAAAACAAACAGCTGCTTACATTCCAAACTTGCTCCAAAGATCTTTTTTAAAAAGATCTTTTGTGATTACAGTCTTAGTGTGGTGTGGTGCACAACTGAGGCACTGCTGATGATTTGTCAATATCTCGTCCAACCAACCCGAACAAAAGAGCTGGTCTGCCATGTGAATGTTCTGCTCCAGGTTGTTTTTGAGAAGCGCATGTATAAATATTAGCAGAGACAAACTGAACGACTCACTCCCAGAATTCCATAACAGGTGATGATGCATTCTGAAGAGGGGCGCTTTCATTGGTTGTGTGGTTGAGCCGGTCAAACAGGACACAGGCCTCTGCAGAGAAACACAGTTTAAATGCTGTGTTTTTCAGAGTTTCAGTGTGAATTAAATCCAGATCTTCACGGACCAGTGTTCCACGTGTTGTTACAGTGTGACCACGGCAGCTCAGCCTGGAAGCTGCAGGACAAGTAGAAGACTGCCCAGGCCAGGATGATAATGTAGTAGACGCAGCCATGCAGGATGACCAGCTGACTGGCATAACCCAGGCCTGCAGAGATTTCACACATAACAAACCATCCTCAGCCCATTCAAGCAATAATCTTTCATAATTTATTCAGCCGCTGGCGTTTCATATGAAAGGATCCATTTAAAAAGACAGTCAACATGTCGCCCACGTCTTCTGCCTCCTTATTAGAAATGAATGATGGTCTTATGACACTGTGAGTGGGTTAGAAAGTGGAGGATGTTTGCACTGTTGAACTCCAGGCTTCTATGTAATGACGTGACATTAAATTTGCCAAACAGAGATAGTCTTGCAAAAGTGACTTTTGTGTACATATTTTTTTTTTCTGAAGGCTTGTGATCAGACAAAAAATTACAATAGTTAATTTTTCTGTTAAATTAAACTAATTAATTAAAGATATAATAGATATAGAATATAGAAATAATCTGCATCTCAGTTTATTGTAAAGAAGCTCACTAGGAACCATTTTAAAACACAGGTGTCAAACTAAGGCCCAGGGGCCAAATCTGGCTCGCAGTGTCATTTTATTTGCACTGCAAGATCCTATCAAATGTGTACTAGAGTTGGCCCACTAGTAAATAGCCACTATGTAGTGGCAGAATTTGTAGCATGAGTGCTTCCGTTTTGGTGGCCTTAGCTACAGATAAAGAAGATTTGGTTGTTCCAGTGAAAGAGTAGAAAGTTTGTGTCCATGTGAAAAAAGAAAAAAAAATTACTTACACACACTATTTTTATGGAGGAGGAAACACAGACAATTTATGGTCAATTTATGGTAGTATTCAGTATTCAGTTTGGCCGTGTCTTCGTTGCAGTTTTTGACTTTGGCCCACTGTGAGTTTGAGTTTGACACCTCTGCTTTAAAATACAGCATAAATATAATACATATAATATAATTTTGAAATAAGTGCATTAAATAAAATCAAAATAAATTAAACTAACCCTATGATTATAAGCATGTTGTTATTAAAACATTCTATAATGTACTGCAGAATATCAATTGTGTAATAAAACCACACAGTAAAGGGTCAGCAGTGTCATGTCTCATGTACATAAATGTATGTTTTACTCTCTGGTCTTTGGTGTGGCTGTATACTGTAATATGGTCAGCCTCCCACGAGACAAGAGGATCCTGTTAAATTATTCTCCAAGCTGAAAAGAAAAACTAAATGGACATTCAAAGTTTTCCCTAACTGTCCAGCATAGCTTCTCCTTACAGTACACTGCCCTGTAGAAAGAAAAAGAAACAAAATATCTCCCAGAAACAACTGGGAACTTGCAAATTCGACAAGATGGGAGTGTATGTTTTCGTTGCTTACACTCTCGTAGAAAAGCAGTGTTGGTATTTTGGAGCCCAACTGAAGTTAAATCTGTCACATCATTTTAAAAGCTGATAGAATTACTTTCCTCCGGGCATTAGTTTTATGACTAAAATGACCCAGTGTTCTTGAATGGTTTGGATTTTCACAGCTAATGAGCAAAGCTCCAGCTCCAAGAGAATCAGATCAGGGAGTTTGCTCTGTTACACTGTGCAAAGTTAATGTTCGACTGAGAGCCTCTGTTTGCAACAGAGAATTCTTCAAAAGCAACGCTCTGGCAGCCTCAGAGGCTTTCTCTATTGATTGGGAGTTTTGGATTGGAACACACATTCAGGTCAATTGTGGTGCAAAATATTCCAAGTATGTTTGGTGTTGTTTAGGACAAACAAAAACAATGAGAAGACAGACATAGCCTCTCCCTTTTCATCCTCGTCCACTGAGAAAATTCTGCACTGAAACACATGAGTGCACAAGAGCAGCTGATTCACTCTCCTACTTCATATTTAGGGTTCACAACAGTGAGGTAGCTACATCATGTAACTGAAGTTTAGACAAAGAGTAGAGAGAGTAAGGTTTGACCGGAAGAGGAAAATAATATTTTATATAACTTTATGGATTATTCTGTATTTTTTTAGAACTTTATTAATCCCTTAGGGGTATCTTTCTGGAAATTATGCCTTTGCGTTTAACCCATCACCGTAGTGAGCAGGGGGTAGCTAGCTATGATACCATGCTCAGGCCATCTCCGTAGTAAGTTGACGGTGGGTGATTCGAACTGGGGGCCTTGCAGACCCGATCCATTTCCTTAACCATTAGGCCACCAACTGCCCCACTAATTATTACTTTATTAATATTATTATTATTTTTTACTGGTATTATTGGTATAATATTGACTCACTGGAGAGTATAGTTCTTACAGTAATGTCAAAAGGCTGACTTAAAGGGGGTGTTAGATACTTAAAAAATGCAATAAATGTATACCACATAATTTTGCCCTTATAATTCAATGTTTTCTCTTAACTCATGCTCCAATGTGACTTTATCTCATACCAAAAACATTATCACATTAAAAGCTGATTAAAAAAAGGTTGTGCCTTTAAGAATCCTTAAACTGCTTTGTTGCCACTAAGGACAATCCCGACCCAAATAACTTCCAATGGACTCACCACCCACAGGAAGGCTCACTGTATGGAGCATTGCAATTTGGTAGTTGTGCAGACTGCTAACATGTGACCCAGTTAATGATAAACAGATGAATAAATAAAAAAAAATTAAAGCCCTGAGGTAAGTGAGTAATATTGATTCAGCAAATATACATGCATTATACATGTACATTCTTACATTTTGAGAACAGAAATGAAAGGGAAGGCAACAAAGTTGAGGTCAAAAAAGAAACTTCACTGTTCATAAAGATACATCATTTGTGTCTTCATAAAAATACTCAAAGCATATACTTTCATAAAAGTGCACATGCAAACAGAAACATACTGTATTCAGGTGAGCTCACCTCCAAAGAGCGGACAGATGGTTTTCCAGGCACTGACGCCTCCCAAATTCAGGTATTGACCCAGAGATGTCTCCAGCAGGAACAGTGGGACGCCACACAACACTAGAAACACCAGGTATGGCACAAAGAACACACCTGGAGGCACATCAGAAAAAAATATGTTTCTGAAGACTGTTTGACATTTGTTCATAAAACTACAAACTTGTACACATGATTTTTTACTCATGCTAGAACTCCTGTGGAATAATGCACTGTAACTTATGTTAATTTCTCGAAGGATACTCCAGAGGGATTAATAAAGTTATATCTATCTATAACTTGGAACTCACAAGTACCAATGTTACTTACCTACACTAACACAAAAAATTATATCATCAAAAACTTCAGAAGACTCTGATTAAAGATTGGGATTGGAAGATAAAAGTTAAAAAAGAAAGAAAACAACAAGCAAAAGACCACCAAGTAGTTCCTGTAGATAATGTTTTAATGCATATGTCAGAATTCTCAAACAAGACTTCCTTAATGAATGTACAGGCGATGAGGACATGCCGTAAATAAAGGACGTCATAAACCGAGGACCCCTGTATCACTGCTACACTAAATACTGTAGCATCATAATATAATAGATTAAGAGATTTTTATATACAGGCTAATAACTGACAAGTAAAGCTCAAGGTAAAGACAATTCCAATCATCACAACCAGATGGGATACATAGTGGAAACTCATTAACGTAAAGAAAACAACAAGCAAAAGAAAGTGAATGCAGCATAATCCAAAGCCCACCAAGTAGTTCCTGTAGATAATGTTTTAATGCATATGTCAGAATTCTCAAACAAGACTTCCTTAATGAATGTACAGGCGATGAGGACATGCCGTAAATAAAGGACGTCATAAACCGAGGACCCCTGTATCACTGCTACACTAAATACAGTAGCATCATAATATAATAGATTAAGAGATTTTTATATACAGGCTAATAACTGACAAGTAAAGCTCAAGGTAAAGACAATTCCAATCATCACAACCAGATGGGATACACAGTGGAAACTCATTAACGTCACCACAGAAGAATCCACTCTTTAATCATTTTTTAAGGGTCTGCTTGGTAACCTAACTAACGATTTTTACAGACACTGGAATTTGCAAACAAGTTCCTGTACTGCTGGTAGCTGTTGGTGACCTTAGCTCAAATAAGAAAAGGGAGTTCAAAACATTTTAACAATAATTTACTATACTTAGGTTATTTATTGTCGGTTATATACACACGGACCCCTCTAATATCGTGGTAAATGCATTCAGATACCAAAAGAAGATGGGGAAAAATGGCAAAGACAACATAGTTATTATAAAATTTCTTTGTATTTACTTTTTATGAACCTCCCACACACTGTTATCATTCCTCCTTCCACTGTTTTACCCTTTGCCACACAGTTATATACAGTTGTGTTGATCTCAGTGTTTTGAAAACAATGCACATTATATTTTACATCAAGACATGAAGAAGAAAGTGCTGATATTTAAACTACATAGGAAGTATGTAGTTAGAATATTGACAGGTAAGCTAGCAAGCTGCCAGTGATGTCTTTTAGTTTATTGTTACTGTTTAACTTTGTAAGGTTAGAATAAAAAAAGAATAAATTGCAAATATGAACGTGAAATACATAATTGTAGCAAAACGTTCACATGATAGGAATCCAAAGAAATCTGCAATAGATTAAGGGTGTTACTGTATATAACTATACTCTATATATTCTTTCTTTTCCTTGTTTTTATGCAGGCTTGTTTGTAAAGTGATTTGAGATAACAATTGTTATGATCTGGCACCATAAACAGTTACAAGTTGAAGTTGAAGTTAAAGAAGAACTACAAAGTACTGAAGGGCTTTCAATAAAAGTGTCATCTAATTTTAATGTTAGGCATTCTTTTTGTTTTTTACAAATCACAATTTATTTCATCACTGTGTCCGTCACCGGTTCTATGTTTTGTTTTTTTTTATTTACTGTACCTCCTCCATTCTTGTAGCACAGGTAAGGGAACCTCCAGACATTTCCCAGACCAATGATCTGTCCTGCCACAGCCAGAAGGAACTCAGTCTTACTAGCCCACTGGCCTCTGGCGTTCAAGTTGTCCCTGGAAGCTCCTTTCTCATCAGTTATGGATCCATTGTGGGTCTTGGTCAGCAGCAGTGGATGTCCCTGCTCTGGGGATGGTAGATTGGTCATCGCACGTTCAAATGGCTGTGTCAAACATGCACAAAAAGTCAGTGATGAAACAGGGAAAGACAAACATAGGAGGCAGAAGGGGAGTGTGTTTACTGAAAAGGGTCAACCTTTAGTTATCCTTTAACACACTTACCCACTGCTTTTCAAGATAAAGACAGATATACCACAAACTTACTTTATCATTACGGACCTGAGAGAAATTTTTATGGTCAGCCTTATTTTTACATAATTCCTGGCCAAAGTCAACACTGTTGTTAGGCCAAGTGAGCGGAGACACTGGTTTTCTAATGAAATTATAAGATATTTTTACTTCATATAAATTATGAGCTAATGATATTTTCTTTGTCTTTTCTAGCTTTCTTTGTTTCTTCGCGGCAGGTGCATGCACATCTGCCCACGAGCGGGAAAATCTACCGTTAAATGCATCTCCTTCCTCCCCTAAAGTAAACTTGTGGAAGAACCTTTGAAGCGGGACTGACCATGTTGCTGCGTCCCCCGGGCCTGGTTCTATGGGTTCGTTTGGTTCAGTCCACATCGGAAGTCGGTGAGAGTCAGTCCATGAATTTTTGATCCAGAAAAATAACCCAACGATTCGACAACGGTTTCTCACTGTCCAGTGTCCACCCTCTACTCAAAGAACCGCATCAACATTTTACCCGTGTGTGGACAAATGGTTCATTCCATAACTGGGCACCGCTGCAGCCACGTGACCAGGTACGAGATGTGGACGTAGTGCCAGAGTTATTTTTGTATGTTATTTTATATAGTGGCAGTGGTTAAGAGTCGAATGAGCCAGAATCACTAAAATAAACAGTCATAACGAGATTATTTATAAATTATTTCAGCGTTAGCACATTAGCTAATGCACGGATTTCTTCAGTAATAAGTACTGTAATTGCACAATGTTATATCTTTAATAATAATAATAACAATTATTGATATTATTAATGTCATTGTGTTGGTCTTTGTACTACAAAAAAAAAGGTCCTGGACCTTACATAAGAACTGGTTAGATGGATCTACGATATGGGAAGTAACTGCAAGTGGTAAGTCCATCTATTTAGGAAGCAAATCAAAAATGAGAAAAATGTTGCTCGTTCAACATTTGTAAATATTTTCCAGATCAGTCCATAGTTTCGGTCATACTTTTCAGTTCCTCTTTTATGGCATATTAAACTATAATTTGACATAGTTTAAAATAGCCAGACAACAAAACAGGGGAAACATTGCTGGATATACAGAAATTGTTAGACCAATTGCTGGTATGATGGACCTTTCCTTGCTTGGATCATTCATGTAATCGACTCAGAGATAATTGCTGTTGTAGAGAAATGTTTATATTTTTAATAAGAGAGAATCGAAATAATGGGAGACTTGTTCGCACAATTTGTATGAGCTGTCCATTAGGTTAATCAGACAGAGTTTCTAGTGTTCAGCTTATCTCAAGAAAAAAAAAATACTGTCTGTAGTCATAAAATTAGGTTACACAACAATTGTAAAGTTAAAAATGGACGTTCTAGGAACTGATTTACTCATAATGGTTGGAAAAGAAAATTCTTTGAGAGAATATGTGAGTCAATGGTCAAGAGTCAGGAAGAGTCAGGAAGTAAAAACATACAAAGCATTACCACTGAAGAATACACAGACACATGCGTACATACATACACACAGCTACTCAGTACAAGTTCTTGGTGCCCGCCATTTCTGTATGATCGTTAACTTTCCAAACGTTTCAGAAATAAAGTTCTGTCTCATTACGATCAGGTTTGGTACCAGCGAGGTTGATACTATTTGTGTCTTTTTTTACACTACAGACCCCAGGAGCCAAATAAAACCTCAGCACGAAAGCTCCTTTAATACAGTCCCTATTGTTGAGCGCTGACAAACCTGAAGCCGTTGTAAATGTGGTGCCACAACGTGACTGAGACCAGGCGCAGTAACACACCAGTTTCTCTGCCAGTTTTATGGCTTCCTTTATTGGCCTCTGGTATTTGGGGCAGCAGGTCATCTATATAGTGGAAGGTATTGTTTAACTAAGGTAACCCCAATGGGATTTTACAGTTTTATACCATGAACGCAGACAGACAAAATAGACCATAAAACATAAAAAAACGGCTTAAGTGACACAAATATACCAAATGAACATTAAAAGTTACAAGAGCGTGGCCCAAAGATTTCATATATGTAACAATTCAACTTGCTGTCTATAACAGTGAACAGATAGTTATTTGCAATTTCTTGTAGTCTTTCAATTTCAGAATACTAGACTAAACATGGGTGGGCTAACTAAAGTCTATTTCTGTTTTTGTGCAGTATAGAACACCAGTGTCAACACCAGTAAAAACACAGCTTAAGGTCAAAGAAATGAGCCTCACAGACAATTGTGTTCTTCGCAAAATCGGTGCCAACAATGTGCTAGTACCAATAAATAAAAACAAACAAATACACAAACTATGCCTTTGAAGCTACTTTCCTTAGTTTCCACATTTATGAACCTTAAGCCGAACCAGATGTTCAACACACAGAGATTTAATGAGAAAAGAACCTCAGTCCATGTGTTTGATTACAGTTTGCCAACCATAAGAAAACAAGGTCATTGCAATCAGTTTCTGAGGATGGCTGTAGAGGTTTAGCCCAGACATGGTGATGTGTAGTTTCAGAGGTTTTAGCTGTCTTCTTGCCTCTTGCCTTGTCTGAACCCTGGCGTGGTCACTGTGTGGCCTCCAACTTCTTACCTTCTTACTGTACTCCACTTTTCATGCCCTAAATAGGTAAACATTCCTGTGGCCTACCCCCTTCCTCTTCAACCTGTGGGAGAAACTTGCCATATAGAGGAGTTATTTTAAAAGTTCCCTCCGGTTTTATGTCCACACTCTACATGGCTCCCCCGGGGCTTGTGGTAGGCAAGATATTTAGTGTTGATAATCTTTCCTTGAGATTTTATGGGAATATTTTCTGGGGGCAATTCCCTACACGGTTATACTAACCACAGAGGTTATCCCCAGGGGGCAGCTTACTGCTTTCCAAGGTTTACTGAAAATACTGTAACAAGGTCATAGGGTTAGTTTGTTTATTTTCCCCTTTTTCGCATTGTAATTGTTTAATTTCTGGAACTGATTACTCAAGCTAGATCTGTCTGTCTGTCTGTCTGTCTGTCTATGAATTCTTTGCATATTGTTTTTAGCTGTTAAAAGGTGTGACCACTTATTTAATACCATGGACCAAAGACCATTGAGGTAACCAATGATTAGATTCTCTTTGCCTTCATTACAGAGTTCAAAAACTATATTTTGTGGATTTGGTGTTTTCTGATAAGGGACTGCTTAAAGTGTCAGCCAGCACACATTTTTTTCAATATGTTTTCACTTTGAGAAGGAAAGCAAATAACAAACCTCATTACTGAGCCACAAGAAAAATATTTTAAGAAGGATAGTTTTTCTGGCTTCAGGTCAATATTTTTAAATCCTCAAATCACAAATTTTTTTTGCCTTTAAACCTTGCCATACTGTGCCAACCAACAATTTGGGTTCAATCCGAGTCACTCCCGTGAGTGTCTGACCTAGTTGGTACAATGTTGTGAATGTGAATAAGAGACTTGTCCTTGTTGACTTTTTAGATAAATAAATAGAACAGGTGGAACAGGTTAAATGAAACTCTCTAGATCATAAATGAGACCATAGCGGACTCATCCAGCATGCTGGAGTGGTATGCTGGAGTCCCAGTGCACACTGGGACACAGGAGTCATGGTGACCATGGAAGCACCTGTCACCACTGCTTGGTTAAGGTAAACAAATATTGTATTTTTGGACCACAAGACACACTTAAAACCCAGTAATTGTCTCATAAACATTGGACCTCATAATGCAATGTACCTTATGTACTGATTCTGGTTAGGTTTGCTAACTTTGGGAAGTACTCAGAAATCTGTCAAAATGCTTAATTACAACTTTGATAATCTATGAAGCTGCACCGGTTGATAGATTGTTAGAGCATTAAGGCTACTGTAGTCTGAATACAGTAACCTGAATAATTTATAATTTTACTGCAAAAACACACTGAAAGACAAAAAGTAATTATGAATATCCAAAGATACAGAAATATGTTTAACCGTGACATAGATCTGACATAATTACATGCCAATAACTATTTTGTGTATTTCTAAGTTGTATTAACAGGGTGAAAATAACCATTTTCAACTATTTATTATATCGAAAGAAAATTACGGTTTTTGCACTCACCAGTCTAAGGAACTCACCAGTCTAAGGGAATAAAGTGTGCAGACAGATCAGGAAGCAGTGTAGATGGGCAAGTGGGAGGAGTAAAAGGTTGAAGAAAGTTTGGTTAGGCAACTGCATGTGTGTCTCTATAACACATACACACTTAGATGCACTTATTTGATTTTAATATTTCAAGGTTGAGGAACTAGTCTAGAAGGACTCAGGTTCAAATCCATGGTACTCATGATGACTGCCGCCCCTGCAACTTGGCATTTGAAACGGGGAAAAAATATTCATTTTGTTAAGAGAAGAGGGAAAAACATATTATTTTGCCCTGTGTAAGGGGTGAGCATAAGGTCTGTAGCTAAAGCACAGACATACTTTACTGCGACTTTACAGTGTCACTGTCAAGTTGGCTGCTCTTCTTGGCTAAAGATCAAAACTATTCTCCCCTTCATGTAGTTCAAACAAGCTTGTTTGACTGTTTGCTAGTCAGAGTGACTATGTCTTTGAGACAAAAGCAAATTATTTGAAACCAGCTTAAAACCAACACAAACTGGGTAGAGAACTGAACACAAATGTAGGACTCAAAAATATGTCCTTTAGTATGTATAAACGTTTTTTAGGTATTTTCCTGAATGATACTCCCAAGGGATTAATGCAGTTTTATTTATCTTTCTATCCATCCATCCTTCTATCCATACATACATTCATCTATCTATCTTTTACCAAAAATATCAATGTGAACTCAAGTTGTTTTGAGAGTCTACAATGTAGTCTGTTTCATTCATATCTACATTAAACAAGGCCAGTATATTGTTTATAGGCAACACACAGTGTAGCTAATATCTTGTCACTGTAGGATGTGCAGAAGAAGGTTGCCATCAAATCTTTTATATTTTTATTTCTTAAAAAAATCCCTGAGAAGGAGTGCACCAAAGATGCCCTGCCTTGGTGAATTTGGGCTTTAAGCTTTTATTATTCCAAATATGAATCTACTATAACAAAAAGTGTCCAAATTCAGTAAGATAACTGCAGACCTGGCAAGATCATAAAGGGTTGTTTAAAGGTTGTTTCTGCTTTACAGTAAAACCTCAATTAGGGCCTGTATGGATTTCACCTTAAAGGGTTGGGAAAGGCAGAGAGGCAGGACAGCGGGAGAACGACTCAGTGACAGAGATGAAGAGTGATAGAGGCCAAAAGTGTCTGTGATTAAAAGAACACTGGGCCCCATCAAAAAACCAACGTGCCTTAATGAGCAGTTTTTCTTCAGTCGTCTGTCTCTTCAGACGTTTTCCTTTGCTTTCCTCCCCTCTTTTGTTAATCAAACCTGGACCTGAACTATTTTCATGGCTTCTTGGTTTATATATATATATATATATATATATATATATATATATATATATATGTCTATATAGCCTATATTTATATTTATGTGGAAATGACTGTGGTATTTCCAAAAGAGAGAGAGGAACACAGGGTGACATACAAGAGTGGAGGCAGGTCCACTCAGGTTGATTATATTCAATGTAGAAGAGGTAAAGCTGAACCATTTCTTTAATTGGTTTGCATTTTCTACAGAGCTTCATCCTATGTAGAACAAAACTCTTCAAAACTGCAAAATTTATACTACTTCCCTGCCAACAGAGCTGAACCTTTTACACACAGTGACCCATTCAACCATGCAGTATTTGAGACTCCTCAAATGTTCTGCCAGTGTAATTTCATTATTTTTTTGTTGATTTGTTCGATGGATTAGATCACTTCACCTCACTCTGTGGGTGCCACTCATGGAAATTAATGGTGACTCATTACAAAATGAACAAAAGACTCACTTGGTAAGAAAGTTTTTTGTTGTGTTGGCATCTTATTTCTGCCTGAGGTCTGCAACCGCAGATGTTGAGTCCAGAGAGCCCAGGGATCTGGGGACCTGAAATTCTCACCTGAGATAAACCAAGGCGGCAGTGGTGGCCCAGTGTTTAAAGAAGCGGACATGGGTTCCGGTTCCAATCCAGCAGCTACGAGGGTGCTCAAAGCATAGCACCATCCCGACCCACATAACGTCTTGTGGGCTCACCACCCACAGGAAGGCTCACAATATGCAATATATGCTGCAATGTGATTTGCATGGCCCCAGCTGCCCCTGCGACCCGGCAACAGACAAGCAGAAGGAGATGAATGAAATATAATCCAAGATGCAAAGAAAATAGCATGGACTGTTAAACTGTCCAGGCAGACCCAGCGTTTCCCAGTGAATTTGTTCCAGTGATAAAGCATGAAACATTGGTGGGAAATCGGGTTAACAGGAACATTTTGTTCACAACATCGCGATAGTAAATTAATTTTTTCTTTTTCAAAATCTGAAATTAGAAATGGCCACTGAGTTCAGAATTACCTTTTTACCACGTGATAAACTACAGGACACTCACTTTATGATCTTTGTATTTGATGTGTGCTGCACTATTTATTTGAGTGGGTTTGGTCACTGCCTAATGCTGAAGTTACCTTGGACTTATTTGTTGTGAATAATATCACTTTTATGGACTGAGCTCACTTTTGACAGAGAATAAAGTAATAAAAAAAAAACTACTGCTTTGCTACAGAAATCAGGAGTAAGTTGTATAAAGAATATAAGAGGAGAGAGAAACACGCAATGAATTATTTATATTCCACAAGTTAGTTAGTTCAGCTATTCTGTCACTTTCTTTTGGTTGTTGCATGTTAAATGTTAAGTGTGGTTGGATTGCAAAGAAACAAGCTGAGCGCAAGGAATTTTTCCGAACAGTTCCCTCTGCCACAGGGAATTAGTGTGTGGTTAAAACCCTCCATGATTCTTGGATAAAAGGCTACAAAGGAATCATTATAATAATATTCATGCGGAACAAAGAAACCAGACACCACATCGAAAAGGATACCAAGCAGCTTAAAGTACAGACACATGACTAACTGTTCCCACTGACCTTTTATTTCCTTGGTCGTCAAATCATTTGGCACAAAACAACCCTCACACTTGTCGTTGCCTGTCTACAAACAGTAGCAATCGTATCATTAGGTACTCTCCTAAACAGGAACTACAAAATCATTCTAAAATCATTCTAATGGCTCTGACTTATTGTACTCATGTGGAACACATCTGCAAACCCATTCTCTGGGTCTTTTGTCAAACAGCATCTATTTGGATTGGAATAAAAACTGAAACATTTTGATTTTGATGATCATAGGCAAGGTAAGTGACAAACAAAAATCCACCTATAAATTCTATTGCAACAAATCAAAGAGATACAAGATATTAGTATTGTACTTGCAATCTGCAAGAACACTCAACAACGAAGTATCCTATGGTCCACGTTGGCCTGTACTTTTGTTGATTGATGGATAGATAATTACCTCAAGAAACATTGAACTTTATTTTTTGGGAAACTCAGAAGTTCCTTTTGGAAAATTAAAGATGGTGAAACAGTAAGTAAGAAAGTAAGAAACATTAGCTTCTTCATCTCCTTTCGGCTTATCCCATTTCTCAACAATTTCCGTCTCACCCTGTCCTCTGTGTCCTCAACTCTAACCCCATAACTACCTCCATGTCCTCTCTCACTGCAACCATTGGGTATTAGCTATCTGATGAAATACCAATGTGTTAATATAGTATTCCACATAAAATCAATAATGGGAAATTGTTCAATAAATAATGAAATTCAGTTCAATACATCATAGTAAATGTAAGATAGTAAATTCTCTTAGTTATACTGTGTAAAGTGGTCCTTGTATGCAGTCCAGATTGAAGTATTTGGTGTATTATGAAGGGGAGTCATGAAAGTGAAGTCCTTTTACAGCTGGTGGAGGCAACAATGTCTTAATCTTGAAAATGATATTTCATAACCAGAGCAGTGTAAGAGTCTGACATTGTGTGAGGACAGAGAGATTCCTCAACATAAACACACGGAACTATGTGATCAACAACTGCGATCCAGTGGCAAGAACGAGAGGTGCACGTGGTGACAGTCTACTACACAAAAAGAAGAGCGGGGGGAGAAGGTGCGGAGAATGGTGTCATGCCACAAGACTTGTGTTTATGGACTTTTGCAAAGACTATATTGACTTTTTGGAACACATGCTGGATATTTTATTTCCTTAACAGCAAGTAAATTTTTTTAACACACGTCACCATCAACATCTGGTGACAATCTGACGGAGGGAGTTTTTGTTCTAAACCAGAACTGTTCACCTCACAAACCTGGATAATAATTAAGAGTTTATACAGATAACATTTATCACCTGAAAAGAATGAGTCACTGCAGTCAGTCAGTGAGTCACTGAATTGACTGCAGTCAATTCCCTGCTCCGTGCTCTGTGTATAGGGAACACATGTCGTAAACAACTTGGTATGTGTTTTGGCAAGAAACTGGTAAAAAGATATATACCATGATACATGGGCAATGATCAATAGCTCAATTAGATAATGAAACAATGCATAATGGAATTTCCACCTTTGCAATATAAATACAGGCTCTCTGGTTACATCCATCCATTCTCATCTGTTTATCCATCACCAGGTTGTGAAGACCTCAGTCTTCATGATTGCCCCCCTAGTGACTCCCACTAGAACATAATGGAAAATAACATGGAAAAAAAATTCTGAATATTTCTGGATTCTAATATTTCTGGTATTTTGGTACATATATCATTCTATAGCCATTTATTATATCATTAGTGTCACATAATTAAGACAGACTGACCATTGGATGTACTGTACTGTGATTTGATGGAGAATTTTGGGATACCCTGAGTGCCCTTTATAAGGGACCACTTCTACTGAATAAACATTTTGCCACAAAATGCCAATCCCACATGGAGTGTACTATGTTGGGGTATTTCCACATGGAGTACTATGTGCACCGTTTCAGACAAAGTTCATACACCAAAAAAATAGTTAACAAAAATAGCAATGTACTACCTTTCTTAACTTTCTAAAATTGGAATACAGTGAATTAAAATTCACCTAAGAAGCAGATTGTTTTTTGTAATCCTTAGCAACATATTTCAACCAATTCCATCCAGGTATGCTTTCCCTTGGCAACCATGGTTTTAGCCCTTCTTAGCCTAACTCCATATATTCTTATTAGCGCCACTGTCATCAACTCTGGACAAGATCTTGGTTGTTAAACATGTCATTTTGCAAGTGCAATGGGATGTCCAAAAACATCCGAAAGTGATCAATCACAATGTGGTTGATACTGTAGACTGTGTGCGATTGACAGGATCAAGGTTGTGGAATGGTTACAGAAAACGCAGCTGCGAGCATTGTCTATATACAGTTGTAGCACTTTGAAATTCTTTGGCTGCAGTCTGGTATTGTCAGACTGATGAAAAAAAAAAAAAAATTTCTTGGTTTACGCGAAGTAATAAGTATAGTATAGGTGCCCTCAGGCTGTTGAATAAAAGATGTTTTTAAGGTCATATTGGATTATTTATCCTGTAATTGTTGGAAATACATACAATCAGCTACTTTTAAGTATGTTCAAAACAGGACATGTTTTTGTGCAGGAAGAAAAACAGGGTTTAACTCCACTTTATAAACAAAGAAAGAAGACTTTTGGTGAGACTAAACAGCACAAACATCTAAAATATGTGTATGTGACTGTGTCTGCTTACAAATGTGTTTTTGGTATAAATGGGTGTGTTTGGCAGAGTTATGCCAACAATGTGTCATTACCTCAAGACCAACACATCATAAAAACATGTCCACTTTCTTCTCGGCACAATAGCTACAAAACCGAATTATATTATTTTGTTATAAACAGAAACAACACACACACATGCAACAATTTTTCACAGCCAAGCAGGATACGAGTTACAGTATGTCCCTGGCATCCAAGTTGTTAATATATACAGTATATACAATATTCTGTGATTTAATTTTTTTTTACAAGCAAATACTGGTTTTCTTCTTTTTCCTGAAGGTAAAAGCCTTCATTTCTGTCTAAGCTCCCAATAGCTTGGAGAATGGCATTCCTACACATTAGCACATCATAAACCTCCAGAAAGACTTTCCTCTTGAGTCTGTGAGCTCCCTCATTCTGGGTAATGTTAGCACTTTAGCCACTGGGTGAATAGTTTTGCTCCAAAATGTAGTTTCTAGTTACAGGAGCTTGTTGTGATTGGAGGTTTCAGGCTGGAAATGGTGAATGCCTTAATTGGGATATAAGTGTTGGCCCATAAACGTGATTTATGCAGGCAAGCTGCTTTAAAAGTGTGCATTTTAAACATGCTCTTTTGCACCGGGAAAGGTTGAAAATGACTTGCTTTGTCTGTTTGTGGCAAACAGTGATTTTGTGATGTGGTAGAGGGGATAGAGGGAAAAAGACAGAAATGAAGAGAAAGAGAAAAAGAAGGAACGAGAATGAAAAATGAGGGAGATTCCTGGAATGCAATGTAAAAAAAAAAAAAATGCATGACTGAAAACCGCAGAGGCAAACTCTACCCTGATTCTCGCATGTCTGCAAGTCAAAAAACATGAGCTGAGGAGACGAAGATAGTGGAGCATGCCCCGCAAATATGCTGCACAGGCAGCATTCAGAGATGCCTCGGGTTGTACACAATTATATTGTAATTATCACACAGAAAAGGAAAAGTTCAGCATGAGGAATTCAAGCTCAAATTTACAATAATGGGAAATAAATTTACAATAAGTAAATAGATTTACTTTTTGTCCAAAGGGGTGATTTTTTCTTCTGTTAAATATTTTGTAGGCATTATTTATAGGTAGAATATATAAACAAACCAGTACATCATTATTTTACTTTTACAGTTTCACAGGAAGTCCCACCAATGCACTGTGGTTTGACTGCTGCCCCTGCAAATTGGTAATGGATAAATGGATTAGGACCTTCCATTGTTAGACTTGCAATTTAATATCTAAACTGTGTGTTTTGCAGTAAGATGAACTACATGGTTTAATACAACTATTAAACCAACAAGCTTTAAAATACATGTTCTTCATGTACTTTACTTGTGTTTGGAAAAGAATTACTTTCTGTTCTTAGGACTAAAGTCACTTGGTGAGAAAAGGTAACATGACCTTCAGCTGCTGATGATAATATGTTCTGACAAAAAACTTTATACTAAGGCTCAGGTTAGGGTTTTGCATCATGTAATAAAATCACTGATCCTGCTGGAGAAGCATTTACATATGAACTCAAGATGGCCTGTATATTTTTGCTTCCTCTCCCTGCTGAATGAAGTGTTGATCTTGAATCCAGGCAGAGGTTTTTTAACCTCTGTGGGTTTTCTCTCTCATGTCCTGCCGTTCCGTTCCTCTCAGAGGATGTTCAACAGGAAATGGAACTACTCGAAATCCCCACAGGGGTTCAGGCTGTCCGTGCTTCCTCTGCCAACCCATGCCAGGCCATGCCATCTGACGACTTGACCCAAAAAACACTGTGGGAAGCACAGCCTGCCATGTCCTCTGGGGAACAAAGACTAATGTTGACCACTAACTCACAGGCCATGGTCTCCTTGCCACAACAGTCTGTTTTACATAAAGTTGTCTGTTGACCATAAAAACAACCCTCAGCTAAAAAATCCAACTTTACACAAGGCATTTATCAGGGGAAAGTCAGGGAATGGAAAATCCCTGATGTTTCTTAAAGATTTCATATGAAAAACCAAGGTTAAGAGATAAGAATGTAACTTATTACCTGAGACAATAGAAACTAATGATAGAGAGTGATGGTGTAGAGGCTAAAGGAAACAGACTGAGGTTCACAGGGTTTAAATATCCCAGTGGGGAGAAAGAACGGGAGGAGGAGAAGGTGCAGCAAGGAACTGGGGAGGAAGAATAAAGGTTTGGCAGCAAGGGTTTCCCTGATGAAGCACAGCTGACAGTGCGAACCTACAGCACTCTCATGACAGCCTTCACCACATCAAACCGTCTGCATTACTGTTCAGCTGCGCAGCCGTCCAGAAGTGGGGCCACACACACTCTCCTGACCCGCTGCACTGTGCCACTATAGGGGATGTTACTGTATGTGTGTTTGTTAAAGGGAGAGAGAGTGAGATAGAAACATTAAAAACATGCTTACGCTTAATTTCAACACATTTATGAGCACTCAAAATCATGAATAGCCACCATTTACACTTTTATTAACACTAGTTAACATATTTTAACACTAAATGTGCTCTTGTCTGAACTGCTACCCCCTTGCACCACTATACCAGAAAATTATAGCAATGCACTGAGCTTTAAGCTAATTTGTAGTTTCTAAAGATGTCATGTCAACATAGTTTATTTTGTGCAGTGCCAAGTAACATCTTGCATCAATTTTTTTTACACTAACCCTATAAATTGTTATCAACATCACAATCTCACTGGTTGGTGACTTGCAAAATGTCTCTATGTCAATAGGTCTGTGAAGATTCTCATTCATTCAGGCCATGATCTTCAAAGAACCCTTTTGTAGAAAACTGCTATATATATTTGTGTATCCAAAGTTGGATACACAAAGAGTCTAGTTGTAAGCAACAGCACATGTTATTAGACTTTGAAATATGTTTTGTTACTCAGATCGTCAGCTTCTTAAGCTAATTCAGTTCCTTAGTTGAGGAATGAAACACCTATTCCGCTACAAGAAGGAGTCCAGTTGTTTACAGCTAAACTCTTTGGATCCGTCCATCAACAGCTTTTGGAATAGCTATACCAGATACATGGATAAACCATCAGCAGCAGGTGGCTCTACTAGTCATCTTTTTGAGTTTAAAATATAGCTTTAAACATTTTCTTTCACCACGTTTGACTGATATGTGCCTGGAGGGCAGTTGGAGGAACACTGTAGGTGGCTGTAGACTGATGGATGGTTGAAGTTACTCTGTATATTATCTTAAAAACCCCCAGGGAAATGGAGGCGCTGTCAGACTTTCACCTCCGCTTTCTCACACCACAAGTGCCATCTTAAGAGTACTGGTGGTGGGCTGTGTGTGTGTGTGTGTGTGTGTGTGTGAAGGATACTTAAGTCAAACTAATCTTTTTTGGGACTCCTGGCATTAAGTCTGGGAAATTCTAATCGAGAGGATTTATTGTTTCAAATTTCTTTCTACTCAACTTTGCTTTATAAATGTTTAAACAGCTATTATCTACGTGTTTCAGCACAGTACAAGTTGCTCATTCCCTTCAGGGTTAGTAATTATTTTAATATGAAAGTTTATCTGTGCTGCATTAGGACAAGGCAAATGGGAAACAGCCATCCATCTCTGAATGCACCACTGTCTTTTATGGAAAGTTAAGCTGGGGGTCAATGGTCAATCACCCACACACTTAAACGCACACATTATCATCCCTCACATGTACTTTTCATCTAAAATGATGAGACAATACACAGAACAGGTCAAAACCCCCGACGACTCCAAGCCAAACCCAATCCCCATTGACCTTGTCCTCTGATAACAGGGCTGTTGAGTGAGGCCTTTGTGTCTGGGTTTCATGTCTCCTGAGGTATGTTTCTAGGTACCTGACCTAGAACACACTCCATTTTACAAGATAGATCAGAGATAGGGAGAAAGTTTGGAGTTTTAAGTGTCTCCTTGTTGCCACTTTCCTCTGCTGCTGGTGTAAATACATCCAGGTATTTATGATCAGCTGAAGAGCGTGTTTGAGGAGTGGTCACAATCATTAAAGGAGTTTTCCAGTGTCGTGAGGGCAATTATTACAACACGATGAGCTGGAGCCACCAGGGCTGCGCTGTAATGAAAGTGGAGTTGACTGATATGATTTAAATAAAACAGATAAAACAGTCATCACTTTTACCACTATTTGTGGATGAACAATAGAAAAATGGCAAATGTTAATGAATGTGAAGAAGACTCTTCCTGTCAGCCTCACCCTCATGGACATTGATGTTTTCCTTGGCCATGCTCCCAAATCTGAAGCATGTTGCATGATGGAATCTCAACAGCCTGGAAGTCCTTCTTGCCCTGTAGCAGAAGCAACAACCCATCCTTCAGTGACAGAACCAACAAAGTCTTGGTGGTTCTTTAGGGTGTGATGTAGGAAAGTGGAACACATCCCAGTTGCTGAAGGATCCTTGGAGATGCGGACAAGGAGGTTTTCTGTGATACACAGACTCGTACACAGAGTAATATTCTGTCCACAGAAGTCTTCAATGAAGCAAAGCAGCCATCATCTTTGAAACCACGTTTCCACCGAGCAGTCAGTTCATGACATACTTTTTCCAGATTTCCAAAAACAATCCAAAAATAACTCCTGTCAAATGTAGGTATGGTTTCCCTTATTTACTGTACAGAGGCAGCTTGTGAACCTAAAGGGTTTTACTGGGGGAATTTCTCTCAGTGAATTGTAAGGAACACATCTGAAAGCAGCAAAAAACAGAAAGTTCTTCAAAGGGTTAGGGTTGATTTTTGGTTCATATTTAAGAATCGTTTTCAATTCTGAAGGAGCTATAGTGTCAGTTGCATATTAAAATATTTCACCAAACCACTTTAGAGAAGTCATTTCTGATAAAAAAAAATTACATATTGTAGTTGAAAAGTAGCTGGCACAAAAACTGGACCAAAAGTCAACAGAATGAGTGACTAATAACCTGCTATGTCATTGCCATAAGTGCAGGGTCCTTTCTTGCTTCAAGAAGCACTTGAAATTCTCACAAATATTTCTTCCTTTCCTTTGACTTAATATACTGTTGTTAACTATATCATATTTCCTCAAATTGCTGTAATGTAATGTAATGTCATTTCTTAATATTGAGAAAGAGTTATAAACATCAGGAAACCTCACACATCCTTGTCGTCTCCTACTTATTTCCGAAGCAAGATAGTACTGAAATAGCAATAGTGTAAATGCACTCAATACTGTAGGTGGCTGTGAAGCTAATTACAAGAGTCAGATCTGCTGGTAAATTCCAGAGTGGAGACAACTCTGAGGAAATTCGCAGAGTTAGCTTTGTCTAGCGTGAGTTAAAAACTGCTTGTATAGATGCATTGCTATGCACCAACACAACACTACTTAACATGCTCTATAATAAATCACTGCTACCATTCCAATACACCATCTTCTCACATGGTCCAAATCCTCCACTTACTTTACATCTATCAACATTGCTTGTTGTAGTTGGTGGCCTAGTGGTAAAAGGAAACACACCTGGGTCCGCTAGGTTCGAATTCCCCTACTGCCAGCGGTAACTGCTGTACCCTGAGCATGGTATCGTCCCCACACAGTGCTCCCGCTGCTCACTACGGTGATGGGTTAAATGCAGAGGCATAATTTCCTGAAGGATACTCCCAAGGGATTCGTAAAGTTCTTCAAAAATGCTTTAAATGGCAAAACACAATCAACAAAACTACATTATTCGTGCCCTTAATGGTGTACAATTTCATAAGCCCAAAAGTAATAGTCATGGTGACAAAATGTCATAATAACAGAACAGAGCTGTACATAAGTCCCAACTAATCCCTATTTTGTCAGTTAGAAATATGATGAGAGTAAAAATACATCCTTGAACAAATTAACATTCACCACAAACAGCTGCGGAACCTGCATGAAATTCAAGAGCATATTTTTAACAAACTGTGCAGATGAAAGTTAAAACGAAAGTTAGAATGTTTTTGAAATCATTTCAAAGCAGTCCACAGGGTATTTCCTAGGAAAAATTCCCATCATGTGGTTCTGGTTTGTTTTTTTTCTGGGAAGTGGCAACAAAATATGTTGTGCAGGTTATTGCCCTCTCCAGACCAGTGCTGGGTCCCTAATGCTCCAGGAATGTCTCTGCATCAAGGTGCCAGTGATGACAATATGGAGTAAACAGACGTCACCCATGGGTACTGTTTCATGATTACTGATTGGTCACGCAGCTTGGTCATCAGAGATGGAAGATGCTGTGAGCAGCGTGATTAAGAACAGGTGGAAGATGGTGGAAAGGCCCCAGCTCCCAGTCCCTGCTGATTACACAAACACACGTGCTTTTAGACTGAATGTAAACACAGTGAGTAAAGTGTTATGACTGGGACACATGCACACTTCATATTCAGAATAGAGTGGGGGTGTAAGGTAAGACATCATAGACAGTCCCCGCTCATAATGACCTCACATGCTTCAAACACTAAGTTCAAATCAGATTTAATGTTAAGCCTGTCCTTCCTTTGAGTTCCAGTGTGCAAAATAAAGCAAAGTAACTTCATTTGTTTTGCCTGAGATTTTGTACAATCATCAAGAAAGCCACAGAGCTAATGTTCTTCTACATGTATTTAATGTAAAAAAAACATACATTAAATACATGTAAAATTTAATGTAAAAACACTTAAATTATATAATTAATTATATAAATTTAATACATCATACTTTTTTTTTTTTTACAATGTATTTAACATTTTTTCCAGCAGATTTATTTTCTGATAAACCTGTGTCATCAGTGCATTATCAACCTGGCAGTCTCAGGGGTTGCCACAGCAAGTCAACTATTTGCAAAAACTTTGGTATTAAGATGGGGAGCACAGAATATCTATCCAGGTCCGCAAAAGGCCCGCTGGCTACAAGTTTGAGACCCTGTTGCAGATTTAGGAATTCACTCCTGGCTCACTGCTCCTCTCCTGGTGTCTGCAGGGTTCACCTGGTGCCCCCGGTGCCGTGGGACCCATTGGCAAAGCTGGAGTGAGGGTGAGTTGTTGTGAGTGACCAATCAGAGAAGAAAATATACTTCACATCTCAGGGCAAAGTCTGCTTGGAAGTGTTTAGTGAAGGTGGACCTGATCAGTCCTGTGCAGTACCCTCAAAACCAAATATGCACATCTGTTGAAATCACCTAAGCCTGGGTGTTTCCCCCCATCCATGTCAACACCTGGTGTCAATAAACCAAGGATTACCAGGGGGTCCCTGTTCCCATGGTGGTCACAGGAATGCCTTGAGTCTCTTGCAGAGAGAGGAAGATGTAACACATGCAATGCTATATACCAACATTCTCTTCTCCTTTCTTTTGATCCTGCTTTCATCTCCTCTTTACTCCTCCCTGACTTTTCCTTCCCCAATTTCCTTGGCTCCTCTCTGTGCCTCTCCTTATACAAGGAGACAACACATATGGGTAAAAAATAGAAAGCAAAATGTTTTCCAGATGATGCTCAGCTCAACTGGCAAGTTGTCCGTCCTCTCGTCCCGCTCGATCTTATGTCTTGGATCACATGAAGAGGTCCAACTTTATCCGTCCTCCTCTTTGGTCACAGAACACGCCACTCCTACGAGCCTCGTTGGAGCCTCTTCTTTATTTCATCCATTCGTCATTAATTACCGTCTGCATGTGGCTGTAGATCCTGCTGTCTGTTTCTCACAGACCTGACCCACATTTGAAAGATGCCTACATGAAAACACATCTGTCACAGCTGTAGATTTGGCTCCCACTCCTGTCAGCACACTGTCGAAACTAGAAAAAGCACTCAGTGGAAACATCTGTACAGGCATCTTTGCTGGATCACCAAAAAAATGTATATTTGAGGGGTTAAACATTACTGTACATTTCCCTCAACCACCCAAAAATGTAAAAAATACAGGTTTCTAGGTAGTTATGAACGATACACCGGCAAAAAAAAAAAAAAAACATATGAATTTAGGTCATTTAAATGTAATAAAACAAAAACCACAGTGTTCAGGTGCAAATGTTTAGCAGTTTCGTGTTTGAATTGCATCACAGTGAATAAGTGAAAAAGAAACATCTGTCTGGGATTAAAGAGGGTGAGGAACAGCCAATGGTTCTACTAAGGTGAGGTTGTGGGAGAAATATTCACATCATATGTCTTGGCAACGTGGCAAGACTAAGAACAGCAGCAAGACTGAAGGTCTTGTCAGCAATGTCTCTTTGCTACAAATGTTGCTGTGACTGGAGGTTTTCTATGTCACATTTAATCTTAAATGTAGAAAAGCGATGAGTTAATCGTCACTTAAATAGGGAAATAATCTGGTTGACAGAGAATATAAAGTCTGGTAGTGTTTAGAAGATTCAATCTCCAAAACTCTGCATCCCTCTTCCAGCCATTCTGCAGCATGCCTCTTGTGACCCCGACTCCCACTTACCTGACCAAAAATTTGCCGTTGAAGTGCAGAAACACACACATCCACACTCAGTGTCTGTCAATCCCTGACTTGAGTGACAAGATAATAATTTCAAATGATTTCTCCTGGTAGGGACCATTACACACTTATACTGTCATTTTATATGGATGGAGCCAAGATCTATCTCTGAGAGTCTGAAGGGAAATGTCAATGTATTAAAAGTCCATATCTTTATCTAAATATTAAACTGAGTCAAAAAGATGTTTCACTCATACAAAATATATTGGGTATCTTTTTAGTATACTTTATGATTTAAAATGTCATTTTCAAGCAGAAAATACCAAAATATAGAAAAAACTATTACCGGCCACAGTAAATAGCTGCTGTATTTTGTCAGCAAGAAAAATAAAAATGAAATAAAATAGACAAAAGTTTAACGCAGTGTTTTTCAACCTTAGGGTCACAAACCCACAGACAGAAGAGTGAAGAAGGTGGAGGTGGGACTGCATAGAGGATTAGCCCTGTGCCCCTTCTTGTTTGCTTTAGTGATGGACAGATTGACAGATGAGGTCAGACAGGAGTCGCGATGATGTTTGGTGGTGAGGTTAAAGGGAGCAGAGGTGGAGAAGGTGGAGGAGTTTAGATCATCTGTTTAGAGCAGCGGAGACTGTGAAAGAGAAGAAAAGAATGGAGTGGAGTCAAGATGGAACAACTGGAGAAAAGAGTCAGGAGTGATCTGAGATAGAAGAGAGTCAGCTAAGGTGGAGGGATGGTGCCATGATGGATTGACTGGAGACACTAGGAATAGACAGGAGACAGAGCTGGAGGTGGAGGAGTTAAGGATGCTGCTGAGGTTCTCTTTAGGAGAGACAAGGATGGACAGGATCAGGAACGAGGTGATTAGAGGGACAACACAGACTAGAAGGTGTGGAGAAAAAGCCAGATGAAGATGGTTTGGACATGTTCAGAGGAGGTACAGGGGATATAATGGAGAGGAATGATCCTAGAGATGGAGCTACCAGGTAAGAGACAAAGAGGAGATTGGTGGATGCAGTGAGAGGTAGTTGGCATTAGAGTTGGACATACCAAGGACAAGGAGATAAAAATTGCAATGTCTAGTTACTGACAGAAAATTACTGATTAAATATTATTCTACTAAATATCTTTTTCTCAAATTATAATAAAAACACCATACAATCTTTTAGCAACTCCCATGATCATAAGAGTTTGGAAATTTTGGAATTTAGATTTGAGGATTTAGATTGTGACTGTTGACCTCATTGGAAGTACTGAGGAGAAAAAGAAGGATTAAACCAGATTAAGGGGCTGTTCTGTCAGTTTTTAGGCACTTTAATTTTTTGTGTAAACAGAGGTATTAGGAGCACATCTCCGGGTTTAGGAGACGGAACCTTTCATACTTGTTTTTAATGGAATGTGGTTTGACAGACAGGGGCAGAGAAGGTCCAGCCATGGAGCTTCCTAATGGTGAGACAGTTCATTGTCTCCAACATAGATATGATCTGGAAGAACCTCCCTGTAGGATTAGTCTCCTGATAATGTTTGAGATGCTGTCCTACGTACTCCTGTCCAGACGTGGTGTCTGTCTTTAAATGAGCACTTGCTGCAACAAGTACTGTTTGTTTCACTTTGGAGAGTTCAATCACAAAAGAAGATAAAGTAAAGATTTAGAAACTTTTCTCTCCAGTATCTAAAGAAAGAACAGCAATGACTCATTTTAGGGTGAAGGCAGCGATAAGAAGAGATAGATCGTTTTTTTTTTTTCCCTCATTAAGCCCTAAACCTGCAGAGATATAGCAGTGGTGTTGTTTTGGTAATTCCTTTTTGTCTAATAGCATATCAGAGAACATTCATATATCAAATAGGCTTTTATTTTACTCACTATGTCACCAAATTTACTAATTTGATAAATTTGATAACGTTTTGTGTAGGAGCAAGAATTTTATGTGTTGGCTGCTTCCTGTTGGTTAGTATGTATCCCTGTAATCTTTCAAAATAAACTCCAAAGTGTAGACTGAGAAAAAGGCGGTAACACTGAGAAAATGTTGAAAATTAGCCACTTGGAAACTTTATGAAGAAATTTGACAGTGTTTTGCATTCAGCAATTTTCACAACTGCACACAGATGCCCAATGTGGATTTGCGAGAAGACCAAACAAAAGTGTCAGCCTACGTTAGCAGCTTTGAGTTGACTGTAATCCGTTCAGACACTGTGCCACGAGCCTCTGATCTTTGTCACTTTTCCCCCATTGTTGCGAGCTATTTAAGTCTCTCCAGTCCCACATCTGGAGACAATCTGTCCTCTGCCTGATGCTAAGCCTTTTATTTTTGTGTTTTCCTGGCAAAACGATGACAGTGCAATCTCCGGCAAGAGCAGACAGGGTTGACAGAAAATGATAGCTTCATGGTTTCATGCTGGTTTTATGTTTCACAATGACTTTTATGTTTTCACAAATGCTATAGACTGAAGCTAGAAACCATCAACCTATTGTTTCCATGACGTCATCAATCATGGACGAGTTCTCTGCCTGTTTCTTCACCATCAGCAGGTGCTTTAGTAACAACAGGCCCAACTCAGCTTGATCACTGCATTGTGTTCTGCTGGAGCAGTGAAGACGCAGTCAGAGGACAACCACAGCTGTTTATAAACACCGCCCAGCAGGCAACCATGACTTCACTGCTACGTCTCGCTTCAAACAAAGAATAAATTCAGGACTTTAAAGTTTTGCATTTAGAATCTTTAAACATGGAAATTATTAACCAATATCTTCAATCGCAGTCCTCTGGAAATGGTTGACCTGAATCATTTACTGCTGTGTTTCCATCCAGATGGGTGATGTCACACCCCCAGATATTGTTGGGTTTTAACAGTCAGTAGTCAGACTGGACACTGACCTTAAATCCTCTGTTGTTAGATTCAAGATTGAGGAATAGTTTCTTTTCCTTGGAGATCAGACTGCTGAACACAAAAAACCACCCACTTTCTGTCTGAAATACTAGTTTTTCTGCAATATTTTGCTGCACACATACAATATTTTTTTCAGTGCCACATCCCCTACTTTTCCTTATTTATTGCTACACTCTTCTGGGTCCATTCTGGACATTCCTAACTATGATTACCTCAGCAGTAAGACCCTGTCTTCTTATATACAGATAGATTTTGGGGGGACTGTGGTGGCTAATAGTTAAGAAACCAAGTAAGGTTCCAGGTTCTGAATCCACTAACTGCTAAATTACCACTGAGCTTTGAGGGCCCGGGCCCTCAGCTGTTGAGGGCCCGGGGCCCTCAAAGCTGCCCACTGTTCACCTTGGTGATGGGTTCACGTTTGTGTGAATCAGAATGTCACAATGACAAGGAGTTTGAATTACTTCCTTTCTTCCTTCTTCCTTGCCTTTACAGCTCTTTACATTGGACTGTAGACACTTAAGTACTTAACAGTTCTACCTCGTTTAATTGTTACCTCATGGTTTACAAGCTGTGTGGTGTATACTGTGTACTCCAGCTGCCAAGCACTGACATTTCATTGCCAGAGCCTCTGTTTTCTGTGCAATGACAATAAAGGTGGTCCAGGTCTAAAGATTAATCAGGCTGCATTTTGGGAACTAAAAATCTTCACCAAAGCAAAAGATATTCATCTAATTTTTTTCGAAAACACTAGACAATGTTAGTGGTTGAGTAAAATGATGTTGTCCACTAAATCTGGACAAACCATCCATCCATCTTCATGTGCTTGTTCGTTTGTGGGTCACAGTGGCAGCTGGCGCCGCCCAAATCACATTGTTCCATACAGTGAGCCTTGATTTGGGAGATGTGCCCACTGGAAGTTATGTGGGTCAGGGCGGTGCTATGTTCAGAGCACCCCAGTGGCATCCAGGCATCTGGGTGGATTTGAACCCAAAGCCCTATGGACGCAAGTCTGCTTCATTAACTAGGCGGCCACCACCGTGGTTACAAGCAATTGTTATTAAATTAAATATAGAAAACCAAACTCAGATAACATGCAACCCATCATTTTACTCCCCTCTTCAAATTAAAATTCCAATAATTGTAAAATGACTTTTTCTTTCATGTATTCCTCTTTATCCTCTTGTCCCTTATGCCTTATTGGGTTACTGGGGCAGCAGTCTCCACCACTGCCACACAAATCACACTGCTCCATACTGTGAGCCTGGGGACAGTCCTATCCTGGCAGCTGGTGGATTAGAACCTGAAGCCTTGTGGACCCAAGTCTGCTTTGACTTTTTTTTTTAATTTTTAATTGTCTCATGCAGTATCATGCATCATGAGGATCACCACAATTAGATTTTTTTTTTTCAATAAAAAGTCTCTCCTCTCTGAACTGTAGTGTAATTGGTCAAAGTTTCCAATGTCAGCTGAGAATTAGTGGAGACTGTAAATGTTTCCCAGTGGAGGTTATGGAACTGATTTATTCTGCACAATAAAAAAAGTTATAATAAAATCGTTGATCAACGGTTAAGAAAGAAAGTCAGATTTATCTCTTCACAGTCAGCCGTCTGCTCTCCAGGTTTGCATGTCATTGAGGAAACACTCACTTCAACCCTACGCCCTAACCTCTCATTCCTCCTCCTCCACCCCTCACTGTGATACTGTCCAGATGCTCCGCTCTGTTTTTCTTCACCTTCCTTTAATGACGTCTGATGCTCCAGGGTCATGTTCCCTCAGTATTAATATTGCCTAAACATGCAGCAGACGACCCAAAGCACCAAGATGTTTGGTAAAGAAAGAACATCTTGTTCAACCACTGCAATGTTGTAGCACCTCAAGAAAACATCCACCTTCTCAGCCTCTGTGGTTAAAAGAATGCTCTCGACCCTATGGGTTCAAAAGTCTATTGGGCCTTAGGAATTTCTCGACTTCAAGGGTCTGCTTGTGTTTATTCAAGCATTCCCGGGATTTTAGCAGGGAATGAACGTGATATGGAAAGAGTTCTAGGAAAGTTGGAGTGTCCTGCTCAATATATGTGCAGTGTTGAGGTCATTGGAGGAAGAGAGACAACGCTTCCTGTTATTGTTGTGCGTCTGGGTCTCACCGTCAGTGAGTGACCTTGAGGAAAAAGTTCAGCTTCCTGTCCCAGTCATGTCTGGCTGGAGCTACTGTACCACACCCCCTGGTCCAGAGAGGAGTTCACAGATGATATTTAATGACGGCTGTCTCTGTTGCATCTGTCAACACACTCCATGTGTCCATGTCCGTCTGATGTGTGCCGGTTTTTACACTCTTCCCCGTCAGCAAAGGTGCAGCACGTCCATGTAAATATAACCACTGCACCGTGACACACTGACAGACTGACACACATCATGCACTCTGACGTCACAGATAACTCATTGGGAGCTTTTGGAGAAGTAGGTCAGTGCCCACAGGGCTGGGCTAGAACCAGATAAGTTAGATCAACGTAAAACATTGCTATTGATCGATGTGCACGGCAGGCTTGTTTCTATATATTTCAGTGAAACTAAGGCTTTTGAGAACCAGGGTCTAACAGATACCAACCCCCATACAACATCTCATGTATATGTACTCAAAAATGTCCAAACGTGGGATCATGGGATTCTGACCTTCCAAATTCACTTATATTTTCTTCTTCTTTTCCTTTCGGCTTGTTCCTTTTTCAGGGGTTCCCACAGCAACATTTTCCATCTCCCCCTGTGTCCTCCCTCACTGTATCCATCAATCTCCCCTTTGCCTCCTACCTGGTAGCTCCATCTCTAGGATCATTCCTCTACCAATGTATCCACTGTCCCTGCTCTGAACATGTCTACACCACATTTATCTAGCTTCTCCAGCTTTTTTTCCCAAACCGTCCTGTGATGTATTCTGCATATACTTAATAAACTTGATTTGTAACTATTGAGTAATTGCTGAAAAATATAACCATATCAAAATTTGTTCACTCGAGTGCATCAACCATTGGTCTACTGCTGTCCCATGTGGTAAGATAGTAGCACCCCTGAGGACTTTGACTCACTACTATACAAAAGAAAACAATATTTTACTTGCAGAGTCAGCAGAGAATCAAGGATCCTGTTTCACATTTAATATAAACATTTTTTTTTTTTTTTTTTAAGCTGACACATGCCTAGAGTTGCCTCCCAGGACTCAACAATATTCCTACATCTGTCTCTGTCTTTTTCCTCACTTCTTAAGTTGGATCCAAATACACCCACGTCTGCTAATTTCAGAGATACTGAGAAAAAAAATCATTCATCTGGAATGTTCTTTTATGATACATGTTCATGGAGAGTCTGTCACATGGGCAAGGGTGGCTGGGATATCACTCAGCGTGAGCTTACGTTCCTTCCACAACTCCCAGTGACTTTTCCCCAACTCTTTGACCCACACTTTTCCACCCTCATATTTCTGTCAGGCAGCCCGTGCAGCAGGAAATCTAATCAGGCAGGGAGTGTCCTGATGGATTGTTGAGGGTAAGAGGTTAGTTGTTACTGGCGTTCGCAGTGAAATAGGTACGGATTCGAGCCACACGATGAGTGAAATTAAACAATTCTACTAATTTATGTCGTGCCTTAAAATGCAAATGATTGATAGGCTGTCTTTGGGTCATTTTATAGTTTCTTTGTCAGACTAGAGGTTATGTGAAAAAAAAAATCATTTTGCTGATGAGCAGTGTATGAACAAATATATGAACATGATGTCAAAAGATCCACTGAATGTTAGACACCAAAATAGTGTTTAGTTTTCAGTTAGAGGGTTTTTGACACCAAAAATACTACACTGTATTAAATAATTGTAAAAATAATAACATAGGTAGGCCATTCCCAAGTGAGCATAAGTTGATTTTTTTCTTTATCTCTACTAGACATATAGCAATGACTTATTTGGCAATGACTTATTTTTACTCATAATAGTTCCACCAGGTGTTGAGCTCATTGGAAGGCACCTTACTTCCTCCAAAAACTGTGAATTCCTCACATACCGTGTAATAGCCATGCAGAAGATAAACATCTTCATCAACCTTCATCATAACATCACAGACAGAACAAGTGTGAGCGTCCATTCTTTTACCTCAAAATACCTTAATTGTTTTCTATATTTTGCCACACTTTTCTCATCACTGTTGTTATTTTTCTCTTTTCAAATCTTTTACTTGTTTTCAAAGCTAAGATTAAAGGCTACCTTGATATTTTCCTTCTCATTTAGGCCCTGAAAGAGATTCCTTCCTGTCTGTCGGCAAACTTGCATTAATGTCACACACACACACACACACACTTCATATGAACCTAAATTAGTCAGTCAGTGCCTCTGATTAGGACTCACATGTTTCAGCAGATGGAGGTTTAACATTCCTCTTTTTCCAACCGAAGAAAAACACATTCTTCAAAGAAAAAAAAAAACAACACACACTTCTGCATATCTCATCTGTTTCTCTCAGCTCTATGTGCAAACAGCTCTTTCCTCTACCACCAGCCCAACCTAAACAGAGCACTGTGCCAGACAGACAGAGAGACAGTCAGCGAGGTCAGTTCATGCAGTGTGAAAGGTTGTAGCCAGACACAGTACGCTGTATATTGCCCTCCTCTGCTCTGATGAGCTGAGACATGATGAATGCTCCCGACCACTGGAAGGATATAAGAGAAATAAAACCTCACACACATGTGACCTCTTCACACTTTATGGATGGAATTTTTTTTCCAGACAGGAAGACGGACAATGAGGCTGGAGAGAGAGAGACACTACGCATCTGTATAAGTGAAATAGAAAAAGTGTGTGTGAGAGTCTGCATGTGTGTTCACATGACTTCACTGACTTCCTGCGTGCTAACAACGCAGCATTGTTTAAGCTCATGTGGCTGCAGAGCAACATAACTGGATTTTTTTTCCCTCTCATTGTATTTTGTTTTTTTCTAGTCTTCAACCTTTATTTATTCCCAGTCAACCTTGACCCAGGACGAGTTGCACAACTGGGAGTTGATGATGTTTTTGACTCTTTGACTTACATGAATAGTTTAGACTCGCCCATAACGGAGATGCAGAGATGAAAACAAAGCACTTTAATGAAAACCTCTGTTTGCCAAAGCTGTGAGGACTACTACTGGCTTTCTGCAGCAACCTCTTTTCCCAGGTATGCAGGTTAAAGATGTGGACCGGGCCCCAGGTTCGAATCCCTCCACCACCAAGTTACCACTGAGGTCCACTGAACATGGCACCGTATCCACTCACTGCTCCCTGGGTGCTGATTTCGTTATGTGCAGTGGTGTGAATCACAATGTCAAAATGACAAGGAGTTGGCTTCCCTTCCTCAGTTAGAAGTCAAGCAGTCTCTTGGATGAAGAAGGGAACTGTCTAGAAACCGTCTATGTCCAGTTGCCCTCACACTAACTAATTCTGTAAAAAAACACAGATATGCCACTAATGGCAATTTTAAAGGAAACTGAAACAAGGTGCACTGTCTAAGAAATCATTTCTTGTGCTTGAACTTTTTCTTCGTGGAACGTTGGCTTTTCATCATTCTTCATTCTTGGATAAAACTAATAAATGTTTGTTTCCAGGTTTATAGGCAAGAAAGTTGGCAAAATTCAACCTGAGATATTGTAAAACTAGGGCAGGTGTAGAATTTATGAGGTAAGGGCTTTTTTTTTTTTTTACAAAGCAATCAACATTTGTTCCTCATTCAGTCTCTGCTGGCATCCAAGTTGTGTATGAGTTCTGAGGAAACAGTGTTCCTTGACTCATTGACAGCTGTAGTTATTAACTTTTATGGTTTAGAGGTGGTTTCAACACTCACCCCCCACACATGCAATCTTATCGTTATTTTACTGCCCTACAGTAGCAACAGAAGACGTATACATTGACTTTACCTAAAACCTCTTAAACTCTTAGACTTTTTCTTGCCACTGGCGTCACTTTGTTGAAGTTCAAAAGTAAATTTAAAAAGCATGGATTCAAATATTTTACAGAGACACACCCTGTGAAACCTTTGGCTGCTTCCCTTGAATGTTCCTCGCAGCCATTACCCAAACACATGCAGATATTTTCAGAAGAAGGGTTGCTCAAGAAAGACACTGACCCTTTCACGCCCTGGGCTTTTTTGACCTTTTTCTCTGCGTGCAAACTCAATGCTAGGTTACATAAAATTAATCTTCATCTTTTTAAACCAAAAGATGACAATTTACAAAACATCTCTGTACACTTAGTTTACAACAGGTCCTTTTTGGCACCAGTCTGCTGCCAGTGTGGGAAAACCCAGACTAATCCTTTGGGACGACCCGGCGGTCTCAGAGTGTAACACGAGTGATGTCAGACCACTGACGGCTGGGAAATGTGTGTGTCCAACGAAATATAGTGTTTTTCCACATCTGTGTGTCTGTGATGACTGGGTGGTGTGGGTTTTGAACAAACCTCTCATCAGTTTGTCTGCTGCGAGGAAACGGCTGTTGACTGTCGAGGTACTGGAAGACACAACACGGCCTCAAAGCTTGGACCGGCTGACGAGGTCCATTTGGTGTTGAATCCCTTGTTTTTGTTGAAGGTCATGGCTTTATATTAATCTGAAGGAAAGAAAAGAATCACCAGATGTTGCCGTTATCTATGGATGAATAGAAATTACGATTCTTAAGAGGCCTAATAGATTATATAACTACATCTAGTCTATAGTGGTCATTGGTCATTGTATTGGGTATCAGTAGCTGCTGAATGTAAGTAAACCCTGGAATTTTCCACCAATCACAAAAAAGTTCCAGTATAACATCCATCCATTCGCGTTCATCCCCCATCCAACCAGGTCACAGAGGCAGCAGTCTCCACAACCACCACGCAAACCCCAACACACCGACCAGCGCCTCGTGAACCTTCCTCCAGGTGGTAAGCCCACAGGAAGGAACCAACCACCCCTACTGGGATTAGATCTTGCCTTGTAGAAAAACCCTGGTGTTCCAACACAATGAGGGAAACATTTCCTGTGGGTCAAAATTGCCACCAGTAGTCATCCATTTGTCATTAATGCAAGTAAATCTAAAAGTTAAGCAAGTGATGCTTTTAACTGCGGGACCACATTTACTGATTCTCCAAACTACTTGTGATGATTTGTATGGAGATGACTGCAGATCTTTATAACTATCAGATATGACGTAAGCTAAAACTTTGCTGTTTTAAAGGATTAGCTTTTTTTTGCTATCAGGATGAAGCAAAGCTATGTCACACATCTATAAATGACTGGCCAAAATACTCAACATATAAAAAAGAAATAAAAAAAAACACGCACCAAATGTTTTGCAATATGGATGAGTTAAGTAATGACAGGAAATGTTTATAAAAACCTGCCATGAGTGGGATGTAACAGTTACATGAGTTTCAATGTAGCCTCTTGTTGAGATCATTACCAGACCACAGCATATTTATCGTGTGGAGTTTTATTTTATTTTCCTTATTTTCTGATTAATTCTATCTGGATGTATACAGCCATCTATAACCTTCTATTTTTTGGTTCCAAATTATTAGAAATTAGTAATTAACTAAACCTATAAAAGCATTTTTACAAGATCTCATCTCATCTCAAGTGTTGGGCGGTACAGTTGTTAGTTATCTGGCATCTACTGTCAGGAAATGTCCTGGACTAGAATCCACAGCTTAATCACTGCAGGGATAGTACTGTGGTGACTTCAGTTAAATATTTCACACTCCTTGCCCAGTTTGATGGGCTCCCCGTGGGCCCAGCAGTAAGCTGAGGTCGAGCTGCCTGCAGAGTTGGAAGTGATGGGGGATTCCAAGGGAGTAGTTGGCTTAGAGTGCTGCCTGCTGCAGCTGTTCTCTTACTTAACCATTTTCTTGCCTCTCTTAGGACCTGTAGAGGAGGAAGCTTTGGTTTCACCTAGACTTGGGGCTTGGACAATCTCAGCAGCAGCATCCTTTCGATTTTAGACTACACTGTTTATTCCTTCCATTCTTATTCTTTTTTTTTATTATCTCGGGGCATAACTGAAAATAATTGAGAAGCACTGGTATATGGAAACTGCATTGTACTGGGGAAGAACTAAACAAAATGACTAAACTAACATGGAATAATTGGTAAGATTCCTTCACAGACTTTTGCTATAGAGTAGTGATCAATTCTGTGTAAAAATGATTATCCTGCAAAGATATGTAGAAGGTCATATTGGGGCAGTGGTGGCATAGTGGTTAAGGAAGTGGGTGAGTGCTGGAGGGTTCCAAGTTGGAATCCATTAACTGCCAAGTGACCATTGGGGTCCAGTGAGCATGGCACCGTCCCAACTAACTGCTTCCCAGGTGCTCAAAGCTTCCCACAGTTCACTTTGGTGATGGGCTAAATGCAGAAGTCAAATTTCATGGTGTGCAGTTGTGTGGATCACAATGACAAGGAGTTTGCTTTCCCTCTTTAAAAGTGATCAAATGTACAAGCAAAGCTGTATGCCATTCTTCAGTTCCTGCGACTACATCAGAGTGTCTGTAACTAAACCAGTTTCACACTATATAAACTAAAAGAACATCATTTGTAAGAAACTGTGATTTTTTTTATGAAAGTAAGAATAGTACTGCAGCTCAGAGATTATGATGGCATTATTTGATCTTCTAAAAATATATTTTATATTTGTGATCCTATTGACTGTTTTATTATGGTATCAAATCTATATTCCACGTTGATATGCAAACGACTGTCATTTTGGCAACTGCTCTTTTTTTACCCCACATTTTCACAGCTCAGAAGGCTGTGGGTTTTTTTCCATTTGCTGATGAGGCTTGTAGATCCCCAAAAGCTGTTGCACGTATTGTTTATTTTGCGTGCCTGCAACAGACACAGAACTATGACATGGTATGTAGCTTTTAGCATTTGACTATAAACAGAACTGATCTTTGGCATTGGGCCTGGACTGGATATTCAGCCTTTTTGGTCTTTCTTTATTTCTTTTTATTTTTTCTGCGACCACAATAGTCTAACAGCCAGGACAGGAGCAACATTCTGAGGTTGAGGCCTTCATCAATTGTCCCAAACTTGGATTGCGAGGTGAGAATGGGTGTGATCTCACTGTTGAATGATGGTGTAGCTGTTAACAGATCTCCCTAATCAGGACCCGGCTGAGTTTGTGTCTTCATTTGGTGAAATCTCCCCCCACACTGCTGGGATGATTGCAAACTGCACATCATCATAATGGAATTATATTCAGGGAAGGTTTTATTTAGAAACCAAAGTGTTTTCAGGCACAAATAGGCAATGTTGAACTTGATGATTAGTTAAAACCTAACTTGGCGGCTGTATGTGCAGCATACATCACACTACCATTCAAAGGTTTAGGGTCACTTTGTGTGGGGGAATGTGGTGAATGACTATTCTAGCTGTAAACATCTGGTTTTTGGTGGAATATCTACAGTGCTTAGGTGTAAAGAGGATCATATTGAGCAACTCTCACTGCAGTGTTCCAATGTGCTGCCTGAGATCTTGAGGACCCAAGTCTGAAAATATTTCTAATATAAAATCATTATTTTATACCTTGTAAATGTCATGAGAAAGATTTCTATTCATTTTTTTTCCATTCAACTCTTGGTTGTGAATAAAAGTCTGACTTTTCACAGAAAACACAAAATTTGGACACCAAACTTTTTATCGGTAGTGTATATATTTGAATGAGTGAAATTGGTTATTGCATGAATTAAGTCATGTTTAACTATTTGCTGTAATGCATTTCAACCAATGCATAAAAGAAAGGCTCTCAGGCTTCAAATTGAATCAGAATGTGTGATTAAGAGGTTCCACTTTTGGATTTTTTTTAAAATATATTGTCCAGGGGTATTTGGGTTTCAGCTGCCAAATGATCAATATGGCAACAAAAGGACAACTAGTAACAGATGTGACTATGGTACTGAGTGCAACTGCAAAGGCACATGCAAATGACTCTTTATTTATTTAGCAAAATATATATATATATATATATATATATATAATGTGATGTTGGCCGTAAAAAGGGATATCAACACTAATTGTTCACAATGTTCAATGGTTATATTTATAAGCCCAATTTACATTGACGACAACAATGAATGAATACTGTGCTGTACTGCACTACAGGAGATGCACATATTTCTAATTAGAAAAAGATTAGTGTTTGCTTATTACCATTTCAGTAGGAGGGGCATGGCTTGTGAGAGGAAGAAGGATGTAAATTATGTAAAAAAAATATGTGGGCATCAAACCTCTTTTTTAATGTATTAAATTCTGCATCTTGTTTTTTTGCGTCCTGCGATGAGGGCCAACCACATACACCTGAACTCCCCGGGGTGTGTTTTAAAAACCAGGTTGTAACCTAGTGTCTAACACATATCTACTTAAGGTAGACTGATGATTCTTCAGGGTGTTCTCAGCTCAGTTCCACTGACCGTTGTAAATCAGTGAAAGCAGTGAAAATGCCCACCCAGTCCTCCCAGAAGGCTTGAAGTCTTCCTGGCCTTCCCAGCCCACTCTTAGATGAACCTGGGACACATATGGCACCTTTCTAACCACACCTGCACCTCTCTTAACTCCACATTAAAAACCACCTTTTTGGCCTTTGGTGAATCGCTCCACTGTTCTGTTTTTTCACCTAACAGAACCCATCCGTCCTCTACCCTCCACCCTTAAAGGTTGGGAAATATTTCCAAAGAGGGTGTAAAAGAACTCATCAGTAGTTTCCACGGTTTGACCTCAAGTATTAGTGGACGCAGATGTTGTTGTTCTTTGTACAAGTGCGTTGGAGAAAGTGCATTTATCATTAGCATTCTTAAGTATTTCAGATAATTAGCAGTAGTTTGTCTCTATATATTGTGGCTGGAGTAAAATTTTCACTGAACACTTAAATGTTAGTAAATGAAAAATTTGGATTTATGAAGGTCACACACTAAGTGTTCCATCGTGTACTCTAGGTTTTTTTTTCCTGAAGAGAAAATGATTGTTTGAGGCTCTTTCAGAAAGCAAAGTCTCTAACTACACAGTGCATTGTGTGTTTGTTTATTTATTTGTGTGTTTATGTCAGACACCAGCGGCACTCGACTGCCGCTTCTCTTACAGCCCCCCCCCACCCATCTCGGTCTCTCCCCCTTTCTTTCATTCTTTCTCACACACACATGCCGAAGGCGTCGTTTACACCCACATGTGCTAATATGCAGTTTCCATTCTCTCACCCGTGTATTACTTGCAGTAATAGCAGGGGGAAATAGACCTGGGTGAGAGAAGCAGGGCATGACCATAAAGAAAGATTCAGTTTTTATGATTTAAGATAATGACAATGTTCCAACCACACAAATTTCCCAAATCATTAAAGACCAGAGTTTATATGGAGTGGATTTATGTGGTAAATCCTTCCTGCTGTAGGGGGAGACTTGGTGCACGGTTGCACACATGCACTACGTGACATGCTGTGGGCATTGCGACGCTTCTTGACATGAAACAGTGACTGGGCACCGTAGCTCATGCCCACTCAGTCCCCTGTCACTGTGACCCCCGGTGGCCACATCCTGTGAGACAGGACATCCACTGTGCACAGGAAATGACCTCCATTGATTGTTCACTGTTAATGGAGAGTTAAGCGGTCAGAGCCGGAGCAGGAAGTGGTGGGTGTAAACGAGACAGTTTGCACGATGGGAGTAGTTGTGGGCGAGGTACACAGAGTGGGGAATCGCATGAGGGAGAATAATTAGGACTGAAGGAAGAAGGAAGAGAAAATGCGTCAGATGAACAATCCTGTATGCCTACTTCAATGTGAACCGCTTATGAAGGAGTTGGATTATTTGAAAATACCATGGGAGGCAATAGCAACCGTATTTACAATGACTAAATGTCCTTTTAAAGACAGACATTGTTCAACACTGTCGTATACAGAATAAGTCAGATACCTGTTCTGATTGCATGAAATGTCCTGACTTGATCCTGACCTTTAGCTCTTGTCTGGTCCTTGGTGGCGATTTACCTAAAAACAGAATGAAAAAAATGGGTTCGTTGGTTGTTGAATGAAGACCGTCAGTTCCAACACTACAATCATTAATCATAGTTTTTCTTTTGGTTTCCCTTTGATAAGATCTTGAGTGTATTTCTCAACCTCAGATTAGGATTTCTATTGAACCATTAGGAGTTTCCATTTTTCAAATCATTCTCCACTAACACATAGTGAAACTGTTCCAAATGAACTCTAATACACTCAGCGCTCTGCCTGCCATCATTAGCAGAATAAAATCAGAAAATTTTGTTTTGGCACAAATTGTCTTCCCTCTTGTATCATGAGAACTGTTCTACGCACTACAAATGCACACGTCCATTTATGTGTGTGTAATCTAATCTGCTAGAGGGGAGGCCTCTTACATGAAACAGCCAAAATCAACAGGTGTGTAGAAGAGTGAGACAAAAGTGTTTTTGTCATTGGAAACCTGTGACTAACTGACATTAAATCCAAAAAGGAAGAAAAGGATTACTGTAGAAATTGTATTTCATTACTCTTGTGTTCTATGATTGTCCTAAGAACATTTTCTTTATTATTTTTCTACATCTTCAGGTCAGAGATTAAATCATCAGCATTCTAACAACAGAAAAAAAGTGTGAATCCAGGTACAACCCAAAGCATTGACAATCCAAGACACAGTAATAAAAAGTTTACCATCTGTGATGATATTAGATTCTGTTTGGTTCAAACAGTGGGGAACAACTTATATTTAACTCATATATATCAATGTGTAGGCTATAAATAGTCACATTGTAGGCTACTGTTTAGGATACCAATGACTTTGATTGGAGGCAGCAAAGAATTTCTAAAGAACAAAATAAAACCGGTAACCATTATTTTTTTGGAGAAATAAATAAATGTTTCTGTTCCAAGCTAAATGCCAAAGGTTTTCGTTTTTGTTCCTTCTAGTTCTACTTCTAATTCAACTAGTTCTACTAGCGCAGACATTCTGTCAACATTCTGCTAACTGCCTGTTAAGACACCATAAAACGTTAACTATTTCTTTAAGTCTGAGCAGCAGTTTGTCCTCAGACAAACAAAATGCAGAGACTTTACAAGAAACCTAAGGTCTGATCTTGACATTAACCTTGAAAGTGACACTTATTGACTTTTCATGTTTTTTAGGGTTTGTCCCGTTAGCATCCTGCTCTGATGACGCAGGCGTCTTTTTAAAGCTTGGGGTGTAATAAACTGCACGGGCAAAGTCAATGGGCTCTTTGAAGGGGGCAGTTTATCAAAGACCTTTTCACTGTGTCACATTATTCTCTAATTAAAAAGCCACTAATGGAACTGCGTGCGTGTAAATTTGTCATCAAAGTATTGACCTGAGCGTCCACATGCTGTAACTACAGCATTAATCTTTTTGCCTCCACATGTGCCACACTGCTGCACAAGAGCAGTATTTTACCCATGATGTCACTGCTGCTGTAGGCCTTTGAAACACCCTTAATGTTGGCGCTGAAACACCATGGTAAAGTGGAAAAACCTTCAGGTGTCAATGTGCGCCCTGATAAATTAAAAATTGAATTAAAAAGTGAGCAATTTGATTGAAGTGTCGATAAAAGCAGAAGTTTAAACCGAGTTTTCCCACAGGCTGTTTTCATGACCTGAGTCAAAACAAAGCTGAGCTTTTTTAGCTTTTTTCCACATTATTACTACTTTTCAAAGATGTTTTACTAATGAAGTCCTAACTGAGGAATAAAAACAGGCCTGGTTTCTGCAAACTCTGTGGATTCACTTTCAATTTAAGATCGTCATGACAATCTGAACTTACTACTACTCTTTCTTTGTTAAGGGACCTGACATGCAAGACAGGAATGAATTCAAAGACATGTTCTGTCCATGTGTCCAGGTATTTCTCCAAGGACAAGGGATTAATCTTAGAGTATAAAACCATCAGCATTTTATGAAGAGTGTGTGTGAACCCCATACAACTGGAAATAATACAGTTCTTGAAGACAAACTGTTATCTGACTAAAATAACAGATGTGGACAAATAACTTTTGGGTTTCAGTCCTATAATTTGCTGAATTTATGTTTGTGTTTTCATATTTTAAATATAAGAAAGTGAAGGGAAAGGTTTACAGGGCAGTTGTGAGATCAGCCATGATGTATGAATAAGAGACACAAGGAATAGGTAGAAGACAGGAGACAGAGCTGGAGGTGGAGGAGTTAAAGATGTTGAGACTCTCTTTAGGCGAGACAGGATCAAGAACAAGGTGATCAGGGGGACAACACAGTCAGGAGGGCTTGGATAAAAAGCTAGAGAAGCAGGATTAAGATGGTTTGGACATGTCCAGAGGAGGAAAATGGTTATATTGGGAAAATAATGCTAGAGATGGAGCTACCAAATAGGAAACAATGAGGAGATTGATGGATGCAGTGAGGGAGGTTTTGGAGGTAGTTGGAGTTGGAGTTGAAAATACAGAAGACAGGTGGGACAGAAATTGTTGACTCACTGTGGAAATCCCTAAAAAAGGGACAATCCAAAAGAAAAAGAAGATGTTAAATATAAGAAAAGTGCCACTCTGCAAACACTAAAGAAGCCCCCCACACCCCATACCCCATATCATGACCCTTTCTAGGAATGACTGCAAAAATCTTCATGGAACATGTGGTGTTGATGGCACATGATGTATCCCACCAGTGAATTTCCTCACCTGAGCTAGAAACACGTGAAGCCCATGTTTATATTTAAAGGCTAAGCTTTTCCCCCAGCCAATCCGTTGGACAAGAAGTTCCCTCCCCCAGATTTCCCCCACTCGTGAATTGGTTTTTGTGTAAAGAATAACAGAGGAGAACAAATACTTCCCATGTGCATCAGGTTCTCAGCACAGACTCTACTGCGTCTGGGTTCACAGGTCACTGTGCAGTCTAATGGAAAATAGACAGTGTTGTATGTTTAACTGTAGTTCAGTTACAGCTGAACAAACCAGCATAGAGAGGCTGGATCAGAGCGGCAGACAAACAAAAATGAAGGCCGCGCTCAGGAAAAGTAATACAAGCAGTCACATGTTATATTAGGTTAACAAATACTTCCTTTTTAAATTCTAACAGAGCTGAGTTGGATTAAGTATAAAAGTCTCAGAAAATAAAAATGATGGCACCAAAAGGAGGATTTGTGGGTGAAAGATGCAATGTAATGTTTTGCATGGTTTAGATGCTTTGTGCTAGAGCAAGACTTTGCTTGGACTTTGTTTGGATTATACAACTGAAGAATTCCAAAGAATTTTAAAAAGGCTGAAAAACATGGCAACCAAAATCAGGAGGAGAGTCCTGGATGGAGTGGAATGGAGAAGGTGAGACAAGATCCTTCCTGTCTTACCTTCTGCTTGTCAACTCCTTATCATTGTGACACTGTGATTTACACCACTGCGCACAACAAAATGTCACCTCACCTCAATGTTAACTCATCAACAATGGGCAGCTTTGAGTGTTGAACTTAAAACCCTGCGGACCCCTGTCCGACTCCTTAACCACTGGCCACCACTGGCCAGAGAAGACAGGGAAGACAGACAGAGAAGACCTGTTGATGTCTACTGTGACTCTGCAGCAGTCTTCATAACCACCACCCAAATCACACTACACCAGCTCTTCGTAAACCTTGATATTGGTGTTGAGCTAATAAATGCTTGGAATGGCTGGACTTAGTTTTCCTTCTTCTCTCCATGTTTTTTTTGTTGCTCTTTCTACTCCTATTTCAGAGAAATATACAGATTTGTTATCCCATGAAGTGATGGAGGAAACACCGGGTGGCAAATCAAGAGTTATACAGGAAAACGTAAGGTACTTGGGAAAGAAAGCGAACGAACACATAGTACTAGTGAAGACTCAGCGGGAGTACCGTGACAACAGTGTTGAGGTTCCAGGCTACACACTGACAGGGAGTGTTCTAGAATAAAGTTGGTGGGATTCAGCTTTGTGCGAGTGAGCGCTGGTGCAATGCCAGCTATGTCACCATGAAGGAATGGATCTGTAACACAGATATCTAACTGTTGGCAATTGGAATGTGCCCGTACTACAGTATATATCAAGAGGGTTTATGTTCGTTATTATTATCGCTGTTTATATCAGCTGCTGCAGTGGTGGCATGTGATGTCATTGGCTGAAGAAACACCTAGAAGCAATTATAGTCATAACAAATGACTTTCACCATGAATCACTGGACAATAACCTTGGACACAGGAGACTAAAGAAACACTTGAGCACTGCTTTAAGTTAATTGACTGCACGTTAAGAACCACATGGTGAAGACATCGATGCAACACAGAGTACATTACATTCTGTGAGGAAACCATAGCGCCAGCTTGGAGGCTGCTGTGGTTTTCCAACAATAAGAATTTACCCTGGATAATCAGAGACCTGAATGGACTTCTGAACAGGAAGAAGAGAGCCTTCAAGTCTGGAGACAGGTATGAACAAAGAAAGTGCAGCAGAAATCAAGAAAGATGCTGAGGATGTGTAAAAACAATTACAGGAGAAAACTGGAGATCGAGCTCCAACGGAACTGTGCGAAGGATGTGTAGACGGGAATGAAAAACAACACAGAGACGAAGGTTAAAGACAGGCTGACGTCTGGGAGCCTAGGGAGTCTGAATCGGCTTAACAACTGTTTAACAGGTTAAGCTCCCCACTAGCACCTCCTGACCTCACACTCATCCACTCTGCTGTCCCTAAGGGTTTAACCCTCCCCCCTGCAATCACCTGTATGGCTTCTCGCTACAGCTACAGTCCCTGATGGCATCTCACCCAGGATCCTGAAGTCTTGGGCAATCCAGCTATCTCCTCTACTATGCCCAGCTGAACAACCTCAGCCAGAGCCAATAGAGAGTCCAGATGCTGTGGAAGACATCCTGCTTGGTCCCTGTACTCAAGAAGTCAAGGCCATCTGTGTCTGGTTGTAAACCAGTAGCCCTGATCTCTCAAATTCCTTGACCCCATGCATTTTGCATATCAGCCCTGTTTGGTTTGGTGTTGACAACACTGTCATTCACCAGCATCAATGAGCATCTGAGTGGTGGAGGAAGAACCGTGAAGATCACATTTTTTGATGGATTATCAACTACCAGACAGGTAGGCATACAATAGGTTTGTGTGATTTGGCTTTAGCATAATTGGCTCAGTTGTCTTTATTTTTTTATTTTTTAGAACCTCAGTGTTCTCTATTGTCACGGATGTAATTCTGCTGCTGCTGCTCTGCAGTTTCCAAGCCTGGGATCAATAAAATACTTCTATCTTTCCATCTATGTTTTGATATTAGAGCGGGGCTCACGGTAGATTGTTTGCTCCTCTATGTTGATGGAAGCCAGAGTAAAAATTACACCTGGAGGTCTCCCATTGGAGTCCTTGATGTTCATGTAGGAAGACAGATGCAGGGCATGCTAAAATGATTACATCCCCTCTATGGTCTGGGAATGTTTAGGAATTCTCCCAGGAGAGTTGTTAAAGTTTCTCAGAAAGTATCATCTGAGTTTGTTTGCTGCATCTGCTAACCCAATGACCTGAACCGGAAAAAGTGGAGTAAGAGAAAGAGGCAAATTCCTCTTCTGGCTGTTTTCTCCAGTGGTCGCAAATATAAGATGAAAGGTTGACGTCTACGATAAACAAGTCACTAGAATACGATTCAACAGCTTATCCTTCTATCCATCCATATTTGTCCTTTTATTTGTCTCCGGATTACAACAGCAGCAGTCTTCATAACCACCACCCAAATCACACTACACCAGCTCTTCGTGAACCTTGCTGTTGCTGCTGAGATATTAACTCCAGAGCAGTGATTCTCAACTGGTCCCACTTTTTCTAAAAAAAAAAAAACATAGAAAAATCACTTAACATACTTGTTTTATTCAGCAGAGTGTGCCTTTCAAAATAAGGGATTTTATAAAATCTCTTATATAAATCAATCCACCAGTTGACAACCACTGCTCTAGACCACACTGACACAAGTCATATTTAATATTAATAATAATACATTTTTTTTATTCCATGAAACTGAGCTCTCAGTGTTGTTTAATGAACTGTTTCACATTTAGCACTGGTGTTTTTTGTTCTCATAGAACAACTGCACCAAATTACATGTGTTCTCTTTCCAGGCGCTGCCCGACAACACAAAAATATGGTGTGTTGAAATGTATAGCAGTAAAACAAAAACAGAAGATCTGGTTTTAGGTTGTGGAACTGCAGGTGTTATTTGTCATGACATTTAATTTCTCAGTCCTTGCACTGTTTTCCACCACACTTGGGTTTGATCTGCTTAACTCCACCAATTAGAGCCCAAGGTTCTATTCCCTCACTTGTGAATCCCCTTCACCTACGCTGTAGCCAGGGTTTCTTGAGGTTTGTGTCTAACGTCCACAGAAGACATTCCCTGGCAATGAACAGCTGGCTCATCTGTGTGGGAAATTACACCCAGTGGTTTGTTATGTTAATAGATTTTCTAGACCCAGGTTCTCGGGGCCACAGACTGTGTGGTCCTTTGACTCTCAGCTCCTCTGTCAGGTGTGGGCTGCGGCTGTTATTTGTTAATTTTTCTAACTGCCTCGCTCACATGATTTGCCATGGAATGTGATGACGTACATGCGATGGAAGATGTAACTGTTTCTCGTGGCTAATGCGGCAGTTAATGTTCACTGATGAGCAACATTGCCACAATGACTGTCAGAGAATGACAGACAGATGCATTTGTAAGTGGAATTATGGTCCTAATGACTTTAACAAGGCCCTCTCATGTTCTGTGAAGTTCCCTGGAGGCATAAGAAAGCTGCAGGTATTGAAGTAGTTTTGACACAGTAACTCACTCACTGTCAAACCTCTTTGTTACTGTAGTTCTAGGTTTGTGGATAGTCTCTATAGAAATCAACCGGTGGAAAATTAAAATTCAACCAATCCATCAATCAAATTTTATTTATACAGCCCAGGTTTACAAATCAAATTTGTTGCATAGGGTTTTATAGTGTTGGTAACAACCTCTGTCCTTAGACCCTAAGCCAGGCTAAGGAAAAACTACAGAGGGAAAAAAAAAACTACTAACAGGGAAAAGAAAACCGGTAGAAACCTTGGGGAGAACCACAGGAGAGGGATCCACTCCCTGGACGGACAGAGAGTGCAATGAATAAAAATACAATGACAATGAACAAGTTGACATATATACATGTATCTAACAAACACAGTTGAAGTTCTTCTTTTGCAAACCAATATATATTTAATATTTATAACATTTGCGTAACAGAAAATAATTGAGAAGCACTAATGTAAACCAATGGCCTGGCCTGCCAACAGCCTAGTCAAGCACAAACACATTCCTTTGGTGGGTGTTCTTTTACACCAAGAGGTAATGTGCAATCCCATATAATAATCTTTCCTTCCTGGCAGCTTTGGAGAAAACTAAGAGGTAAACTCTTGGATTAAGCTGCTTTGAGTATGATTTATTTTAGATTTTAAACCCTTCATATTCATCTTTACTGTCATCCTGCATATTTTCCTGTAACAAAGTAACGACCTCGCCCCGGCCACCTTTTCCTTTCACACTTCTTTTCTGGCTCCCAGTGTTTTTTGGCACAGCATAAAGGTGCCTCTGTGACTGGCTTGTTTTTACAGCTACTACACTGTGACTGTAGTGACAAGTATAACCCCAAGGGACTCTGGAAAAAATCCGTCTTTTCATGGCGACACGTCAGCCAGGGCTGGAGGGTCTGTTTTTATATTTAAAGTTGATTACTTTCCTTTGCATTGGCCAGGGCTAATAAGTCAAAACCTGTTGTTATGTCATTTCTGCACATTCTCTGAGTCATTGCCATGCAATGATTGGACCTTCACCTTAAGAGTTATTTATTAGCACTTGTAGTTCTTACAATAGTGAGTGTAGTGAGTCTGTGCAGGGACAACAGATTGTCATGTGTGATTGTTTAAAAAGGGAGGAAATATCCAGGTGCCAAATTTAAATTGTAGCAGAAAAAAGTGTCCCTTATGAAGAATAGCTGAAGAAATGAGGTAGCGTGGGTAAAGACACACAGAGTGTCTCCTGCACACAGGAAAAGCTCACTTATGTTTGATGTCTCCAGTAAATAATCTGAATAAGCAGTCTGTTTACAGAGTCCAAATGGTCCCTGGAATAGCTGTGAAACTTTTCCATAGTGGGAAACAGGCTTCTTGTAAACTGCAGTCAACAGCAACATGGGCAGCATTGTTGTCTGTCAGCTACAGGTATTCTGGGACTGTCCAGTCAAGTCTTGTTGGCTCGACCCACAACCTATCCCAGGGGTTTCCTTAACTTTTCACCTAATGCATGCTGGGATGCCCATCATGACTTAGATGAATAGCAAAATGCAATGAAGGTCACAGTGATGTGGCCGAGGCATTAGCACTCACTGTTTTAGGCCAATGACAGTGAATGCCCTAGTAAATACAGACCATAATGACCAGGGATCTCAAACTTGTGGCCTGTGGGCCATTTGTGGCCCGTGGAATAATATTTTTGCGGCCCCCGACTTGATGTGAAAGTTGAAATTCCAATAAAAGCTTTAGTTCAGTGTTGTATTATACAGAATCTATAGGAAACTGATTTTTTTTTTCTTTTGTATTGAACACTGAAAGCTGACACAGTGAAATTATACTGTGGGTGGTGGCCCTCAACTTATTCGAGTTTGAGACCCCAGAAAATGACAAAGTCTGCAACAATGATACACAACAACAACTTCTTAGAACAATCTTTACCACAATATGCATGTCTTATTAGCTCTGAGCTGTGTCTTCAAGGTGTTTTAAACAAACCGAGAACCTGTTTAAAAAATTACGTTGGGTCTATATGATCCAATTTCCATACACAAAGCAAAACCTCTGGTGATTTGTGATAACCTGGAGGCAACTATTGTCTCTTAGTAGAGCTGTATCAATCAAAAGGAATTCATTTCCTCCTGTTGCCACAACAACATCTCTGTGATGACAACCAGCATTTTCAATGTCAGTAAAAACAACAACTTTGTTAGAGGAGTCAAGGATTTCAAGTGGAACAGTAGGTTGTATATATCTCAGCTTTTGATTTAATGAATAAAAAACAAAACTTACAATGTGTTCAGGAAATACTTGATGTCATGTCAATAAAATTATTTCCTCTAAGGTAACCCCTTCAAACCCCAAACCTGCCCAGAAAAAAATGAGTTCTGAATCAGGTCTAATCTACTGTATAGTCTTCCTTATTGTAGAGATGTATCTAAAGATTTACATTTCCAGCTGTTTCACTTGTGTGAATTAGAATTTCTTTTCCCAGCAGTAACCATGTTAAAACCTACACCTACATTCATGTTTTTTCAATTATTCCAAACAATGAAGTGGATGCAGATCAGTGACCTGTATGTGTGTCATCAGTGGGAGACATCTGCTGAGCCCACAAATAAAAGAGAACAGGAGGAGAAGTAGGAGTGCAGTGGTAAAGCAGGAACAACGTCCAGAAGCCTTGGAGCTTTGGGCCGACTCTCAGCCCAACCCTTTTCCTCGGAGCTTGTGTTTTGACGATTATGATCTCAGTCTGGTTTCATAAACAGACCTCCCTCAAGTATTTTCCCCTTCTGTGCCAGAAAACACTTTCATCTTTCTTTCCTTTGTGTTTTTATCCACCTCTTGCTTTTTTTCAGTTATACTCAGTGAATGCTTGAACTAATGTATGTCATAAAAGTCTCAAAGTTCCCATAAATCCTGCAGGCAAACAACCTGGTCTAAAATTGAAGATACACGTAGGAGTAGAACACCTTGCCTTATTAAGAGCATGTATTCTTAAATCTTTCAGTGAAGAAACTTGATACTTATAAGGTATATGGGCCGAGCATTATGTCTAGAGGGACACCTCCACCATGACATATCTATAAGAAAGGCACTATTATTTTTTTCCATAGATCATTTTCTGAAGAAAAAAGATAAAAAAGGGACATCTAATAGTAGACCTGGGCAATCTAAGGGCTGGGGGCCGGCCTGCCAGACTTGTCTAAATTATATTATCGTTATCCTTCTAACTTTTCCCTGCAAATCCAGCATTTCCCCCATAAGTGGTCTAAATCATTTTGCTTGTATTCAATATTTTCCCTATTATTTATCTTGGTTCACGGAAATACTCAATCTTTCTGATGCTGACCTGGCTCTTGACTCAAATGTTAGTACCAGCTGTGGTTTGGAAAGTGTTGACTCATTGTGGCAACCCCTGAAAAAGGGACAAGCTGAAAGGAGGTGAGGAAGAAGAGAAAGTTCATGATAAAAACAAGAAAAGAACCACGTTGAAAAAAAGGTCAGACAGGTCCAGGTCCAATAATTGAACGGTAGTTTATGTTAACACCACATACTCAACATCTCACCTCAGTCGTGGACACACACACAAACACACACCTTACTGCTGCTCCTCTGACCTCAAATCATCAATGTTAAACTCCCATGAGTGTGAAACACACATCCCTCCACTCAGCTTTGACCTTTTTCCCGAAAGTCTTCAGCAGCAGCCAGTCCCCAGCTGTGACTCACGCTGAGACTCAAACAAATTGGAGAACAGAGAGCTGCGACGCTTTTGGAAATCACAGAGCTGCAGACCACCACAGACCACCACAGGCAAAGACCAAGGGCCAAGGCCACGTTCACAGCAGCCAGATGTGGGGTGTGGAAGGGCGGCTGCGGCCGTGCCTGTGGCTGGCTGCACCGGCTGACCTAAGTGTATGTGTGTACTGTATATACACGAGTGCAACTATACATGGACTCTGATTGTGTTCAGAGACAAAAAAGCAGCTGCTGCTGAAAGTGTTTTTGAAGGTGAACACTGCTCTCAGCGGCACTGTGAGACAGGAAAAGCGTCCTGGAATAAGAGAAATGTTTTGAGCGTATATACCGTCACGAGCTCTGAGCCCTGCAGCTCCACACCGGTCTGCCAGACAGTGTTATTGCAGCTGCAGCTGCCTCCTCCTCTTCTTCCTCCCTTGACTCACTCTTCAGATGCTTTCCAGTCTCTCTCCTCCTCACCTCCTCCACTTCCTCCTCTTCTTCTGCACTTGAATTCGTTTCTGTCCAGCACTAGGTCACTTACATTCTTTACATTAATGCCAAAAAGAGAAAAACTGACAATCTTGTTTGTCCAGACAGGATGCTGACTCTTTCATTGACCCCGCTCTGCCATTGGTTGATGCTATGACAACGGACAGATGGAGATGGCTAAGCTACTTCCTGCATGCTGGGCCAAACTGCAATTTGAGGGTGTGTTTTGTGATTATGACCTTGTGTGTGAGCATGGGCGAGCTCACATGCATTTGTCTCTGAGGAATGTCGTCTATGAACTGAATTTGAACAAAAGACCAATCTTTATCTGACAACTGACACAGGAGAGACTGCCAGAGGGAAAATCAAATAAATCATTCCTGTCTGCTCCCCTGAAGTCTAACAAAATAGAACTTTGGTGCCGTGTCAATGGGTGTAATTTAGACCAGCTTTCTACGTAACCAATTTGGAAAGGAAAGGAAAGCAATCTCCTTGGAATTGTGATATTGTGATTCACTCCAGTGCGCACAATGAAAGTTGACCTTTGTATTCAACTCATCACCAAAGTGAACAGTGTTCAGCTTTGAGCACCTGGGGAGCTGTGGGTGGGGACGGTGCCTTACTCAGAGGACCTCTATCGTAACCTGGAAGTTGGTGGATTTGAACTTCGGACCCCAGTCCACTTCCATAACCACTAGGCCACCACTGCCCTCAGATTTGCCTCCTAAAATATCAGTTTCCTAGTGGTTCTTTTTTTTCTCTTTCTTATGTTAGTCCTTGGAATGCTGTTTTTCCAGACTTGTAATTTCCCATTAAAGCCATGGACCTGCACTGGGTCCGACCTGCTGGTGACCAGTGGTGGTGGCTGCTTAGCTGGCCAATGATTGCACCTACACAAGCACCAGTGGTGCTTGAACACAGGGGTCTCAAACTCGCGGCCCACGGGCCATTTGCAGCCCGACGACATTTTGCAAAATGTGAAAGTTGAATTTATAATAATATTTTAGAGATGGTAAAATCCTTTAGTTATATAGTCCTCCTCCTGGTAATGGGAAACTGAAGTTTTTTTGTTTTTTTTTTTCTTTTGTATTGAACACTGAAAGTTGACGCGGCCCTTTGGCGAAATGATAGTGTGGGTGGTGACTCTAACGTATTAGAGTTTGAGACCCCTGCTTTAACAGGTTCAGTTGATCCTGTCACAGAACTGTTCAGGTTTTTCTATGTAGGTAGATTATCTAGTGAACATATTCAATAGAAGTTAACTTTTCTTATACTTATGTTTTCTTTAGATTTGTGCATAAAAATGTTCCATTAAAAACAATGGATGATTGAAGAGGTCCAGGGTAGCAGTCCGGATTTTTAGTGGGCACATACTTGTGGGTAAGAGATAGAAACACGTAAAACAAACGAGTCGAATCAGCTGCGCACAATCACATCCCGATGCGCCACATGAAGACCTTAGCAGGGCATGTTATGTGGATGCATACTCCAAACTACCAGTACGTGTGATCCTGACACATCTGCCTCTGACACTGGTATAAATCTGGAGACTGTGAGGGACTACTTGGACATCCAGTAAAAGCACAGTCACATATTTACAGTGTACATGAATGCTGTCAGCTCAACTAGATCTCTACAACAACACCAGATTGTGTGTTAAAGCCCAGAAACACAGAGTCCTGGACAATGAGGACGTTCTTTAACCAGGTCTGCTGTCTCACAGGCAGACATGTCTCTGAAGAGAGAAGTGTCTGCAAGTCCAACAGCTGCCACATGGCCTTGCAGCACAGTCACACTCCTATAGACGGCATGTGATAAAAAGTTGAAGAACAGACTGTTCAGCACATGGACATAACTCTGAACCAAACAACTTTCTTGTGACAGTTTGATAAAGGATGCTGAACTGGATGGTGTTTACAAGACCTTAATCAGACTACAACATTAAAGTGTCACAGCTTTTCTCCCAATGCCTCAGAAACTGTGTGATTTACTGCCTGCTGTTATATTAAATAAAAAAGTCATGGTTTGTTTGGGCCACCTTGGTTTGTTCCCCTTTGATCAGCTGCCTCAGATATGTGTTTGTGGTTTGGTCCTGATTTAGAGAGATGAGAAAGAGGAGCACAAGTTCGGAAAAAAAAGACAAAACATCATGGGGAAAGAATGCAGAGTCAGAAAGTTTTATAGTGTCTCATCCTCATATTTCCTACAAAAACCTCTCCTTTCACCAAACGGATCCAGCTAAAAAAAAAATAATCGACTGGCGTCTTTCCCCTAGACGGAAGGTCAACTGAGGTAGACCTGGGAATCTATCTTCTCACTCTGGTCTGTCGGTCTTGTTTTTATCAATATCATGTAATGAAAAGACATTTTGTTGTTTAGAATTTTGCTCATTAACATGATAACAAGACAAAAGACAAGGCAATCTCCATACACAGTGTGTATGTGTCTCTGATGCAAAGGCTTAAAATGTAATTTTAAAGGAATGTATGTCCTTTGTCATAATGCATGGTTTTAGTAAAAAAAAATGATATACTGTTTATATGTATGTCACAGATATTAGAAAAGTTACGACCCAAGTCAATGGGAAAAATGGTGCACACCAATGATACAAGACAACCCCCAAAAAGTCTTTGGGTAACAATGTTAAAGAGAATCCCCTCTTAGGTTGGTTCCTGGTACTGACAGCGTGCAAGGTCAGAGGGCTGCAATAACTGTGTGTCCGTATCTGACACTAAAGCACTGTAAAGATAAGCTGAACCATCACCGTTATTAAGAGCCAAACAGAAAAGTGTTCTCCAGACTTCTACAGATTAAGACTTAGATAAGAAAATCTTCCTGCTAACCCACATTCCACTCACTTTGAGTGACTGGGTCTTTCTGCTCCTTCCTGTGACTCCATGCATCAGTTCATGTCCATAACCACATAAAAAAAATATAAACTCTTTATGTGAAGAAGATATAAACATCCACGCACACGATCACACAAAACAGTTGCACATGTAGGATGTTTATATCCCACATGTGTGTTTCATAAAAAGTGCAAAATAATTTGACGCACAGACGTTGGAAATCTGGAGATGGACAGGATCTGATAAAGCTGAAGTTTTACGACTCAGTGAGAAACTAAACTGCAAACACTTTATGTTACAAACAGTGATGAGAAGCTATGAACTGCAGCAGATGGGGGGTTTGCAGAGCTCTTTGTCAGCATCTATCCTCTTTGTGCTGAAAATATTTATGATCAGCCAAGCTTCCTCTGTTTCACTGTGTGATGTTCGCTTTTTGCAGAAGCTGTTAATAAGCAGCAGATTCTCCTGTAAGACAAGGCATTATTTCTGGCCAACCTTCCTGACCTACCTGTTCTTCACTGTAGATGTAAATATGCTGCAATCATTTAAAGGTGGAAGGGGAAGGAAAGTACATTTTTCTGTCTACTGAAGAAGCTGATTCAAGGCAGTTAACATTTCCTCCCACATCTCCTTCATTTTCCCCCGTCATGTGGCATTCAGTCGGCCGTGACCACACTATGATACACCGCAGTTCAGCATGTGATGCTGTTGCTGTTGCATATAACAAAGCAACGTGTGGAAAAACGTGATCCTGCTGCTTTTGCACTTTTCTCCACACCTCGGTTGTGTAAGTTAATACAGCGAAAAGGTGAAAACAAGGGCCGCTGCGGTGGGAGCAGGTTTACTCACTGATTTGCTGCGGAAGACTCAAATGTCAAAGAGTCTGCCAAGATATATGTGATACTTAACGTGGAATGTGAAAATACCTGAGAGGCTTGGTGTACCATAACATGCTAATTAGAGCAGCAGGGGTTCCCATTAAGTACACTCAGCTAATATTATATACAACCAACCAAGAACTTCCGTCCATTCATCTAAACTTTTTCTAAACTTTATTTAGAAAATAAAAAAATGTGACTGGCTCGTAAGCATTATTTCCATCACAGACTCTGTTCCATGTATTTCCACAGAATGTTGTTCAATGTTGTTCAAAATCACAGCAAATTAAGATGATGTGACAAATTCATAAATTCCTTATAAACTTCACATTCACTCTGGCCCACAAGCAATGTCTCAAAATTGGCCTAAAATTCCAGGGTTCACCTCCTGGGCAAGATTGAATCCCAGTTAAGGGGCTAAATTTCCAGTGAGCAGGAAGGTATGGTGCGCTGCATGTGGTTTGGGTGGCATTTATGGACGCTGCTGCCCCCTGCGACACGGTAACGGATAAGTGGATGAAAAGGGAAGGATGAATGAAAGTCTCAATGGAGGAACGGTTATTTTGCTCCTCTCTCAGGCATTTCACTCCTGAAGGAGCCTTCTAAAGGTATAGGTTTCTTCCCTGAGACAACTGACCAACAAGGATGCATTGGTTCTGATCCCAGTGTAGCAAATGTATCTTGTAACACAAACCCAAGCTCAGGTTTTCTTGAAGTTTTCCTTGAAGTTGTCCCTTTTTTTAGGGGTTGCCACAGAGAGTCAACAATTCCATGTCATCCTGTTCTCTATATCAGGGATTCTTAACCTTTTTGGCACTGAGGCCCAATTTTTTCAATGTGGAGTGACCTGGGGCCCTTAATAATCGCAGTTTAAATTTTTCACAGCCCTCTTGGGGGCGCCTGCGGCCCAACTTTGGGCCGGGGCCCAATGGTTCAGAATGGTTCCCTGCTCTACATCTTCTACTCTAACTCCAACTACCTCCTTGCCCTCTTGCACTGCATTCATCAATCTCGTCTTTGTCTCCTACCTGGTAGCTCCATCTCTAGGATAATTTTTCTTCCAATGTATCCACTGTCCCTCCTCTGAACCTGTCCAAACCATATCAATCTTTTCTAGCTTTTTCTCCAGCTAATAATTATGCCTGGCACTTATCCTGAATAATTTTGTGTTTTTGTGCAAAGACAACTTCTAGAATGTTGCACAATGCCATGAATATCAACAGCAGAAAATGTGAGCCGACGAAATGTATATAAAAAATGGTGAGAGAGTTTATAAATGTATGTATGCTGAACAGTTCAACTGAAATAAAAAAAAAAAACACACACACACATCACATTAAACCAACGCCAAAAGTGCAGTCATCCATTCCACACATCCTGGTGGATGTCAGATTGACAGCTGTGTTATGGATTAAAATGAAACCAAACACCAGAAACGCAGATGCACACAGTGAGCCGTGTCCCACTGACCTACTGTAGGTCCCTCATGCAGATGTGTGTGCACGGCAGATCCTGGCTCCAGACTGCAGCTCCACACTTGCATACAGAGGCCAGACCCACTGCAACTTAGTTAAATTAAACTCCCAATAAAACCTGCATCACTTAGCAATGTGATGTCATGTCACTGCTCTGAATCCAGTTGGAAAAAAATATATTCGTTTCCGCAGTGGTTTGACTGTAATCACATTAAATCACCTCCATAAAAATCACGTGTCAGGGCTAAACTATAGCTGACATGTGTTTCCCATTATCCAAGTTATGCACGTAAAAGCATTCCTGTCCATTTGTTTCTCTCAAATAACATGAGTGTGCACGTTGGAAGGGAGCATTGTGATCCACGGAAAAAATGACCGATGACTACTAGGTGACAAAGAAAAAAAAACAAAGATGCTCTCTCTTTCTCTCCCTCTCCACCTACCAACAAATCAAAACACATTCTCCACACAGACTTTTATTTCTTCATGTCAAAAGGGAAATCACTGTGTAATATAAAAAGATTGGAGTTTGTTACTGAATTGAAAGCAAAATTACTGTTAAACTAAACTTTCCAAAAATGCTGTGATTTGACAGTGATACAGTGGGGCAGGGGTTGCCACAGCTCCATCCATCTCCTCATGTCCTCTGTATCTTCTACTCTGACTGCATCCATCAATCTCCTCTTTGTCTCCTCCTACCTGGTAGCTCCATCTCTAGGAACATTCTTCTACCAATGTATCCACTGTCCCTCCTCTGAACATGTCCGAACCATCTCAATCTGTCTTCTCTAACGTCTTTGTCTCCAAACCTTCCTGTCTGTGTTGTCCCTCTAATCACCTCATTCCTGATCCTGTCCATCCTTGTCTCTCCTAAAGACAATCTCAGCAGCTTCTTTAACTCCTCCACCTCCAGCTCCAGTCTTCTATTTATTTCTAGTGTCTCTAATCCATCCATCATGGATGGTCTCATAATTGTCCTGCAAACCTTCCTCTTCACCTTAGTTGGCACTCTTCTATCACAAAACAACTTTGTCAACACTAAATACAACTTTTACAATAATAATTATTGATTTTAAGGTATGAATTTGTTTTACTTATTCAGAAGATTGGAGGCGGATCTTCTTAATTCCAAAATACCAAAATATGTTTAACATATTGTTTTCACATAATTTAGTTTCAAGTAAGGGTTGAAATGCATCCAGGTCCAACTTATTCCCATTTATGCATTTCATTTCACTACACTTCACCTTTGTTCAACTGTCCATTGTGTCTATCACTGTAATTGTCCTGTGTGGACAGGACAGGTGTTCATTAAAACCAGGAGTGGACACTGCTTATAACGTGAAATTACTTTTAAATGAATAAAACATAATTAATAATAATAACCTCTCTTCTTTTGAACCCTATTTAAGAAAAATGTCTATTATCACACACCGTTAAATCAAATTCACACAAGGTGTGTGTCGCCGCCAAGCAGGACAGGACATTTAACAATAGTCCCATGGACACATTGGCATAAAAACGTTCAAAAGGGAGTTTCAGATTAAAGAGAACACTTGACAATAACTTTCCATTTAGTGAAATCTCCAGGCAACATCTGCCATTTTTTTATATTGTAGATAATTTTACAAAAATTCACAAACCACACACACAAGTGTCAACAACAGGACATTCTGGAAGAAAAAGCCATAAGAAGCCAAAGAACTGTGCCGTGATTCTGACTTATTTGGAATAAACAGTGATGAAAAACAAACACGAAATGCATGAAGATTTATATGCAGGCATGCAACTGCACAATACACACACACACACACACACACACACAAACATTAGCAGTCATATTTTCCACTAGGCTGTAAAGTTTTCCTGATGACTTTAACCATCTTCAAAGGTTCACACAAACACACACACACACTGCATGTGCCGTATGTGTGTTTTCCCTCATACCAACCCATTAGTCTCTCATATGTCATCACCCTCCTTCGTCCCAACACAAACACACATGAACCTTAGTCCTCAACGTCCTGTCAGATCACTCTTAGACGACTCAGTTTAATGCGGTGAACAGCGATCAACGCTAATATTTTTCATAGACACGAATCTTTTGGTAATAAAGTCATTCCATGTTTTGGTGTCTGTGTTTTCTTTTGGTGACATAGCTTCCTGTTAAACAGTCTGTCATGGATGCAGTGGCTGCATTTATCCTGTAATCCAGTTCGTGTCCGGCTATAGACATCAGTCATCAAGGTGAAAAAATGAAAAAGAACTTGTAGTCACACCACTACCTCAGAACGACCAGGGAACGAAAACAAGACTGTCAGTGAAAAAACAAGAATCCTAAAGGTGTGCAGAACAGAGTTCTCAGACGGCTGTGGCTCATGTTTGTGCACTTGATTTCCTGTTGTATCTGAGTCAGCAGATGGATGTGTGACGGCAAACTGCAGATATTTACTCAGTACTATCGAAGACCTGATGATCATCACTTTTAAGTAGAATAGGAAACAACAAACCATTAAAGTGGATGAAAAACAGCCACAGACTCTAAAACCACTGACAACTGGCAGTTTCATTGACTTAGCAAATAATGATAATAGGACCAGGGTTTTGTTCAAGATGTGTTTTAGACACATGAAGAAATGCACAGTTCTCCAGAGTCTTACAGGCTCAAAAACCAGAAGCCTCTCATTTTTAAGCTCATCCAAAACGGTTAGGCACCAGTCATTAAACCTCAATGATTGGCAGCCAGTAGTTGAGTTTGAGAGAGTTTGAGAAGAAGATTCATCTTTACTAATATATTACAGACACTTACACTCAGCAAATCATATCTCAGGCATTAAACCCATCAACATAAGGGCAGCTGGGGATTTTTTTCCCTCGTATCATTTTCTTGGGTATTGAGCTGATTTTTCTTTTCCACAGAGAAAAAGAAAAGGACACAGCCTTTGTGTGGGAGTCAAACACAGGTCAAACCACAGTCACAGCCAGTCATCTCAGAGTAAAAATGTTCCCCTTCCATCCGTGTCATTTTCACATGTTCAACCCGCTGTGATGTGTTTTTCAGAAAACTCTCACATCTCAGTCTGTCGCAGCTGCACCACTGGAACTGTCTCCAGCTCTTCCCTCGCACATGAAGAATTGATATCCTTCAGCTAAATCTAAACAAAATATCCGGACTCAGGGCAACAATTTGGTCCCTCCGAATGACTGGGGTAAACAAGGTGGAGCTACAAACTTCACTGACCACATCAACCACTTCTGCGGATTTTGTTTTTTGTTTCCGCAGCACTCTTTCCACCAAGAGATGGTGCCGTACTCACCAGCACTAAGTCCCTTAATGTACAAGAATGCTTGTGGCTGATTGGTCATGACTGGCCTGTCATCTACTGTAATCACAACCTTCTGTACCAGACAGTCAAACATGAGAAACAGAATGCATGGCATATTTTTATTTCAGTCTCTTTCTCAATATAGTTCCTATGCGTGTCTGCACCACAGAGTATTTTAACTGCAGCCCGACGCATGTGTCAGTCAGAGTGAGAGAATACGATCAGAATACGAACAGCTGGAGACAAGTGTGTGTGTAAATGTGTATGAGTGAACATAGATCTTTCAAATCCAGTGTGACCGACCCTTTAAGGAGATAATTCCCATACTGGAGGTTTATATTGGCTGAGGTCCACGTGTTATATTCATGTTTCTGGACGAAAAATCCGACAACCATGTAAACGGGTTGTGAGCAGCTGCTGCAGACAAAGACGGAACAATACAATAGGGGACAAAGTATTCATTGCCCCCTGGTGGTGCAGTGCTGCTGTAGGCGGCAGATTATTTTGCATCACCAGACACAAGGGATGTTCTGTGATTTATCATGGCCTGAGATTGAATTCACACGAGTTTCTAGATGTTCTACAGTTGACACAACAATGTGATTTCATTTAAAACATCTCTGACTACTGCTGTAGACCACGCAAAGACCCTGACACTACAGATTTTAGCATTAGAGGCCAAGGGTTAAAATCCCTGGATGTATTCCATCACCAAAAAAGACATTGATTTTGTCATCACACTACCTATCAATTCTGTACAATTACATAACTTTTTTATTTGACAACTTTTCAGTTTATATATGCTCCCCTGCACGGTGTAGACTTTCACAGCTACGTCGATGACACTCAGCTATATATTGCTGTATCTCCTGAGGACACAAGTCCTTTAGACAAATTAAATAATTGCATTTTAGATATAAAAACCTGGATGGCAAAGAATTTCCTCCAGCTCAACCAAGACAAAACTGAAGTCCTGATCATCGGTCCTGAGGCAGACAGAGAGAAACTTTCTGTAAAACTGAATAGCAAACTTGTGAAGAACCTGGGTGTCATTTTCGACCCAGAATTAAACTTTTCAGCACACATAAAAAAACATGACAAAAATTGGTTATTATCACCTTAAAAACATCACTAGAGTTTGTCCGTTTCTCTCTTGACAAAACACAGAGGTGCTAATGCATGCTTTTATTTCAAAACGCATCGACTATTGTAATGCCCTGCTTTCTGGTCTTCCAACGAAAAGCACTCTCCCTCTCCAAGTGCTTCAAAACTCTGCTGCACGCGTGCTGACAAAGACTGGAAAGCGGGAGCACATTACTCCATTGGCTCATTGGCTCCCTGTGCGCTTTAGGATCAATTTATCGGATTCTATTAACAGTGTATAAGTGTTCAAACGGTCTAGGGCCTTCATATCTATCAGATCTCATTGAGCTGCATAACCTCCACCCCCGTACTCTGAGGTCATCTGCTTACACTTTATTAAACGTCCCAACCACCAGACTCAAATCCCACAGAGAGGCGTCCTTTCAGTTCCGCGGCCCACACCTGTGGAACAGCCTACCTGAGGGGCTTTAAATTGCCTTTGTGTACCACTGTAAAGAATACTACATGCATTACATTTAATACATACACTATTTTAAATATTTTTTTCCTTTCACTACACGCTTCCCTTAATAAAACCTTTGTAAAGCACGTTGAGCCTGCCTTGTGCATGAAATGTGCTATATAGATAAAATTGAAATTAAACTTTTGCAAAATTGGAGAGGTATAGAGGGGTGGGACTATTGTGAACTGTGGGCAGCTTTGAACGCCTGGGGAACCCTGAGTGGGGACAACTTGGCAGTTGGTGGATTTGAAGCCCTCCAGTCCCCAATCCAGTTCCTTAACCACTAGGCCACCGCTGCTCCGTTGGGACCAAGTGACGCACCTTCCTAAGCAACATGTTTTTGTTTGTGGTATTTAACTGGAGGACAGGGAGAAAACACACACAATCACCTGTGATCTTTTGCAATAAAAGTGGGCTACTTTTCCAGTGATATCTAATTTAAAAACTCCAAATATATTTACCTACATAAACTGGATATCTTAATCCCTACATTTGCATATGTTATACTGTCTGACTCAATATCTATAATATTCTCACTGAAATAGAATTCCATCTCTAGTTTTTATTACTTTTATTTTTTCAGTCATTGCCCAGGATCTACCAGCACTCCTTTGGAGATCTACTGGTAGATCCCGAGCCTACCTATTGGGCACTCCTGATTTAAATAGTGAGGGCTGTCCCTGCAAGAACGGAGAAGTAAAGGACAGAGAAGGTTTAGAAAGTCTCATGGTACAAGAACAAGGCATTATCAGGAATGAATAGACTAGGCCGAGCTTCTGAGGGTTGGTTGTCTCTTTGTGTAGATTTTCCCCCACAGCTGAAAAACATGCAGCTTCATGTGATGGTCCAACACTCATCAAGCCCTCCCACACCTGACCTGTCTTTGTTTCCCCAGGAAAAGGGTAAGATGATCCTCATAAACAAAGTAATTAATTGGAAAATAAACACCTTGACAAGTAGAGGAGCATTAGTATCTTGTGTCCTTTTAACAATCCCAACAACCAGAAAATTGTTTTAATCTGAAAATATTTCATTTGCAGAACATAGAATTAGTTTGAAACCACTATTTGCTCATCATACTGATGCCACGAGACACTCCTGAGAAACATTTAAAGGCATCTTATGTTGTACAATCTTTTGTTGTATGTTGCAGTATTCATCTGCGGGTACAGTAAATATTTGCGTGCTCCTCTGTAACTATGCTCATTTGTCGGCTGCCTGTCTCCAGTGACATGTTTTTATCCAGTATTGACACATATTTGGGAGGGTATCAGTTGTCAACAGGACGCACATTTAGTCTGCCTCAACTCATAAAGAATGTCTTAACCGATGACAGCTGTGATGCGAATAGTGAAATGCAACGGAGGCTGTGAAACAAAACCTGGAAAAATATGTAACCTGAGGCAAATCCAACAAAAATGAGAAGATGCAAATACCTGAGAGGGTATTTAGCTCATTTAGTGTCTTCATCAAGTCACGACAGGTTCTTAAGTTACAGGCCTGAAAAGAGCAGGGTATAAAGAAGCCAGCAGTGACCGTGTTTCCCGACGGTCACGCACAGACAAAAAGGCTGGATGATTTGTTTTGACGTTTATTGTACTGCCGTCAGGGGTGGAGAAGAGGTGACTGCTGGGTAGTATTTCTGTCAGTGTGAACCAGAAAATGTCTGGCTAATTTCTAGTTGAGGTTGGAGGTTAAACTGCTCAGGTCTCATGAGTAGCCATGTGTGTTTGAGGATGGATGGATGGATGGATGGTTGGATGGATGGAGGGGTGGATGCAAGAAGAAACCATAACATAGACGATGCAAAGAAACTCATCTAAGTGAGGAGGTAATTCAAGTTGGAATAACGTTTGAAAAACTGGAATAATTACTATATCACAGTACAGATGTATGCTCAATGCTTATTAAAATGTATACAGGCTTATATAATATCCACAAAAATGGCTTGCCTAAAATGAGAGTGTTGTTTGGGAATATTGCACCAACAGAACCTCATCCTCTACCAATGTACTGTACTAAATACCAAAACTTGTTACGATTAAGAGTCAGTAAAGGCATGGTTGGACCCAAATGACTCTGAGACTTTTCTTCAGTGTTCAAAATTTAATTATGGTAAAACAACAAAATTATATAAGCTAAACATTAATGATGTTACAAGATGTATCAAAGCATCCAAGAGTGTGTTGGGCAAAGCGCGTATTGAGGCTTGATTCATTTCGGGGAGGGGCCAAAATGATGATGTCCAAAGCCTCGGTTCCCGGCTGTATTGCATGAGTGCTTCAGAAAGTGGTTCAGATTTTGCTGCAAAAAATTGTCGTGAGCACATGATGCTTCAAGACATGAACCCTTCCTCAAACCATTTGGCTCAAGTGGTTCGAAGCCTCATGAGGCTTCATCTCACCGTCACTAATCCTAAGTATCTAAACTTCTCCACCTTCAACACCTCTGCTTCTTGTAACCTCACCATTCCACTGTTGTTGCAAGGATTGCACCGACAACTCAAGACAATGATTCCAACGAAAACTGAGAGGTGTATATATACTAAGGACACCCGGTGACATGAGTGAGACAAATTATAAAGACACAGGTGACTGATGACACCGACTAACCCACACCAGACAAACAGCAGGGAAAGGGTTAGACAGACCTCACAAAACTACAATTATGAGTGATAAAATAACAATAAAAAATGTTCTACTGACCCTACAGAGAAAATAATTTACCAAGACAGTGACAAGACAACAACACCTAAAGACAAAAAGACACCAGAACTGATAATCCAATCCAATAAGTATTAATTAATGCTTGACTGACTCCTCCTCTAAATAATGTCTTACTTAGACTTGGACTTAGACTACATTTACATAAACACAACAGTGGGTTTTGCAACGAAATGTCGTTACTTGGCAACCGGAGTACACAGTATTCAGTACAATACTGTAGTGAATACTGTACAATACTATAAAGCAGTGATTTACAAAGGACATGGAATGAGTTTAGGTCAGAGTAGTAGACACATAGAAGAGGGGGAAAACAAAACCCCCTGAAAAAAAGGACAAGACAAAAGGAGGAGAAGAAGAAAAGCAGTGATTTACTCTTCTTTGCCACATACTTGAGTGGAGAAAATGATGATTGCAAGTTATTGGTTTTGCCCCTAATCAAAGCAGAACAATGAAATACTTGAACTTGGTGTCAGTAGATGCTTTAAAAACAAAATTAAGAAAGACAACCAGAAATTGAAGATCTTTATGTGTGTCTATCATCAATACCTGAGTGAGTACATCAGGGACGTGTTTAACTAAATACTCAATCAGGGTTGAATAGTGATAACGTTTAAACTTGAAGATCGTTACATTTTATTTCACACAATATGGGAAAAACTGGGGGATTTTGCCAATGATATAACATGAGTGGGTCAAAAAAGGTTGGGAAACACTGCCTTGGCCAATCTTTCCAAAATTTCCCAGTGAGTCTGGGTCAGAACCAGGCCTCAGTCTAGAATTATAGGGAAATCATTAACATTGTTGTAATTGGATGTGAAATGTCATGAGCGTAGGGAAAAGTCACTGGCGATGTTTGCTCTTGTAATCATAGAAGGTTTGTTTAAACAGAAAAAGTTTCCATTTGTCGTCTGTGTTTTTCTACCATATGAGTAAGAATGAGAACATCATATGGCTGCCTGTGTGCGTGCTCAGCTCAAAAACAAAAACAAAACAAAACAAAAAAAAACTTGCATCTGTTTTTCTGCACAAACACACACATCCACACGGTAGACTCCCCCTCCTGATCCAGACTCTACTGCTGGAACTTGGCACATCTGGCACCCTCCCCTCTGCTGCCCTCCGCTGTGTTTTCCTGCCCAGGGAGGTTGGAGGGCCAGAGAGAGGAATGTGCCAGAGAAAGGGGCAGGATGGAGGAAGACGGAGGTTGTAACTTTGCACCTGCAGCACTTGGGATCTGTCTGGAGGCCAACGTGATGATTACAATGCTGGGAATTTACCTTGAAATACCTCTCCTCACCTCCCGTGTTTGACGTTGCTGTTTTTCACTCTCGTCTGGAAAGATTCATCTCACTTTACCGTAGAATTGCCATTTTGTGTCTGACACTCACGCACATGCACTTCCCTCACTTGCACACAAACAACACTCTCTAAAAGTGACCAGCCACAAACTCTTTAAAGCAGCTTCCCTCATAACCCCCAGCCAGAGTCCCTAGCTGCCCTGACATCACTGACTGCTTGTTTGTGCAGCTGCTGCCCTCTGTACCAGAGTGGCCCACTCCTCACACTGTTGCTCTTTCTTATCCCAGTCAGTGTTTTCATGTGTGTGTGTCTGCACGCAAGTAAGGATGTTTATGTCTGAGGATCACCAGTCTCTTGGAAATAGAGTCGTGGGGAATGTGCAGGTACAACAGCTGAACCTGAAAGTCCCTAAAACAGCTCATGATACGGTGCCAAGAAACTGGGATAGGTTCAAGGATTGCATCCATCCGTCATGGGGGGGGGGGTGCGCACCCTCTTCCCCAGACACTTTCTCCAGCTCCTCTGCGGATGACCCAGAGGCATTCCCAGGTCAACTGAGTGACATAGTTCCTCCACTGTGTCCTGGGTCTTCCTCCAGGTCTCCTCCCAGTGGGACAGGACGAAAGCACTTCCCAAGGGAGGCTTCCGTTGCATATGGTGAAAATTCCCAAAACCACCTCAGCTGACAATTCCAAGCTCCTCTAAAGCTTGGAATTGTCATAGCTCCTCACCCTATCTCTAAGAAGCTTGTTCTCCTCCTTCACCATAGCAGACCGATACAGCGCCTGCATTATTGAGGCTGCTGCATAGGAGTGCAGCAGTGACTGAAAATAACACAAGGGTGTGTCATAACAGTGGGGCCACCAGAATGACAGATGGGTTCAGTGAAAATTAATTATTTTGCAACGCTGCATTGTTTGTAAAAGCAATGGAGACTGACGAAGTGTAAGTAAGAAGGCTGATCTGGATGCTACACAGTGGAAGTAAGAATGGTTATGATGGTTTGATGATGAACTTGGAGATGTTGCTACGTCTTAGGCAGCACCATGAAGCCCCTGCAGGAGTTTTACTCATGCTCCTCTGCTACATTAGTACACAGTGATGTCAGTGTTAGCTCATCCTCATCTGGCATGGCGGGGATTCCCATTATATCACCGCTCTTAAGAGAAAGAGGGAAGAGACACTGCCATCGCTCAGTTCCCACTGACAGACAGTAATAGAAATGATGAATATCCAGAGGCGTCTGTCACAGCACACATTTGCTGGACCTTCAGACTGGGGAACATTTGTCACCGTGCCTCTTTGCATCACTACAATGGTCCTCTCTACAACCTACGTCACCACAAAGAACAGCGGAGGTGATTATTCCAAAGGTCTGGCCTGTGTTGCTCGGTGATGTGCTGTCTCCAAACGGACATCACAATGCACAAAGACAAGCTTTCATGAATCCCTGTGACATTGTTGGCTAGAAATGAAATGTCAGTCCTTAAATTGGCCTCTGGGGGAATCAGCAGCTAAGACAAGGCAGAGGTTAGTAACAACAGATGCTGTAGCGCAAGGGAAAGCGTAATTAATCTTTCTAGATTCTTTTTGTTGACTCTGTCATGCCAAAAGTACAGTAAAGTCATTGCAGTTCAAGCTCAGCGTTAGGAGCTCCACCAACTTTCAAGTTCAGCTAATTTGCAAAATGAAACCTAACCCTAACCCTTTACAGTTAAAAATATCAAGTTCTCTAAATATGTTGAAACTGATCTGGCCTTTAAAACCTAAACAAATAAAGGTTTGTAAAATTTGTAAAAGGTTTTGTAAAATAAAATGCTAAAGTTTTTGAATTCATAGAAAAAGCAAAATTGCATGTGTTTAGTAAATCCCAAAACGTCAGTTCTTGCAATTTCTTGCTCTTAAAGTATTTGTTGTCTTTACATTTTTCTAGCTTTTACGTGAATATTATTATTATTATTATTTTTTACGCAAAAATGTCTTTTATTTTCTTCTCCCATTTCAAGTCCATGGGGATCACACAGGAGTTGTGATGCCCTGTAAATAAATCCCACTGTGTCTTATACCATTTTGCGCAGTGATAACATAGTGCTGCAGTCAGCAGATCAGCCAAACCGGGAATCTGTTAGTGTTGTACAGTATGATGCTGTGCTCATCAGCAGAATCACACAAACTTTCAGAGCACTTCATGATTCATTGATTAAATCAAATGCAAGCTGTTAAGAAAGCACTTATGTTATATTTCTGCTAGGGAGCTCCCCTGTGTGTTTAGTTTATGAGATGTGAGACATTTAAAGTTGAATTACAACACTTTGTTTGCACAAACTTCATATTTCAAACCAATGGTTTCTTTTGCAGCAGAACGATTTCCCAGGACTGAAGCTCAGGGTTTTCAGACAAAGACCAAGTCGGAGTAAACGCACAGGCTGTAGAAGATGTGAGGAGAGGAAGAGGCACCGATAATAAAAAGAGAAAAGAAGAGTTCACACAGGAAGGATGGCAGGCTCTGCAGGGAAAGGAGGTCACAGGGTTTGTCAATGTTCAGGAATGACAGACATGATGGGAAAATAAACAGATGAGCAGCAGAGCAAGTGCAGAGAAGATAAGACACTAGTTTTGTGAAGACAAAGCAAAAATCAAAGCTTAAATGTACCAAGTCAATCCAGTGAAAACGTACAGGCATCTCTCTGTGTTTAATGAGGGGTTACTGAAATATTTGTTATCGGATTTAACAGTTGTTGTTTTTGCAGAAATTGCAATGGAATCTACAGCAATCTTAGACCAGGTCTACTCTGTTGTTTAGTCCGAGTTTGAGCTCATCACACATATGAAAACAAATATATTTCATAGAGAGATTCTGGTTCAAGAACGCCTCAATTATAACCTCTGAGAAAAAGAGAAAAAAAAAGGATGAAATAAGTTTCAAACGTGATTAATGCCGCAGTAAAATACAGCTTCAAATTTCAGATTGTCTCCATAAAACTTTATACAAACAGAAATTGATGGACTTGAAACAAAGCAAAACAATCTCAAAATGTTGGTAGGAAAAAAAACATCACCTCAACTACAATTCAATCACTGCAAATGAATAGAGAAGGAACCGTCAATGTAGTGGCATCATCATTTTTTAGCAGCGAGCGCAACCGACTGGTCACACATGAAACACCCACTCCCATTGTCTTTCAGCTTCTGTTTGCCCACACTGCCTCCTGCAGGCCAGAGACTGAAACCGCAGGGTATTTGATTTTTGGTAACGCTGTAGAGTTTTCAAACTGCAGGGGGCAAAGTTGAGCTCTTTTCCTTGGAAGTAGGGCAGCCAAGGGTGAAAATCTGGTCCAGAGGCCTTGCCTTACTTTGCATGAGAGTGTGTGGGATTCCTCTCTGTCCTTATTCACTAACACTAAGTCAAAATATACCAAAAGTCAAACAGTAAAGTCAAATAGTGGCCATTTTGAAATAGGAGATACCATTTAAAATACAAATGTGAATTTGCACACATCTATCTCTGTTGTACTGTCTGTGAGTGCTCTGGACATCTTCTAAACACTGTCCTCATCGCTGAGATTAAACCCTGAGGCGGCTTAGTCTCCATATCCTCAGGAATGTCTACACACATGGGCACAGAAATGCTATTGTCTTCTTCAGAGAAAACCAGACGGAGGGATGTTCACATCACCACCTCTGAGGTCTGAATCATCCGCCAATGAAATGCCCTCAGAACAAACCACCTGTTCACTTGTTTGATTCCTTCTCTCCCCTCAAACGTTTGCCCAGCAGCTGCAGGCCTCTGTGAATCCAACACCTTCTCCTCCACCTACACATGAACACAGTCACTTCTCTTTCACTCCTGTGTGAATCAAATTAAGGTCTCTCACCTGGCAGAGCTGCCACGGCCTCATGTCAGAGCAGAGTGGGAGCAGGTGTAACTCTGAGCCTGGCTTTGAGTTTAAGTGAGTTTAAAGATGTAATGACAAAAGCAGGACCGGATTGGGAAACCACTAAGAGTGTGGACAGAAGAGGGAAAACTGGGGAGATGGAAGAACCAGGGGAGAGAGAGAAAAGAGAGAGAGAGCAGGGGACTTGTACAAGGTCATTAGAGCTACCAAATACTTATGGCTTAATAAAATGAGTAAGTGCTGTTTTAACTGAAGTGGTGGTCAAAGAAGCAGTCTTGGGTCTGCAGTGCTTCATGTTTGAATCCAACAACTGCCCACATAACTTCCAGTGGGCTCACCATACACAGAAAGGCTGACAGTATGGTGATGAGACCCAGCATCAGATAAGAGAATGAAGAAGAATGAAGAAGAATGAATGACGGAATGAAGGAAGAAATTCAAAGAGAGAGAGAGAGAGAGAAAAAAGGACATGAATCAACTCCAAGAAGGAGATAGAATAGTTAGGGGTCTGTAAACAAAACATTTTCATACAGTTTTTAGAATAACATAAAATATATATTCAATCATAAATGTGTTCAAATCTTTCTGACATCCTGTAGATTAATGTTTTATTGAAATGTTTTGAATTGTACATTGTAATGGTATATCTAAATACAACATTTTATATGCACATTTTAATTAACCTGGTTTTTTTGTATACATTAGGTACTTTTAGACAAACTAGTAATTGCTGACAATTACTCTCAGTAAAATAAATATGTATGGTTTAGAGACACTAGCCATAGACAGAAGACAGGAGACAGACCTGGAGGTGGAGGAGCTGCTGAGACTCTCTTTAGGAGAGACAAGGATGGACAGGATTAGGAATTAGGGAGATTAGAGAGACTTGCTTCTTTTTGAATCTTTCTACCTCACACTTTTTTGCCCATAGAGCTTTTAAAATTGTGGGAAATGAAAGAAAGAAAAAAGCTCTTGTTTACAAAATATAGGATAATTGACATCACCGTAGGCCCCGTGGCTGTAGTTCCGTCCTCGGACACTGTACACACATGCACATGTATGCACATGGCAGCTCACAGGCCATCAAAGCCCTCATTGTTGTCCTGTCTTATCACTTCCCTCTCTGCTGTTTTTTCCCTTCCTGCACTCTCCTACCTGCCCTTATCTGCCCAGGGCTTTCATCTCGACCGGGGCCTCTGAACACCGGCGACAAAGAGAACAGAGAGAGCGGAGCATGGAAGCGGCAAACACGGGGACATGAGGAGGAGAGGAGACAAGAAGAAACGGAGAGCACCGCGGCCTTATCTTAGATGATACACACACGTATCGCAAGCACACACAGGGGTCATTGTTTGAAGGGTTTTACCCTCGTGGGCCGTCTGATCACGGAGGCTGAGGCTGATGAACACGCTCCCCTATATTCTTTCCTCATTTCTGCTTTCATCTAGTCACAACTCCAATCCTCCTTTAGTCCCTGATCAACAGATGATGAAAACCGTAATGGAATGTGTGTCATGCTCAACACGAAACAACTTTTTCCGTCTTTCATTTTTCATTTTTTTTTTTTTGATGATTAGAAGATTTAGGACAGGTACAGCCAACCATCAGCTCAGGAGCAAATCAGATTTTATGTTTTTTACAGTTGATTATGCAAATCTCAAGTGCATCTCATGTAGATTTACCAAATTTGCTCACAATGGCAGGTAAGTTGTTTAGCAAAAATGCAAAATAAGGAATTCAAGCGATCAGATCAAAGTAGTAGATGGTGAACTCCAGGGTTCACATCTTGGGCAGGATCAAATCCTGGTTAGGCCAGTCTTGCCTCCCTGTGGGTTCAACAGCTGCAGGAAGGTCTATGAGGGGCTGGCACAAACAATGTGACTTGGATGGCATTGGTGGAGAATTGAAACACTTCAATTCACTTCAAAAAATATTATAAAGTTGACATATGTAGATGTTTGCAGTAATAATGTCCTGCAAGAAGAAGACGACACTGAAATAAAGGCCTTAAAAAAAAATAACAACAACAACACAAATCATAAAACATGGAAGAAGAATTTTCCCATCAATCTCATCATCAATCAAACTGATTCCTCAGCACTGCCCCTACTGGATGTTTTTTCTCAACAGCCCAACCCAACATGGGGCACACGTGGGGACAATGCGGAGAATTCCAAACTTCCCAAGGAAAACACTATCGGAGAACTAAAGTTGTCCAGCTCTCCACAACAGAGTGCTGTGTGATGCTTCCGAGTGTGTTGACATCTGTTGCCATGATGACAGCGTCAACTCCTTTCTTTCCCACATTCCCGTCATCCATCATGACAGGCAGAAAGTGGCACAAGGAGAGGAATGTGCGAAAAGAAGCAGCGCCACGATGTCCGACAGCACCCGGTCCATCCATGTCTTCCCAGCAGCTTTCGACCCTCTTTACCCCAACACTGTGGCCTCTGATCTCCTGCAAGTGTGCTGTCATTGGACACACTCTGACAAGCTGACAAATGACCTGCAACTGACGGGAAAAAAGAAATGAAGGCAACGAAGGGGTTAAAGGAAAGGTGGGAAGAAAAGGTGAGGCTGCTCTTTTCAGTCAGAGGATCAGAAACACACGGTTTGAAGCTTTGGCTTCTATAAAGTATGGTTGGCACAATGACATGGCAAAAAATTGCAAAATCACCCCAGGGCCATAAAACACGTCAACTTTTAAATTCCTTGGACTGGTCATTCACGAGACCCTATGTTACCTAATCTTTATGGTCTTATTATTGTTACTGCTGTTTCACTAAAACATGGGCTCAGATTTTATCAACCTCATTTTAAAACAAAAGCTGCAATTGGGAGAAGAATATTTCCATCTCTGCACAGAAATACTTCCTTAAACCAATATAACTGCTGCACCTCTTTCGAAGCAACAATGTTTCAGAAAAGCTTCTGAGGTACAATAAGAAATCTCACCACAGGTTAGATCACTGGTGTAAAGGTGTGCCACTCTTTTATAGGAAAATGTTACAGCAGGTAAAGATGTGGCATTAACAGACTGAGGCGCTGTGAATCACTGTTTGCAGACATGAAGTCATGCAAGTAAAAGCCATAATGTCACGTTAACTAAATATTGGACTAAAGTTGAATTTTTACATCTTGATTGTCAACTGTAAACCCAGGCCATGTTAACAGCCAACTCTTTATACAGTATAGTACAATCTATTGATAATGAAACCCAAATCAACTGCATTTCAGTTGATTAGACACAAGCATTTTAATCGCATGCTGCTCAAAACAAAAGCCTGCATAAAAAGTATAAAATATTTGCTTTAGTCCTGCTTTAAGTCCGTGTCATTCACTACAACTTATTCCTATTTTCATAATATTAAATGAGGGTTTGGTTGAATTTAAAAACTTTATAATCCACTTTCCAATTCACTTAAACAGTGTTTCTCACAATCTGATCAGTGCCTGATTAATAAAGTAATAGTTGCTTCATTTCCTATTGATAAATGAATTGTAAAAAGGAAACTGGCAACTTTGCAGAGTTACAGTCTTGATATAGTGAACATACACCCTGTACTTGAAGCCAATGTTTACAACGACAGAAAGAAAAACCTATGAATAGAGAAAGACAAACTGAACTTTGCCTCCATCTTTGGTGGACAGGAGGAATGTGACAGGAATCCTAGTGAGGTCTTCTTTTATGCCTGCCCAACAACATGTTGCTGTTGCCACAGCGACTTCCTAAAACTGACAACAGTCGTCTTCCCCTGTCAATGTTGAGGGAACGATTGACGGTGCCAAAGCTGGTGGTGAAAAGGTGGCAAGGCTGCTTTTTAACAAATCACCTGAGAAGTCTGTGTGCTTGTCCACAGTCGCCATGGAAACAGAGACATTTTAGACATGATCTCTGCTGAGATGCTGTAACTGAGACATTCGACCCCTGTCCCTTGACCTAAACAGACCCTGTGGGGTCACTTGGTGCTAGGCATTAACTGGACATCCGCCTTTAACCTCTTGACCGCTGATGTGTTGTATACGCAGACAGATGCAGCGATGTCTGAAGTCTGCACCGTCTCTGGACCTCTGTGAATTGTCAAGAGTTACTTAACAAGTCACAATAAGCTCCCAGCAGCACATAAACAATAGAATTCCCAAAGACACAAATACTTTTGTCTATGTGTGTGAATGTGTCTGAGAAGACACTCAGATGTTCACGTATAACATTCAGAGCCTACACTCCAGGTCCACCCCTTCCCAGAAACTGCAGGGTATTGCCCAGAGGGTCTGCCAACTGTCCTCTGTCCTCCACACACACAGAGACACCCAACCGAGAAGGCTGTCTCTTTGTGTTCTTTTTGAGCCATGTTGATGATTCTGATGACAAAGTGTGAAAGTCAGCAAAACCAAAGCTGCTGCAAGGAATTTTCTTTCCAAACCCACATCTAGATATGACTTGAGAAGTTTTCACCCTCTAGACACAGTGCACATTTGCACGTGCAGCCATATAAGCACATGAGTGGCTGCATGTTTGGTGTGAACATGCATGTGCCTTGTACGTTAATAAGCCTCCTTTCAACACAGCGCCCTTCTTGACGACAACTTCTCGGCGCAGGGCCTCCTCAGCTCTGGTCCACCTCTGTTCCCAGCGGCGTTACCTGGATACAAGGCTACTGTTTGTCTAACACTGCAGCTTTCCCATCAACCCTCAGCATTCGCTCCTGCCCAGGGATTAGTCCCACGTTTACAGTACCTTTGTGTCGTTTACACACCTGAGTGCATGCCCGCTGGTCATTCTTTGTTCTACAAGTAGAGCTTTGTTGATACGGACTGAACTTTAATCAGGGAAAAGTCAGTGGTGCATCCCCGAGTTCTTTTCATGTAACTTAATTAAATGCAAAGTAAAGTGCTGTATCAAAGATCAACAATTACTGCTATTCCAATATTCAAAAAGCTAAGCTTTAAAGGATGTGGCTGAATAAGAAAATATTTCCTGAGACTTCAACGGTGCCAACGTGAGGACAAGTTTGAACATGGTTTGACCTGTTGACTAGGGCTAGAGCTGGAAAGATTAACATTTTTGAGGATAATTAATGTCTTTGTCATTAAATACCAGAGACTTCCTGTCACAGACACAGGAGTTCTATGGTATTTACAGTTTAGGTGTTTCTAACTGAGCCCCTGTTGGCCTGCAGTGAAATTACGCTTGCAACTGCATAAGAGTTTCTACATTTTATTTTTCACTATTTTATAAACTGTTTACACAAACAAGACTATTGGTTATGTCACATTTAAATATGAATAGAAAAAGTAAAGATTAAATCAATCTTGTGGATTGTGGCCTAATTTATAGAGAGTTCCCAGAGGGAAGACTGTACTTCATCCATTATGTCAGCCATGTTTTTACTATGTCAACACGCACTGTGGTGAGTACTGTATGTGTAACAACAACCTCAAAGAAATAAAAACAAAAATGATCACTTTAAGAACAGATTTGAGTCACAGCCCAGTCGTGTGGTGCCCACTTCAGATTCATGTTCCAACCATCTTTAGCAAAACATTACATTTTCAGTGTTTGAAATGATATACAGCAGGACAGCAGGTACTGTGGGTCAATTGGTACTGGACCCAGAGAAAGAATGCAAGCAATACTTCATTTTCTTTTCATTTATTATCTGAAAAATTACCACATTCACTCTGCCACATCTGTCTATGATTGACACTCGATGTTTGCATCAGTCACGCTTTTCCATCAAACAGTACTTGCTTAAAAGGTCTGCTCTGGAGAATACCAACAATGATAACATTACAGCTAAATTGAAACCCCAATCTTGAGTAAATAAAAGCGATAATTTCAAACACCAGTTTGAGGTTGGTGGCATCATTTTATTTAGGACGATGGAAGAACAAAAATACAGAAATTATACTGTTCTGTGGTGCGTACATTACTATCAATTTAGTTCTAAATACTCAATTAGATTTTGCTACTTTTACTTGGTTTTGAATCCCCCTCCCGCCAAGTTACCACTGAGGTCCACTGAGCATGGCACTGTTCCTACTCACGGCTCCCCAGGTGCTCAAAGCTGAACACTGTGCACTTTGGTGATGGGTTGCATCAATACTTTCTTCTTTTTCTTTTTCTTTTTTGTCATTGTGACGTGTGTGTGACGTCTGTGTGCTGTGTGTAGAGACGATACCTTGCTCAGCGGTAACTTGGCAGTAGGTTGAATTTCATTGTGTGCAGTGGTGTGAATCCCAGTGTCACCATGACAAGGAGTTTGCCTTCCTTCCTTCCCTCCTAAATGTATGCCAGAACTTAGCACAGTAATATGTAGCAGTCACCCATTCATCAACTTTTCTCTTACTGGAATGCAGGTCTTTATCAGCGTTCCTGGGTTGGGGCAACGCTAGGCTCACAGCACATCAGTGGCAACCTGGCAGCTGGTGGATCAGAACCCACTTCCTTAACTACTAGGCTAACTACTACTAATATCTAGCCTGTTAGCTGGATTTCAGTGACAAGCTGGACTGAGTAAGATTAGTGGTGTAGTCATGTTTGTGCCACTTGGAGGCAGGCTTCCTTAAACCCAACGTTCTAACTGTAGCAGATCTGAATCTGGTGGGATCTCCTCTCATTAGTTAATTGTATGGTTGGTTTAGTAAAGGTTCAATAATGAGAGCTAATACTAACGTGAGTTATTCTCATTTCCAAGAAAAAAATCAAGTATTTAAACCATCTGAAGCATGGAAAACTGTCAGCTAAAATAAATTCTGGTAGTTTGACAGATTTCGCCTCGCTCAATGTGATATTTTTAACAGATGTGGACGAAGCTCATGTGCATCTCCAGCAGATAGCTGTGCTTTGAATCTGACATTCTCTAATCTGAACCAATACCAACAAGTCGTTCCTTCTGAGCCACTCTGTGCACCTGGTTGCCAGGCCGCACGGTGGGACCAGTGTGCACGGATGCCAGGCGACTGCGGTGTCAAACAGACACGCCCACTTGGACTCCAGCAGGTTATTTTTACCTACATACACTCACTTCAAAAGGACTCAACTTGCCCGCCAAACATTCCACACCAACAAGCGAACACTTTCAACATAGCGCCTCACTGCCTGTGCGAGTGCTGGGAAGTCTATGTGGACATTATCATGACCCTCTGCAGCAGCCTGACCACGTCTGTAGCCCACCCTGACGACCTGATGTCAAATACTCTGCAGACAATCAAAGACAGAGGAAAGGACAAAGAAACAAACTGGATCAATCTGGATTTTAAGGACCTGTCTGATGAAGAAAAATTCAACTCAAATGAATAATGTACATTATGTGCCGACATGTCCCATTGTTCATTATCAATGCTTTGATAGGAGAGGACTTGGGAAAAGAAACCAGAAAGATGATGTTTTAAAATCAAAATTTGTAGCACCTCAATGGCAACCTGGCAGCTGGTGGATTTGAATCTGAAGTCCTGTGGAGCCATGTCCGCTTCCTTAACCACTGGGCCACCACTGAAAACGCTTTCAATATAACAATATCCATTTTTACTTAGAATATTTTAATCTAGGATCCCTGTTGTCAATTCACCTCTTTAAAGAACATCCACAGAAACTACCAGAAGTAATAGACAGTGTGTGGCTGAAAGCTTGAACAAGAAAAGTCAAAGCCAGAAGCTGGTCTGTTAATCCCCTGTTCTACGATGATAAACACATTTCTCATTCGTCACTTAAAAATAAGGTACCAGATGCAGCCCCTCACTCTGAGAGTCCAAACTCAGAACAGGGAGGCACACGAACAGAACTCTGAACTAACCAGAGGGAAGATTCGCCAGTGAGGAACAGAACAGGGACAGATGGAACACAAGGAACACCGGGAATCACAGCTAAACAAACCAAGTGAAGTTATGAGCAAAAGAATTCAAGAAAGTGAGAGTGACAGAGACAGAGGTATAGTATTTATATCCAGGGTCCCAGGCGAAGTCAGTTAATCTAGGAAAGAAGACGAGTGAAGGTGATGAAACTCATAAACTCAGACAGACAAATAGAAGGTTTTTCTCAGATTTCACAAAGTAAAACAGTTTTATATCGTAAACTTTGTCCTTTCAAAGTTTGAGTCCTGAGCCGATTTGAGATGCTGTTTTCCGTAATAGACTGTTTCATGATGACATTGTTTCTGCTCAGAGCCAACTACCAGCAACCAGATATGTTCACATCACTGCAGGAACTACGTGATTGAGCCGTTACTGCATCTGCACCTCTACCTCTGATCAGAGCTCTCATCTGATTGGAGGTTTAACGATTAATGTGCTTTCTTTTCTTTTCCTGAAATATTACGTCTGACTGAGTGTGTTGTGTGCACGCTCCAGTTTGGTGTTTAGGGACACACTGTCACTGGGAACGTTAAGCTTTTTCATGATAATACAGATGACGCAGAAAGGTTGATGGGGAGCAGACCTTTGAAGGTGTTTCTGAGACATGAAAGACTCCGGTTAGCATGAATTAAATGACTAGACTATTACCCCACTTTTACACTCAATGCAAAAGCACAATTGATTTGCATGGGGCAGTGGTGGCCTAGTGGTTCAAGTTCAAACTTCCAGGTTCTGAGTGAGCATGGCACCGTCCCCACTCACTGCTTCCCAGGCACTTAATGCTGCCCACTGTTCACTTTGGTGATGGCTTAGATACAGAAGTGACATTTCCTTGTGTGCAGTGGTGTGAATCACAATCTTTTCCTTCCATTATTAGTTGATACAGTCAGCATTGACTACCAATAAACTTTGCATGCTGTGGAAATGCTAGAGGAAAAACACAAGTAGTTTATGGGCAGCTTTGTGGAAGTCTGCAGGCTGTCAATGCTGACAGAGAGGCCTGTAATACAATGTAACGCAGAAACGCTTTGTTTGAGAATACGTTACGTGATTGTACACTGAACTAACCTTTCACCCAAAATGAATTCAACACAGTGCAACATGTCTTACATAAGTCTGGGGGTGAAATCCCTGTCTCTAAGAAATACTACGGTTTAATAGATCCAAGACTAAATAAAAACCTGACATGGATATGTTTGCATTCCAATGTGGCGACAAAGCTCAGGTTATTTTAAGGAAAAAACTCTATATGTTTGGTTTTCATATGTCTTTCATAAAGTGTGTTTGTGTCACATCACCAATCAGCCATTGGGAAAGGCACTCCTTACTCAACACACCATCGGCTTTTAAGAACATAATTGAAAACAAACATTCAGGATTATCTTGGAAACACAAGTTAAAATTTCAGCGTGAAGGCCTTTTAATAACTAACACACCCACACTTCTAAAGCATGTCTGACTTTCATGGTGAGAAACCCCTAATCTGGAATTTAGAGAGCTGCCATGTTCGTCATCCCTTTTACTTTGCAGCTTTACACTCACACAAAACTGATCCAATAGAAAAGTATGGACTGAGCTAATGTTTAACTTAAGATGCAGTTGGGAGCGTTGAGGGAGAATTACAGCACATTTCCTACAGATAATCCAGCATCTGGCTTAAGTTCTTGTGCAGGATTATTAACTCTCCGCCCCAAATAAATGCAGTGGGGGCTGAGAAGAGTGCATAAATCCACAGTGATGGAGTTTAACATATTGTACCAGGGTTTATCAAACATATTGTTAATTTCCAAGACATTGGGCCGCAGGGGCAGCAATTTCCACAACTGCCACCCAAATCACACTACTTTGGAAGTTATGGGTCGGTATGGTGCTTTGATCAGAGCACCTCAGTGGAGTCCAACTTGAAGCATTGCGGACCCAAGTCTGCTTCCTTAACCACTAGGCCTGTGCTGCATGATAGATATTGTTATATACTAAAATGTAGTTTAGTTGCCCCATGGGAGAAGTGAGGGATGGCAGAAAAGTACTTGAGGACTATACTTACCACACTGGAAATGAACATAAGTGAGATGATGGTTATGTATGTTATGTTAGGGGATGGGACAAAGATGATGACGCTGCCAATCAGGAGTGAAGAAGGACTATGAACTCTATCTAGACTTTAAGAGAAGGCACTAAGATGTGCATGTGGAGATCGACCATACTCTGACAGATAACATTTCTAACATTTAAGGGCTCTTAATTTACAATACTTACACCATATATGTTTACATACACATACATACATTCACCAATATGCAGGGAGCTCGGGGAGGCTGGTAAAGTGCACCCCTGTCAGCCTGGTAATGGACAAGTGGACAAAAAGGGACGTACTATTAAAGTTGACATGGTTGTCTTGGTTGTGGTGGAAATTACAGGGAGAACTTGGTAAAAATGTATTAAATGCCATAAAATGCCCAAAAGTACAGAATGTATCAACCATGTCAGTAATCAACTCCAGATTTTACTGAAATTCATTGCCACCTAACTGTCAAAGAACAGACTTGTGCCATTACACTTGCGGCAAACAAACAAGCTGAGACATTGTAACATTCACTTTTCAAATGAAACCGTCAGCAGCAATGACTAAATTGTTCTAGACTTCATTTCCCATTCATCAGAGGTCTGCACACGACACTCTTCCTGTCATCCATGTAAATGTGGCTTTGACAGCAACGTCATAATTCCCCTGAGACTTGCACAATCTTCACAAGGCAAAACTTTATAACAACCAGAACCAAAGACCCAAAGTCTCAGTGTCAATGGTGCCATTCCAAAACAGGAAAAACCCTATTTGGTTCTAATTAACACCAGACTCTGTGTCCCACAGAAAAGAAAACACCATCTTCCTTTCTTCCCAGCAGCAACTTTATATCCACGTCATCACCCTCTGCCTCTGACATCACCTAATTTCTCACAATTAAGAGGTAATTGTTTACATGCAAGTGACTTGGAGATTGGAGGTGTGACGAATCAGCGGTCAGGTGGTCTGCGGTCAACAACCCCGGCTGCAGTACTCTCACGGCTGGCGGTGTAATGTTTTCCGTCATTTCCGACACACAGCATATGGTAGTGTTCATGTACAAGTGTGTTTTGACGCTGCCGGATTTGACGTCGAGCAACTGTTAAGTCTCTGCATGTGTTGTGTATCAGCGCACGGTCTCGGACACGTAACGTTCACTCTCATCTGTTTCCCCTAGCTCAAGTTCCCGCTTTCGTTCTCCTTGTTTTTGTTTCCTCTCCAGCCTCTTGGCGTCCTTCTCGTATGCAGTTGTAAGGGCAGTACAGAATGAACTTGTTCTGCTTTATTGCAGTAAACACCTTATCACTCCCAGGCTTCCCCAACTCTGGCACAGTCCACAATCCACTCCACGAGTGAAGTTGGAGCCAGGTGAGTAAATGAAGAAGACGCAGATTATGAAATGTAGACAGACGACACATATCACAATGTCTGCAGTGGAGTATTGATGGGGAACAAATCACAGGATCCATCTCCTCTCTCTCTTTGCCCCTAAATCACCAGCCTCTCCTCTCCAGACTTGACATGTACTTCTCATAAATCTCAGCTGATTCATTACACTCTGCCTCTCTCGCTCCTTTATGAGTCCCTCCCAACACACACACACACGCATGCACATACACAAACACCAAACAACACGTTAAGTGTTGTAATGTTGAAGGAACATTCAGTGTTTCCAGACCCTAAAAAGGACACGTTCACCTCAACCTGCACGGTGGGGAGATGTACTGTACAGACATCAGGGAGGACAGAATAAACAGGGTTCACTGATACATTTACACAATGTGCCTCATCCTTCATTACATCCACATTACTGCCAAAAACATGATTACTCAGGTTCAAACTATTTAAGTGTATATAGACTGAGACAGATACAATGACACAGGGCTGCTAGTTTGTTAAAAAAAAAAAAAAACATGTTATATACATATATACTTATCTTATTATAATATTCTTAGTCCATTCCCAGGTTGCCACTGAGGTGCTCTAAGCTTAGCAACCAACATAACTTCCACTAGTAACTTTCAGTCACCACCCAAAGGAAGGCCCACAGTATGGAACAGTGTGATTTGGGTAGCAATGGTGGAGACTGCTGCCCCTCAGACCTAGATGAAGATGAATAGTAGTAATAACAATTGCCCATTCATCCATTTACAACCGCTTATATGCTACTGGGTCACAGGTAGAGTCTCCACAACTGCCACACAAATCACATCACAGCATAAAAATAATAACAATTAGCATTTATTACCAGTTCCACTGTTTCACAAAAATATATCAACTAATAATACAATAAAAATGCATAATAATTATAATAATGAAAAAAATATATATACAGGATTTTTACCAATATTCACAAACCAAACCTACATTTGGAAGCATAAGTTAATGAGTCAATCACTTACTTGTGACACGTTAAAGAATGTATTATTTCTAATGTCTCCTGTCCTTAAATCACTTTGTCAAACCATGTCTCATCTGCATGTGGTTTTGGACCTCCGTGATCGCGTCTCCATTACCAACAACGTCGATGTTCAGCTGTGAAAATCTTCAGTCATGAACTGTTTTACTGTGTTTTGTTACAGACACATAAGAAAAGACTGTTTTCACTCTTTATACCAAAATACATATAACGAGAGGAGTTGCCGAATAGCCATACAGTGTATAACTTTCAGTCATACCTGCTATTAAGATTTTTATTTATAAATTAGCTTATGTGCCAAATTGAAGTAACTTGGTGAAACATAATAAAAGTCTTTTCTCTCTCTGGATTCAGTGTATGGTATACAGGCCTTTGCAAAAATGAGCTTGTAGTTCATGTTTATAGAAGAAGGAAAGTAAGGTTATTTATTCTGCTAAAACTCTAATATAGTTTCTCTGCTGCATATAATGATGCAAAGAACTTTCCCTTTCAGCCCCCTGAGATGAATTATTAAGAAACAGAATAAAATGTGAAGGAAAATTACTTTATCGCCATGGCTCAGTAGAGGAACCACTGGTCTACAGCCATTTAGCTGCAGATTTACGTAAGGCTCCCATAGTTATGTAATGCCATGACTTGGGCTGCGGAGCCAACGTTAGTCCAGAATAAGAACTATGTCTTTCATAGAGTCCCTTTACTTCAGCTCTAATTGTTTTCATTGGACAGATGAATGTAAAATACACAATGTAAAAACCTCAAAACTTTGAATCATGGAGCCTCAACAAAATATAAAACACCCTGGCTTTACGTGTAAATTTAGGTGTAAAAGAAGCTTCCGATGCTACTGGTAGATCATTATAACGGTGGTAAAACCACTCCCTGAGAGTCTTGTGTGGACCGATTTATCTCTGTATTTTGAAAACTGTTTCTCTTTTAAGCTTGTTCATTGTTTTCTTTCAAACTATTTATTTTTCCTAATGTAGAAAGACTCATGCTGATAAGTTGGAAAGTCTGACATTGACTTCTCACCACTGAGCTGGACTTGTAGTTAGCTGCAATAAATTCTGGGGAAGTCGGAAAATTTGATGATAACACCTCAGCCACAGCCAGTTTTCTTCTTGTCAGTATTTTTTTTTTTTTGCTTCTTCTGTTACTTGATGTGTTCTTATGAAAGAAACTCTGGATTTAGGAAAAATCCATTATAGTATTTTATGTGAATTTCCATGCATTAGTAGACAAGGCTAGGCTAGCACTCCACACAAATCAGTCGGACGTCAGACAAAATTACTTTCAATCCGTGGTGTGATGGTTTTAGAAAAAAAAAACGATCCTGACACATAATCTATTCCTCGCTGATATCTGTATCAAATTAGAACCATTCAGTGCAACATGCAGGAAGGAAGGAAGGAAAGCAAACTCCTTGTCATTGTGACATTGAGATTCACACCACTGCACACAGCAAATGTGACTTGTGCATTTAAGCATCACCAAAGTGAAGAGTGGGCAGATTTGAACACCCGGGGAGAGGGGCTCAGACCCGAGTTAAGGAACCGGACCCCAGCTCAAAACATAAATACACAAACTAAAATTATTCACTGGTATGTGTTTAGTTGCACTCTCAAAGTCGTTATAATCAACCAAATCCATCCAGAGTGTTTTTGAAAAAAAAGTCAAAAAAGTCTTCTGAACACCTTTTGCTACAGCTCGCATGAAGAAAACTGCAGTTCTTGTTCTGTACTCAAAGACACTTTGTTATCCACAGCTTCTTGTAGATAACATATCTCTGGGGTCTTCAGTTGATAACACATGCTGTCCTGCAGGCCTCGCTGCCCATCGTTGAAAAACTGAATGTTTTTTTTTTTTTTCGCAGTCCCCTCATTAGCACTGGAAAACCAATCACTGAAAATACTTTCCAATTTTATATATATATATATATATATACATATATGTATATTGTATTAAATAGAATGTTAAACTTATTGTTAATTGTACATATTCCACCATTGCGTGTGTCTTCCATGAATGCCTTACACAGTGCCACTAATGGGAACATTCTTTTATAGCCCACTTCACAACCAGAGTCAGACTATTTTTAAATATAAAGCCCCTTATAGTGGAAACTGGTGGGTCTATGATGTGTGTGTACGTGTGTGTGTGGGGAGGGCTTTAAATGATGATTTCCCGTACACACTGCAGGCTATACAGGTGTGAGACACCTGTCCTCTGAGACAAAATTCCTGCCTGGAGCCTGTAGTCCTGCTTACGCACCAGAATGTTGTTCCACAGGGGTCGCCACATGGTGCGATCATGTGTGAATGGCAAGGGGAAAAGGCGGGTAAGGGTCTTTCCCATCCTTGAGGAATTTCATTTCCAAGGTGATGTGGGGAAAACACTAACACAGAGCTGTAGGAGGTGGACACCCCCTCCCCACTTCTTCACATACTAACACACACACACATGCATTCTACTCCAACATTACTGTGTAAAACATTGACCCACTTCGCCGCCACCCATGACAAGACAGGGTGAAGCCTAGACGTATGGCCATTTTCAGGAGCCACTGTCCAAAGGGGGGGGCAGAGCCCACTGCCAGCACAGGGACGGCTGCTGGGTCTGGTTGTGGTACTGGTTACTGCAGCAACGCTGTCCAAGGGGGCCTGGTGTATTTGCATTGAACACAGTTGTGTGACTCAGGGATCAGGAAATGGAGGGAGTGAGGAAGCAAAGGTAGAAATGTCACGGATTCACACGAGCTTTGTATCCTGGATCAGTTTGTCTGTGCAACTGTCTTCATTTGAAAACATTGATTTGTGATTGGTCATCAGGATGTTCTCTGTCAGTGTCAACCTTTTTTTATTGTAAAAAAAGACGTTTAAGCGTTGGTGTCAAATAAATGTACCCCAAAATCTAGTTTGTCCAACCTCCAAAAACTCAATCTCTAAGCCAGGACAGTTTTTTGTCCTCCAAATATGGACTAATTATTCAACAGAGAGTTACTGTTGTTGTTCTACAAAATTATCAATTGTTGGAGTGTATTGGCCCGTTTCTATAACTTCTTATTTACATCTACTACATCTGACAGACTTCTTCGGCCCAAGGTGGGAATTCCTTCCACCACCAGGGCAGTGGCCTAGTGGTTAAGGAAGTGGACTTGGGTCCGCAAGGTCCCCGGTTCGAATCCCCCTACCACCAAGTTACCGCTGAGATACCCTGAGCATGGTATCATCCCTACGCACTGCTCCCCGGGCGCTCATTAGCTGCTCACTGCTCACTTTGATGATGGGTTAAATGCAGAGGCCAAATTTCGTTGTGCGTTGTGGTGTGAATCACAACGTCACAATGACAAAAAAGGAATTTAATTAATTAATTAATTAATTAATTCTAGGAATTCATAAATGCGATTATTGATATCACCTATCAGTTCAATTCCGTTTCTGTTCTTCATTCATCTTCAGCTGCTTGTCCTTTGCTGGGTCGCAGGGGCAGCTTACACCACCTCGGTCGCATTGCATGGTTCTGGACGGTGCTATGATCAGAGCACCACACAGGCAACCCAGCAGCTGGTGGATCTGAACCTGAAGCCTTGAGGACCCAAGTCCACTGCCTCAACCACTAGGCTGCCCACCATTGAATTCTATTCTCTATAATTAACCTTGTGGACAAATGGGCTCTAGGTTTGTTCTGCTCGTAGGAGTTTTCTCGGCTAAACAAGCAAACTGGACCGACCAACATAGGTAATGTGAGGATTATTTATTTATCAGTGGATACTAATTTGTGTGCTCAAGATATGAAGGTGTGCAGCTACTTTATCAATGTGTGTCCTTCGAAATGAGACTCGTCATTCAGCAAGAGAGGAAATATTTGTATAAGATCTAAATACCACTGAGCCATTAGCCTACTGACACAGATTTGAGAAAGGTGTGACAAAGACCAAAGGGATTTTCAGAAGCTTTCACACACACACACACACACACAAAAGCTGAGCTCATCACCTCGCCCTGACTTCATCCAATAAAACAATTTATGGTTTTCTGCTGATGTACAGCTGGCAGGACAATCACTAATGGCTTTAAAATGTGCAGAGAAAAAGAAAAAAAGAGGGAGAGAGAGAGAGAGAGAGAGGAAGAGAGAGTGTCAGAAGTGGGAGAGTGTGAGGGAATTCTGATTTATGATCACACTTATGTCTTCAAAAATTCTAAGCAATGAACTTTTAGCTCCTCTCAAGCCTCAGAGAGGTGTGCTGGTGCAAAGTGTCCAGAAAGCTTGACATCACTGCTGGACTCTGTGTAGGTGGGGCCTCTCAAGTCCAAACCAGGACAGTGCCAGGTTGATGAGCAGCAGGCCAAGCAACAGCTGAATGATGAAAGTTGGGTTGGGTGTCAACCCGAGCAAAGTACGCTACCAAAACAGGCCTGCTTCTAAATGTTTATACATCCATCTTTATCTGCTAATCTGTTAATGGGTCACAGGAGCAGAAGTCTCCAAGAACACCGCTCAAAATCCTGCAGGTTGTGAGCCCACTGCAAGGCGCCAACTTAACCAAGATTTGATCTTGCCTGGGAGGTGAAACCTGGCGTTCCACACCAATGACAGGGATATTGATGCTGGGCCATTCTAAAATATTCAATTATTAATTTATTAATCAACATCAGGTTCTTGCTGTATCATTTAGGGCAGTGGTTCTCAACTGGTCTCACTCTGGGACCCACATTTCCCTGTGGTCATTAAGTCACAACCCTCTCTCATAGAATTCAAACCAAGCAAATGACATTTCTAAAAAAAAAAAAACTTTGAAAAATCACTTCTTATAATATATTTTATTCAGCAGAGAGCCTTTCAAAATAAGATATTTCCTATGATAAAATACATGCTCAACAGCTGATTTACATTATTTTGATTTTTGACCAGCCCATTCAGAAGGGGTCCCACTTTTGGGTTGGAACCCACCACTTGAGAACCACTGATTTAGTGGACTGAACATCAATATTCTTATGGATTCAGTTTGTTTCTAAAGGAGAATAACAGCAAAAATCTTGAAAAGCCATAGTCTGACACATCAATTGTACCGATAGAATTAAGATTCAGTACAAGTTACTTTCTAGAATATTTTGGCAAATATTCAATCTTGCCCCCATTCAAAGTACACAGTAAGTAAATGTACAAACAGGCAGTGGATATATAGCCATTTGTGTGTGATAGATTATTTCTATGGCAACACACACCACTCTCTCTTAGTTCCAATGGTTGTTGTTACAACAATGGAGTTCCCAGTGACGCAGAGACCCTGCTGTGTATATTACACCAGTTATTGACTGTGACCGAACTCTGAGCTTTCTGGAAAATCAGGCAATGTTTCTTTTTTTATTTATTTACATGGTGAGGAGGTCTGTGGTGTTTTTGTAAAAGTCCTTAACCTACAGATTGGAAACTGCTGGTTGGCTTGCAATCTCATCTCTGCGGCAGATAAGCTTTAGTCGGGGCGACATATTCTGCCCTGACTTTCTATTCTATATTCCATGCTTAAATCTGTCAACTAGTGATCTGCAGATGAGTCACAGATGGAATTCAGACGTGACAAACACTGGATATTTCCTTTTAAGATGGATATGAATGGTTAAACGTAAACGCACGTAAATGTTGGAAATGAATCCAAGGACCCAACAAAAAAATGCATTTTATGATTTTAAGTACTTGTATTGTGATTGTTGTGTAGAAATTTTTCCATCTGGAGTTTAGTAGAACATTGACTGTTGTTATTTAACCTTAAATTCCACAAATGGTGAGTAAATATCCCAATGTCACATCCTTGTACAAACCCCAGGAAGCTCAGATTTGTTTTACACTGGTGACACATTAAATAAAACCTCCCTGAATGCCTTTGACTTTGCACTCCCTTCAACCCTTGAAGTGAAATCACCAAATGTATCCACAATCACTTTCTACCAATAAAGGCTTAAAGAGTTAATGTGGTTTATTTCTTCTTCAACATAAACAACAAAGTTCTTTTGCACTTTCAGTATGACTCAAGACAAATCATGCATAAAATTGTGGGAGACTCATGGGCCACATTTCTTGGCAGCTCTGACGAAGACCAGCAAACTTTCTATCATAACGAAACCATCACACGGAAATTTGGAACACAGCATTAAGACGGCTAAGCCCTGCAGTGATGTGTCTCGCCTTGCCTTCCATTTCATGTGGCCATGTTGTGTCGATGTTACGAAGGCTACGCATAGTTTTGTGTAAAAGAATCTAGAGGCCAACACAAATTCAAAGCGTCCCCCTGCGGTTCCAGCCGACGTCCATCTTCCAGGGTCCAGTGTTCCCTGCACTCACAGCTGTGATGTGTGCAGAGATCCGTAGCTTTTTCTGTGTCTGTGTGCCATTAACATGTCGCCACTCTGCCCCACAAAGCCACTAATAGCAGACTTTGGAGGAGGCTGTTTTCCAAGAGGGGGGAATCTCTGGCCACAACAAGGTCAGTCACTCTTGAGTTTGGATGGAAAACCGGGTTGAGTGCAAAACTTTTTTTATGAAGCCGGATTTTATGTAGTTTGGGGAGATTAGGAAGAAAAGAGCATGCGGAGGCACGGACTGCTGGTTTGTTATAATTGGAACTGGAATGAAGATTAGAAAGATCACACAGCATCACTTCACGCAGAAAGACTCTCTTCAACTTTGGTTCCTACGAAGTTGAGATGTTGTGCTTCTACTCAAACAAAGCAGGAGATGGAATTGTCGTTTTGGGAACGTTGTTTTCACTAAAATGTATATTCACCCAAAGTTTGATCAGTGTTTCACAGATTCTGCAGCTGAAAATCTTGCAAGTTTCAGACAGAACATGCAAACCATTTGTTAACCTGCAGAGAAAATCACTGACCAACTACTGCATAGCTATACTGTTGCTATACTGGAAACCTTCAGTTAAGAGAAATGAAAAGACAGAAAAACTAAATGATAAATAAACATTTTTAAGACAAAACTATAGGATTTTCTATAATCTGGGTCATTCATAATGAAACCCTGTTTCTACACACCCAACATAATATTCTTTGTGACCCAGTACTCAAGAGTTCTATTAAAATCAAATATAAGAATGGACACATTTTAAAGGAACGCAAAAATCACAGCACATTCATTTAAGCGAATGAGAAAATAGAATAATTTAGCGATTATCAAAAGTTTTTTGAAACAAAATGGGTTCTGCTTCTGATTTCAGATTTTGCCTTTCCCTCTTTCACATGTGATTGTAATGATACCATGTAAAAAAATGGGGAAAAAAAGGAAAGAAAAGAAAAAAAAGGACGCGTGTGAGCTGCTGTTAAAACCAGGGGATGATATAAGCATGGAAGAGAAAGTCAACTTAAGGTTATAACTCCATATTGTCAATACTTTGTATATGGAGGAGCCAACTGGAGCAGCAACACCTGGTAATGCATCATAGTTCTGCTCTGAATAAAAACCAGGTGAGCATGTGCTGAAGAAGCTGAGGAATGGAGAGAGCAGAAGCTGGTTTAAGACTTCATTGTTGTCAAAAGGGGAACTTTGTTTTTTTTTTTTTTTTTTGGAACTCTCTTCCCCTCAATGCGATCCCGTCTCTGAGACCCCCAATTATGGATGCAAAGCCTCAGATATAAAGCTGCTGATGTGTTTGTGAGCCTGAGTGGCTGCGGTTGTTATCTAGAGCTAAGCCCTGGAAATAACAAAAGAACAGTGTGCTCCTCTGTCTGGCACCAGAGACCAACCTGGATGGAAAGGACGAAAAGGGGGGAGCAAGAGGGGAGGGTATCCAAGCAAGGAGGAGTACGTTAAGAAAAGGCAGAAGTCGTCTTTCCTTTTGGTAGAACTGAGATTCAGGACTGGGTTCAAATCAAGTCGGCACACGCTCTGAGATAGAGGCGACAGCCTGGCGGTAAGAGATTATTGTCACGTTAAAAGGAGCGTAAAAATTGGAGAAACTGCTCGAGCTGAGCTCATGAGCTCACGACTGGGTCTGCCCCGGAGAAGGAGGTCCTGGACCGGGAGGCAGAAGTGCTCTGACAGACGTCCAACCTCAGCCATGTATCACTTGGAGACTGTCTTTGTTGCCTTTTCCTTTGGAAAAGGTGTATATCTTCTGTCAAGCCGTCCATCCTTTTTGTTCACGGCTCCAACTGGGACACACCGTGATGCAAATGTGCACAGAGGCTCATAAAGACTGAACTGTGCACATGGTTCCTGCCAAGATACATAATCATATCTGTGGTGTGGTATAGTCTTCCTGGAGTAGTGGACGGGTATGGAAAGAAAAGAAACGGAGACAGAAGAACAGACAGTTTACACTGGAAAACACTGACACACACACACACACACACACACACACACACACAATAAAGTTTAAGCTGCTTAGATTCCAACACATACAGCAAATTTTGATGATTGTGAATTAGTCATGGATTGTTTTAGTTTTGGTCTGGGTGCAGTCGACTAAATTTTAGATTTCCGTGCTGTCAGATCAAGTTTGACTTTGGATGTTGAACACATTTTTTTTTTTTTATTATTTTCAAAATGAATTTTTGCAGTGTTACACACACAAAACCTTTGCTACTATCCATCCATCTTCATCCACCCAAGAACCAAGGACAGCAGACTCCACAACCATACCAGTCCACTGGAAAGAACCATCCACTCTAACTGGGTTTAAACCCTGGAGTTCCACAATAAGTGGCATAATTGATAAACAGACTTTGTAAATTTACTGTTTAAAACTTATTTCTTGGTTTCCAATTAGAAATTAGTCATGTTTTTTTTTTTTTTTTTTTCAATCAGAATTAGAACAATGCAAATTCTTCAGGCTTCTTGGTTTATAAGAATTATTTTATTTGAGAGGTACTTTTATGGAAACAGAATCAAGAGAGAAAGTGGGAAACATCATTTTGACAGGCTCCACTACTGCCCCCAAATGGCACTGCTGTAGGTGGTGATCCCACTGGACGTTTTGTGAGGAACGGTGCTATGCTCACGTCAGCGGTAACCTGGTAGCTGATGGATTTTATCCTAGAACCCTGTGGACCCAAATCTGGTTCCTTAACCACTAGGCCACCACTGCCCCTCTTTGTATCTTTTCCTTTAGATTAGAGGACAATTGGAGCCAAAACAGGAAAATGAAAGTTTCACAATAAATTTGCTTCAGTCAGTGTCAGGGTTTGTTCCCACTCCATAAGTAGAGCATCTTCTCACCCACAATGCACTGGAACTTTGAGTGGTTGGAGGCTATCATAAATAACCACTAACTACAAGACAAGGTCCAATCCCTTATTTTAAAGTTCACCTACTCTCCCTGACTACATTCAGGAGGAGCACATGTTGGTACACGCACCCAGGGTTTGGACACAAACTTTATTCTACACTGCAAACAGAAACAGGCACCAGAAATAAGGAGATATGTCTGCACGTATAAACACACTAAACATTGCCATGGGGCTGATGGTAAAACCCTGTCAGAAGAACTACGTTTCCAAAGAGAAGTTTTTCAAAAAAGTTATTGACATTATATTTAAAACTGAGATATTGCTCTCGTCCAAAGCAGCAAAATTTCTACACATTTTGTCTGATTTTACTTTGTGAAACTGAGCTCATACCACTACAAAGCACCAAACAAAGACTTTTTCCCAAAGGTTACATGGGGTGAACATGGATGGAAGTGGCCACAGCTCAACGGTCAGTGACAAACATAAAAAACAGTAACAGGGATTTTTCCAGGGAGACCGTGTGTGTTTTGCTCTGAGCAGGTGAACCTACAAATACAAGAAGCATTTCTCCCTGTATGTGACGACTCTCATCCATTTGCTAATGCCATTAGATGCTCCTTCATTTACTATGCCAGAAGCTGACCCCGGATCAGTGAGCGGCCCAAGAGAAACACAGGCCAAGAGATACAAACGTCAGGCTGCTGAAATCACTGCTGCACGTATCGCAGGTCAATACTGAACACTGTGTGCTTCTGCCTCCAGCTGCTAATATACTGTTTCACTCCATGGCTCTGTCTGTTCTCTTTTGCACACACACACACACACACACACACACACACACACACGCAGCTTTAAGAGCAGTTGATGGTCGTTGGTAGTTGAAGTCTGCCTGTTTAAGCCTTACGTAACCTAAGTGCAGTGTCTCTAACACCTCATATTTCTTACTTTGAAGTCTTTGCACTTCCACACAAACACACAGTGGTTTGTGTGGACAGAGATTACATGAAAAATAGAAGAGATCATATTGTTTTTCATAAGGATTCCCAAAAATCACATTTAAATCACAAAACATTTTGGAATAACTGAATGCACTTTATGGCTATTTTATGGATATGAACAACCGCTGAATGATGTCCACAAATGTTCATAAAATCATCTCTCTATTTTAAAACTATTCTTTTTTCTTTTCTGCAGCAACTCACACTGACCATCAACGTTCCATACGTGCATCCCTAATACTCATCTTCTTCACCTTGTCCAGTTGGTTCTTCCAAGGGTCTCTGTGAGCATCTCAGTGCATCGGGCTTCGTCTCTCCTTGAATACTTTAGTGCAGAGGTGGGCAAACTTTTTGACTTGCGGGCCACAACTCAGAATTGGACTTTGGGGCCAAGTCAAGACCAGAAAAATGAAGTGTTTGTTGAACTAAGGTAAATGACACGTCAAAACCCATTTATTTAAACCTACGACGCTACACTTCTAATGGCTTTATGACATCCTCTCTCTGGGAATTGCAGGGAAAAGGCACAAGTATTATGTTAATACAAATACATTTTTGATTCGGAGAAGGTCAGCGGGCCGCATTAAAAAGCTTGGCGGGCCAAATCTGGTCTCCGGGCCTTAGTTTGCCCATATCTGCTTTAGTGTCTTTGTACAAGTTTCTGTCTCCAATAACAACTCTGTCCCTCACCAACATTAACTTCTCTGTCTGACATCATCTACGTAACGCCCCTTGACTTCGCAGTTAGACCTACACTATTTTTTTCAATGATCTCAATCAATTTGAGATTGAAATTCAATATATTAATATATAAAACTTCTCAACAATTCATCGTATAAACGGCTTCTTGGAACATATTGTGTTTGTACGTTGGACACTGTCTGTTCTGTGTTATAATGAATTTATCAACTGCTAGAATTCTGCTTCTGAAAAAGAAGAAAAAACCCACTCACATTTTTTTTTTCCTATTTCATCCACATGCACACGTTTCAAGAATTTCACATCTACTCACTGGCAGCCGTGCAGGGTCAGCAGTGGAGATGTGACTCCTCTGTGTGTCCCAGTGCGACTGTAATATCACACACATCTGAGTTAGATATCAAATCCTTCTGCATGAGGCCAGGATCATGCCTCTTAATCTTTACTTGGCTCAAACAGGAACTTTCTAGAAAAATCTGTGTGCATGCACGTGACAAAGAAGAAACAACAACACCCAAGGCATTTTACTTTATATACACAGGCCGGAAAGCACTATAAAGAACACCAGGTTTGCTGAAAGTCAGAGTAAAAAAAGTTTTCAGAGAAATTGCCAAAAAGACAGCTGAGCAATCACAGATGACTTACATAAGAGCTCACAACTCACGGAAGACAAAAACCTTAACTAATAAATAGAAACTTCTGGGGTGTTTTTCTCTACATTGTCTGTACGTCTGTCTGCACAGATCACAGGCCACCGCGGCACCGGGGGTGGACATGTGCTTTGTAAAAGTGTTGCATTGTCGAGCCCAGCAGGAGGTTTGATTATGATGGGTCGAAGTGTTCATGTAGATGTTTATGTTGCTCCATCATGTGCTTCTTATTACAAGCCTTTTTTGAACCGACTGCTGTAGATTTGGAGGAGATGAAGACGAGCTGAGACCCAAGTTAATAGACTGTTACTGCTGCTCCCTGTTAGTCAACACAGATATCCTAACCCTGCTGTCAAAGCCAAGATTATAACCTGGACTGCTGTTGGATGAGTCAAATTTTTAACAATGACTTTTAATGGACCTCAAATGTCTTATCCGGGGTTAGGGAAGTTTGAGCTGACGATGTGACCTACTCACATATTCACTGAGGACCACCAGTCTGTTGAGCTTTCTTGCTAACAGCCAACAACATGGTCACTGTTGAAATGTGACACCTGATTGGTCCATGCGCTATCCTATCCAGTTCTGAGAAAACACAGCTTATCCTAATAGAATTGGCAATTAATTGTCGAGGTGTTCAAATATTGAAGAATGCATGACTTTACAGTGAGAAGACCATTTGTTTTCAGCCCTCCTGTATGGAGTTTCAGTGTTTTCCTGCTGTACTCCAATTTCCTCCCATAGCCCAAAACCACAGTCATTAGGGGATTAGGTTGATCCGACACTAGTGAACGTGAGGGTGGTCGGTTCTTTATCTCTTTATGGAGTCCTACAATGGACCAGCCCCTTTGCTACTGACAGACTGAAGACAGACGATTTGCAGGACACCTTGTGAAGGAGTAAGTGGAAGACAATGGATGGATGTATGGGTGGATGATGGATGGATGGGTGGATGGATGAAGGCATGGATGGATGGGTCGTCAACTGTTTAATGTTTCGATACCATACAAGGACTAGTTTGAGTCAGTTTTCTCTCATCACTTCTGTCTCTGATTAATACGTTCTTCCTCTCTTGGTTTGAGTGAGACCAGTCACCACATCAAAGTTCAACAACAAAAATCACATCCGTAGTGTTGGAGCAGGCGTGGGAACAGTGTGGTGTCCATAGATGTATATATTGAACGGGCAGAGAGCTGATCAAACTGAAGCGCTCCCTGGGCTGATCTGACAGTTGGCCAGTGCAGCCACTGCGCTGAAATTTATCTGCGCAGACCCATATGGCGGTCAGACTTCAAAGGCCTCCTTTTGATGTGGTCTGTCCTGACAAGGCTGCAGGCTCGTAAGCCTTTAAGAGGCCGTTAGCGCAGGAGAAACACACTGCATCTACGTCTGCTATAGGCTAGTTACATAAAGCTACGCTACAGGCTGATACCAGGGGACAGTGAGACCTGAGGAACCTTGGACTATAACACCACACTGTGTGCTGTAATATGGACTGAAAGGTTCAGATTCAAGCAGTTTTATTCTAACAGCAATTTAAAAAATACATCAGATCCTTCTTTCTGTCTTTTATAGAATAAAGAACAAACTGTACCTCCCGTGTGATAAAGGAAGTGGAGGCTGATTGGAGGAATCCTGTCTTTGCCTACAACTCCACAACTTTTTTTTTTACAAGACACTACTCGTTTTTACAAGACATTAGAGAAAACATTGGGATATTATATTTAATTGTGAAATTTCAAGCAGGAAATGGAAAACAAAAGCTTCCAGGAAATAAACTAGAAATTCCTTGGTTTTTAATCAGTTTTTTCAAATAAGAAGATGCATTATTCTGTGATTAGAGATGACCTCTAAGTTACAGGTTTAAAAACAAAGAAGTTAAATGTTGTTAATCAATGAATATTGTATTAATGTTTGTAATTATGTATTGTTGATTCATTAAATGAAGTCTATGTGTTACTTAGCATTTACAAATAACAGGTTTGATGGTCATTGTTTATACTTGCAGGTACAACCCTTTTGAATGGGTTAGGGTTATTACAATATAACAATATTACTTATACAACCATATATCTAATGGTTTAAACTTATATATTGAATAGGTTTATTAATAATAGAAATTTGAAGTACAAAAAGTTTTATAATTATTTCTAAATACAAAATAATTCCTATAACTCTTTTCACAGATTCTATTTTTCCATAAATCCTTCAAGTGCAGAAACAAAGACTTAAAAAAAAAAAAAAACCTTCCCATTGTTTTACATTTTACCAGATGTATTTCACTTATGTAACTAAGTAACACGATACACATCTTGACGCTCCCTCATCATATGCAATTTCTGGTCAGGCTCTGGTTCTGAACAGCCCAACCTGTCAGGGAGGATGAATATCTCATGTTGTTTGACAACTTAACCTGGAGCACAGCTCAAAAAGGAGCGAAATGCTGAGATATTGAGTTGCAGCTCTGCTGATGTTCTCCCCACCAAGACAGTTGTTCTGCTCAGACAAAAGGATATTGTAATCGTTGGTTCTGTCCCAGGAAACCTGTGTAATGAATGGTTATCCTGAGCAGCGCTGAGGCCAGCAAATCAGAGCAGGTTGGTGAGGAAACAAGACAGTAGTCATTACAGCTCAGTGTGGTGTTTACTCGCCCTGGGACATGTTGTCAGCTCCTGACTGAGGATTTCCCAGACTGCGGTGTGCGGCCCGAGGAAATCGGATGCTAGTGAGCTCCGACTGCACTGCAATCATCGTGCCAACACATCAACGCTCCGAGGATTGAGGCACAGCAAACAGGAGCTTTCACCACGCTCAAAGGGAGACAGTCAGCAGATTTAAAATCAGCTGTACTTTCTGTCAGTGTTTGATTTTGCCCTGACTCAGCATGACCTGGAGCAATTTAACAGCACATACACCTGAACTCAGACGGCCTCCGCAGCTCATTCTGTCTCAAAGGCCTACTGCTTGCATACATGCATGTGTATGTGCATGCATGACGTGTTCACTCCAAGTCAGTACAGCCCTCTGACAGGCAGCTCACATGGTGTGATTGATGATGCAGACTGACGTTGCTGCAGGCACCTAAAGCAGCAGCAGCAGCAGCAACGCTGCGCGCATGCATGGCTGGTGGAGAGGTTCAGTCTCTACAGTCATGACCTGACTGACCTGTTTATTAGGAGTGTTGTTCATTGAATTATACGTTATACTAACAATACCTAAAAATATTGAATACATTTCTTACAGGTTCTTTACTTATCCCAGAGTCCTGTTACCAGGGTGTGACGTAACTTGATTTTCGCCTCCAGTTGTGAACTCTCATAGTGTAGACATAGTTACCTTTGTCAACCACCTAAACTAAAGCATTGGTAGCATCAGAGTCTAGGTCAGGGCTCACCAAGCTTTTTGGATCCATGAGCCACTTCGCTCAGTAATTCCTGTTACAATGTAGTAATAAAATGTTCTGGGACCTACTGTAGTGACCATTCTTCTGACCGTCATGATTGCACCCACTAAAACGCCATTCAAAGTGTAACCTCTGCTCACAAAGCACAAGAACAGTACCATTCTGACCCATTTTTGGACTAGCCATCCAAATCCTGAAATATTTAGGTGGAACAAAGCTTCAATGAGTTAGGAACAAACAAACAAACAAACCAACAACAGTCACCAAGGCTGTTTGAAAAGGGGAGCTAACTTCATTATACCTACTTATCTAGTTTGTGGTTTGTAGTCATGTCAATAGATCATTTGCACATCTTAATGAATGAAAGGCTTGCCGACTTTATAGGCGCCACTAAAGCTCCCAAGAATTGGCCTTTCCAGGAAAAAAAAAAAAAAAAGTAGTTGCTACACAGAATATGTGAGTCCAACATTAATCTGACTCCTCAGAATGCAGTCAGGCCATAAAGAACAGTGATGCAGCAGCACGCTAAGGTTATGGGGAGTCCACTGTAGACATTGCTGTCTAACATAAGCCTGTACTTTCTAATTAAACCCGTGGGTGTGTATATCTGCATGTCTTTGGACATTGGGGATATATGCGTATCTTTGTTCCCATCTGCAAACGTATGAGGTCCTTCCATCAGTCTTATCAGAGAGTCTGCCTCGCCTCCTTCCATAGTCCTCCTCCTTCTTAAATCTCTGTGATCACACTACGAGGAAGAGCCGGTCGTCCTTAGTCTTCTGTAGACAAGGATCTTAAACTAACAGTGGTGCGAAGGGCAGGTAAATTTATCGTGCAGCAATCGTCACCCTCGGATGAATGTACTTGTATTTCAAATGCAGCCATACGTGCAGGTTGGACTTTGTGCATATGTTAGGTTGTTTTGATGCAAAAACAATATCAAATGCTACATATATGGATTGTATCTGAACTTGCGTGCACGTAAGGCAATATTCCTGCACTGCCAGTGGGTTTCTTTGGCGCAAAAAGTTGTGGGGAAGTTGAATTAAATCACATGCCGATTATCTTCAGGCGACATTTGCTTCTTTTTCCATAGCAAAGTCCGTGACACTAGAATGTGGATGTGAAAGTCTTTGTCTTTTATTCACATCCAAAAGTTTACTCCTCATCTGAGGAAGAACAAGGCAGACCACAGGGGTTTCACTGTGGGCGACAGGAAGGGAAAATAAAGATGTAATCGAGTTTTCCACCAAGTGATAGTAGAGTACAGTAGAAATAAGGTAGAAATGAGAAATAAGATGGTATCATTTAGACAGGGGGAGTTATTTTGTAAAAACACATTTCTCATGATTTCAGATGGGTTTGGATAAAACAGGACGTTTTTTCCAAGAATGCATGAAGACAGGAAATCTGTGGGAATTGATTCAACATGAAATGCCCACACAAAACCCACACAGAAGCGCTGGCCAGTTTAAGATGTAGAACAGAAAGTTGAAAGTGCAGTTGGACTGTCAGCAGAACTGAGTGGGAACGGAAATAAAGCATTTTATTCAACCTGGGGAATTCTAAGGAATCACAGACGGAGTTGGATACGAAACACTTCAAAGTCAATGATGAATTCATAGTGATTTGTTAAATTTACCAGAACATGAGGGTAAATGTGGTGATGTTTACAAAGTTTCCATCAATATCCAAGGAAATTCCGAACAAAACAGTGGGGAAAAACCCTGGATCATCATTTAAAATTTGTACTTTGTAAATGACGTAGACTTTTTCTGGTTGCTGGTGAATGGGGAAAAAAAGAAGTTATGTAACTATTAAAAAAAGCTACTTTAACTGTATCATAAATTTACCCGGAAGCACTTGAATGCAGCATTTACCATGTCTGCTTTTACTGGGACGCAGGGATCCACCAGAGGCACTTAAACACAACCAAAGCCTCATATATTTACCGCAACCTTCGGCTGATTTACGTCCAGTGGATGTCCTGAGGTGCGTTGGAGACAATCCTGAGCCTAGGAGAAAATCCTAGGCACAGCCGCAGGTTGCACAAACTTTGCCCAAATAAGGTGAAAACATGGTTGCTGCTGCTGGTTGATGGCAGGTTAATTCTAAGTTGTGTTTTGGGGCTAAAGAGTTCTTCCACTGGGTCACGTATGTAGAAAATGGAATTCAAAGCCATCTTTAGGGATATTTACACATATCTAAACAACGTGTTCTACTTTGGTGAACTCTCTTATGCATGGAGGCAGCCTTGTGAGTGTAGGTTCACGGTGAACCACTATTTGTTCAGCTTTAAGCCATCATACTGTATGATTAATGGTTGCACGGACTTCACTGCTGTCGAGTATAAACAGACTGTAAGTATCTGTTCAACTTTTCACTACCTCTTTCAACCATACCGTCTTCTATGCGCACTGTGGGAGATCTTAGGGCAAATATTTCAGTTGCTGATTCTTACTGGACACTTCACTTCAATGTCAATGGAGTTAACACCCTTGAGTGCTCAGTGTACAATGTCATATATGACTGTAAAATTGGCCAATCAAGACCAGTTCTGGGTCAAAAGAGCAGTTCTGGTCCACAGGCCCAAGGACGTTGTGTCACACAGGGCGTTTATCATGTTCTCTGGCACCAGGTGCATCAGATTTAGTCCACTGTTGGTCTTAAGTCCATTCAGACACCAGTAAACCTGGGATCAGTGATAATCCTCTCATATGGCTTTGTTTGTGTCTGGTTTCTCAAAAACAAGCCTTTTTACTTTATTAAAGTTGTTTAATTATGTGACACTCACTCTGAAACATGAGAGGAAGTTGGGAGGCAACACTCCAGTTTCAGTGTAGGTGCAATGCTTTATTAAAATACTCACAAGCACATGCAAAAAAAATCTACTGCTCAAGGGACCTAATACTTTACAAGAGCTTTTAGTTACAGCCAGCTGTGTTTCATTGTTGTAAACAGGAGTTTATAAAGTATAGTGTCATTAATTTTGCAGGGAAAGACAAAACCAAGACTAAATGAAGATGTTCTTTGTCAAATATTAGGTATTAAAAAAAGTTCAGTTCAATGACACATTTAATAAATGAGACAATCATTTGTTTAGTTTTATTGAACTTTTGTTTCCTAGAAAGCAGAAACTTGTATTTTATTGTATTATTATTATTATTATTCATTGTGTTGTTGATGAAAGCTCAGCTCACCTTCTGTTGACTGCAGATATTTGAATTTTTCTCGCATTTTTTTATGTACCTTTTGTCATTAGATTATTATTATTACTGTGTGAGAAAATTGGCAGAAATATTGTAAGCTTCTCTGAATAAAGTAAGGCAGTTGGTGGCATAGTGGTTAAGAAAGCAGACTTGGTTGGAATCCCCCTACCCTGAGCATGGTATCCCCCCACAAACTGCTCCCTGGGCCCTCAAAGCTGCCCGCTGTTCACTTTGGTGATGGGTTAAACACAGAGGTCACATTCCATTGTGTGCAGTGGTGTGAATAAAAATGTCACAATGACAAAAACAAGATTTTAATCTTTAATAAACTAAAATAATCGGTGGCTGTGCAGTTACCTGTTCAGTGGAGCAGTGTGTAATCTGTGATCTTCTATGTTCACTCAACCCATCGCTGACACACCAAAAACTACCACTTACAGCCATCATTTCCCCCTCAAAAAATTTGACAAATACATCCTGACATTCTTAATCAGTCGGTTTTCCAGTTCACGCCTGTTTTACACAAGCCGTGCACAGAACAAGCCACTTCATGCAGGTACGTGTGAGCTCTGCTGCTAAAAGCCCACTATCCATCAGCCTTGTGTTCACACGTGCACACGGTCCATGCACTTTCTGTGAAAGACAATGCACAATAGAGCCTGTGTGCACGTGTCATGCAGGCTACACCCTGTCTTCACTCAAGTGCTGTGATGAGACAGACGACCAATGCCTCTGCACAGGTAGACATATGTAGACACGTATGCGCACAAATCCAACCATGGGCTTCAGCCTGAGGTATTTCCTCTGTCTAAGCTGCCGGTTGACGAGCTGTCAGAGCTCAGTGATTGGAGGGATGATTATAAAAGCAGGTAAAAAAAAAAAAAGGTGGGGGACGTCCAAGTCGTCTTCAACAGAGTAATGTGTGGTCCAAAAAAACCCCCACACCACAGTGAAGCTATTGTCTCTGTTGAAGCAGCCAGCGGTGTTGGTGATGAATAAAAGGGAGAAAAGTAAAAAAATGAGGGAGACAGCTTAGGGTGGCAGATGAAGGAAGAGAGATTGACAAAGAGTGAAAGGAAAAGAAGAGTTAGAGAAAGAAGAGAGGGTGGATTCACCAAAAAAGAGCTGAGTTTACTTTGCAGATGCTCTCAAGCTCTCGTTTGTGGATGGATGTGCAAGAGCGATGGTTTGGTTTGACGCTGCACTAATGGATGATGACATTGCGTAAATAAGGATTAAAACGAGCTGTTTGAAGCTCAGACTCTGTTTGGTTTACGGACATGTTCCAACTGCTACAGGAAAGCAACAAACTGTTGCAGGGATTCATTTCCTAATGTCCAACGTACACACACACTATTGGAGCTTCCTCTTGGTTAAGGTTGTTTAAATTCTTCCAAACACAGTTTATTGAAAACAAAACTTCTCTGCACTGATTCATTCACTTCAACAACTTTTAATTGAAATGCTTCTTAGAGAAGGAAGCTCCAGGAAAAAAAAAAAAAGTGTCAGCGCGAAGTTTTGCAGGGCAAGCTTTGTTGTTTGTTCTCTGTTCCATGAATTCTGTGGGAACTGGCAGTAATTAAGAACTTGAGGAGTCAAGATCATCTGCTCGTACATCATTCATTCAGACTGTAATGTGCCTAAATGAGGAGCTATAGAAAATTAACTCAGGGATTCCATAACAACAAATAGAGACAGGAAACTCCCCAGACTTCACCCTGCAGGTCCATCACTGTTGCTTTAATCGGGGTGTATTATGGAGGAATTCTCTCGTACAGTCAACGCTGACATGAGGGGACCGCACCTCTGCCCCAGCCAGGGGCACCTCCGCTACTGTGTATGGAAGAAATTTTTCAAAACTGAAATGTTGCCTATGGGAATATGACAAGCCACTGTAGGCTGGGCTGATCATTTCAGGGCTCATGATGCTTCCACTCCTGGCACAAAAAGGACTTCTTGCAGAGATGTTTTACTCAAAATAACCTTGAAAAGGAGTTGAATATTAAGATGCATTTTAAGATGTAAATCTCACAACATTTTCTTCTTTTTGCAAAATGGGAATGGGAAGAATGGAAAAAAAAGTTCTATGGTGTGAAAATACAATCAATCACCAGGTATCACTATTAAAGGGTAAAGGGTTCATTAAAATTAGAATGTTTTATTATTACAAAACAGTGCCTAGAGCAGAGGTGGGCAAACTTTTCGACTCGCAGGCCACAAGTGGTCCTAAATTTGGACACAAGGGTCGAGTCAAGAGCAGAAAGATGGAGCATTTGTTTGTACTAAGATAAAGTCCTGAGTAAAACCTAAGATACTACATTTCTAATACCCTTTAGGACACCATTTACTGGGGAAACACAGGCATTGCAAGCAAAGAGCAGAAGTATAATGATAATAAAGATAAATTATTTAATCTGGACAAGGTTGGCGAGCCGCAATAAGAAGCTCAATGGGCCGCACATGGGCCCCGAGCCTTAGTTTGTCCATCTTTGCGTAAAGTCTGCTGCATGCTTTTATAAGCTGCTGTATTGAGTTTACCTCCAAGAGGAATATTCTGACAGAAGACCCTGTGAAACTTGCAGTAAATGATTGCTCTCATGACTCCAGTGAAGAGGTTACAAGCATTTTCTTTTTTTTTTTTTTCAGAAGTCAAATAGGATCAAACAAACCAAGTGTCAGTACTTCATTCAAGACTTCAAGAAACCTGATCCATTAAACAAAAAAAGCTTCTCCATTAAATTAATGCTTAAGTTTTCTTGGTCACCCTGACAGTGATGGTTGTTATGGCTGCAACAAGTGACAACAAATCATCTAAAACATTCTCAACCCAAAGGCTTTTTTTAATGGATCTTTATGTATTCCCAAAGTTCTGCCCCTGGGAGTCCATGGCACAGGGGAGTGGATTAATTGGTGAAGTCAGCAAGTCACAGAAAAAGGAATGAAGAGGAAGAGAGAAAATCCCCTGACCTGACTTGGAACAGGCTGCTCAGGCATAAAGAGAAAAAACTCCAGTGATGCGTCAGAGTTAGGAACAGATATCAAGAAATGAAACCGAAGCTTCCTGCAGATGGATAACAAAGACAGAAGCTCGCTGCTGATTTCTTCCAAGACTGAGTGACTCTCCTCTGCTTTGGGAGGATGATCCATACCCATATCAACAAAAAAACTGACCAATAGAATGGCTAGGATTCAATCATCAATAATGCAACTTACATATTTGATTAGGAAATATTTTCTCAGTAAAGACAAAAATAATAAACTCAAAATGACGCAGCGTCATTGATACAAGATTTTAGCAGTTTAACTACAAACTAAGGTGAAGCAGCAAATCTTGGACCTCAGGTTTTTTGCCACGCAACTGCTTGTTGATGATGCACTAAAACCTCATTAACTCTGTCAAAGGCATTGAAGCCGATTAGAGGCAAGAACGTTGTTAACTTGCCATCAAGAATACAACGTTAAACCATAAATGATGACCTCCTGTAAAGAAAGATCTATTGATGGATTCTCCTTTCATACACTTTGTAACCAAAACTTTCTTCCTGTGAACCTGTTAGTGTGAACCATCTTTTTATTTTTATATCGTTCACTCATCCATTCATCCATTCATCTTCCTCTGCTCATCTGTTACCAGATCTCAGGGGCAGCAGTCTCAACCAATGCCACCCAAATCACATCACACACTTTACTGAGAGCCTTCCTGTGGGTCTTGAGGCCAATGGATCTCTGTATGGGTTTATAAATTCAAAATAAATTAGTTAAGATATAAATAACTTTTTTTTCCTTTTGAGTATTTTCACTTTATTTTTTTATTTCATGGTACCTAAGTTCTAAGATTTTTACTATATAGACTTTTGAAACTATTTAAAAAATCTATGTAAAGTGCTAAAATATCTCTGTGCAGCTTTTTAGTGCATTTGCTCCAAACATGGAGGTAGGTCCAGCAGATGAGCTCCTAAAGACAGCATCCTCAACATATGTAAACGGTCAAACATAAACACCTGGTATTTACCAGTAACATTCTTGTCCTCGCAGCAGATACTTTGTCAGGATGTCAACCAGTTCTTTTGGACAGAAATCATCATAAAAATGTTTAATAGTGGAAACAGCTCTGTGCAGCGAAAACCTCTCTGATCACAGCAGAGTCAACGTCAGACTTACACAAACACACAACCTCACCTTGACACACAACAGACTGGGACACAAACACAGACATAGACAAAAATACGCAAGGACACGTGCGCAGTCTTGTTCGCACAGAAGTGCTGTGGCCACAGAATAGAGCCAGGTATAAAGGAGACATGTCCATAAACACAGACAACTATAGATACAGACAGACACCGAAGCCTGGGGCTGAGCTGCTGTTATTGTTTCTGCTACATGTCTGCTCCAACTGTCCACTACGTGAGCACCAAACGGGGAAGGGGGAATTTAATATGCTCCTAACTCTTTATTATTGGTTTTATTCCATGCTGCTGGTCAACACTGTCGCCTGAACGAGAAGCTGCCGCTGTAGAGACGGAGGCCGTAAACATAAACACAGCTTCTGTGAACTCACAGTCATATAAAAATACTTTAGACTGAAGTGTCTTCTGCCGTAGACTGAGGATGAAAGTTTAGAAGTTGAAATTATAGTTGATTGGTCTACAAACAAAAAAAGATAGAGAAGTTTACACCTAGATTCTTTAGATATCACCAAGGGTACAGGGGAAGTTATAGCACAAACATTTTGGTCTGGGAAAACAATTATATTGAAAAGGAACTGGACAGGACATAAATACTACTGATGTGGGTATTATTTCAAATACTATTTCTCATATGGGGCAGTCAGGGCCTAGTGGTTAAGGAACTGGACTTTGGAACGAAGGGTTCTAGGTTGAAATCCACCTGCTGCCAGGTTGCCACTGAGGTCCACTGAGCCTGACACCGTCCCCACTCATTGCACAAAGCTGAACACGGTTCACGTGACATTTTGTTGTGTGCAGTGATGTGAATCACAACGTCACAATGACAAGTTTGAAAGGAGTTTGATTTCTTTCTTTTCTTCAGCGTTGGTTGCTTCATATGCAGTGTTCACATAAACCAAAATAAGAAAATATGATTAATTGGCATTGTCCTTTGACCCAAGTTTTGAATTTTGTCCCACTGTGAGTGTGAGTTTGACTCCCCTGGGACACGTTAGATGTGAATGTTTTATCAATAAACTGCAAGTTAATAATAGCAACTAACAACAGATTGGAGCTTCATTTCAAGAGTTTGTGAGTATGCAAACAAAGTGAATAATACATTGTTGCATGACAGTGATTACAGTGACATTTTAAAAGGCTAAAACTCAATTTTACACAAAGACTGGTCATGGATATATTATTATTTTGACATCATAAATAACAGACCAGAATGTGGAAACCAGCAGAAAATGAATGGTATAAAGAAGATTTACGGGAAGAACCATAAAATGTGCAGAATGTCACAGTTAAGTACAAGTATATAACAGGGTGGATTTTTCCTTTAAGTCACCAAATGCTACAAGCAATGATGTAACTGAAGCAACGGCAAAAAGCTTGGTGGGGAAAAGACGAACAAAGACGTACAGAGAGGACGAGAGGGAAGAAACGCTGACCCTGAAATTACAAACCAAGTGACGACTTGACCTGCAGCACCGACCACCCTTGACCTCCTCCACCACGCCGACACACACATGCAGACAGAGGCATCTATAGACACACACACACACACACACACCTTAGTAAGGCCTTAGTAACTGTTGCTGTTTTGCCTCCTTCTGAGTGCACACACGGCCTTACACCAACAGCACATCCACCTTCATCACACACACAGTAACTGTAGACTTACACCTTTACCAATGGTCGTCCTAGAAATTGATTTTTGTTGTTGCTGTGGCATTTATAAAGTTGCTAAATTATACTGTTTGTTTGATGATTTTTTTCTTGCTCTTTCAAATGAATTCAGCAGCAGATGCAGCACGCTCTGCTTTTAAGCAGCAATATTTGTTTCCAAGGGTTTAAAGGGTATGCACATTTAGCAGAAGATTGCACCTCTGGTTCAGGACAACGCAACAGGATTCAGCTAATTTAATCATTTTGATCTGACATCCACAGTGATTGTTATATCATCACTACTCTTTACACAGACACCTTCTCCTGCTTTTTCAAAAAACATTCATTCAATCCTCCATCTTCATCCGCTTAACTGTTACAGCTGCAACCTCCACCACTGCCACCCTTATCACGCTGCTCCATACTGTCAGCCTTCCTGTGGGTGGTGAGCCCACTGGAGGTTGTGTGGATCAGGACGGTGCTATGATCAGAGCACCTCAGTGGCAGCTGGTTGAACCCTAAGCCATGTGGACCCAAGTCCGCTTCCTTAACCACAAGGCCACCACTGCTGCCTCAGCGCTGACATTTCTAGACCAAATGTCCTCCTGTTCAAACCTACTAACTGATGTTGAAACTTTGTCATTTGTTTAAGATCTAGTAAATTTAGCAAAGGTGGAAATTTTGGGAATGCAACTACATTTCGTGAATAGTGGTGTGCGTGTACGCTATCTTTTCAATTTCCACCACCCATCAATCTCCGTCTACTTATCCGTTACCTGGTCGTGAGGGAAACTGTCTCCAGGGCCACCACCCAAATCATACTGCACTGTACCAGCCCCTCCAGGTGGTGGTGAACCCATTGGAAGGAGCCAACCACCCAAACTGGAATTGGATCTTGCCCAGGAGTTGAACCTGTGGAGTTCACACCAATGACAGAGACATTGACTCTGGGCCAGAACTCCATCAGAAAGTAGACTTGTGATGCTTGTTGCCAATTGACTCTGCCCAGTATTTCAGTGTGTGTGTGTGTGTGTGTGTGTGTGTGTGCCTCTGTGTGTGTCAAATGTTACTAATCCTCTATGTTGATAAAGCCCTTACTGGTGGCAGTCAGTGGGGCCCGAGGACCTCAGCACCCAGTCCAGCCCGGACCCAGCCGAGACGTGGAGCTGTAAGCTGCTTTTCTGGTGTCAGCCGGCACATGTCGCTCCAAGACACAGGCAGCACTGCTGCTAATGGAGGTCATTCATGCATGAAAGCATGAGCACACATAAACAAACTGGAGTTCATTGAGACAGTGGAAGAAATCAGTCAAAGTTTTCAGCAGCCAAAATAGACTGAGGTTCTTTTGTTTTTCAATCTAAAAAAACTGCAAGGTACGGTTAAGATATACCAGTAGGAAACATTTCATGTATGTTATGTATATATGCAATTCTGTATGTTGCATGAAGTTAACAATATGCTGATTTTCATAACACAATTCTGAAGTGTCCCTCTTTTGACCTCACTAAAGAAAACGTTACATTACTGATAAAATAAAAAAATCTGATTTTAAGAAAATAAATATTTGATGTAACCGGGAAATCCGAGAATATTCTTATTTTTCCCACCAAGACACAGGCAGCACTGCTGCTAATGGAGGTCATTCATGCATGAAAGCATGAGCACACATAAACAAACTGGAGTTCATTGAGACAGTGGAAGAAATCAGTCAAAGTTTTCAGCAGCCAAAATAGACTGAGGTTCTTTTGTTTTTCAATCTAAAAAAACTGCAAGGTACGGTTAAGATATACCAGTAGGAAACATTTCATGTATGTTATGTATATATGCAATTCTGTATGTTGCATGAAGTTAACAATATGCTGATTTTCATAACACAATTCTGAAGTGTCCCTCTTTTGACCTCACTAAAGAAAACGTTACATTACTGATAAAATTAAAAAAATCTGATTTTAAGAAAATAAATATTTGATGTAACCAGGAAATCCGAGAATATTCTTATTTTTCCCACTTAAGTTTTTAAATACAGAGTCTTGTCTTCTTCTCACTACTTCACGAACTAAAACTCGCTGGACCACCTTAAGAACTACAAACGTGTCTCGGCTCCGCCGTCTCTTTTGGGAGAAGCTTTCCTAGAGCAACACTGACACCACCTGGCAATAATGAAGAACTACAGCCAAAAATCTCTTAAGGTGGACCGTCGGGGATTTCAGTTTGGTCTCCAAAATTTGGGAAAAGGAAGGCTGGAGCAGCTCCTCAACGATAGGAACGAAATGGAAGTGCGTTTGTATAAAGTGATAAATAATAAAGTCACCGTTTAGGGAATAGTTCTGACAAACAAAAGTGAAAAATAATGGAGGCAATAAAATTTAAAGGAAGGAAGGAGAAACTAATTATAAAGAATGAAAAGTGTAAAATATATAGAGTATTTTTTTATCATATCTGCTCTGCTTAATCATAAAGTATAAATATGGTCTGTCAGAAGAAAGAATTGACTAAATGAGTGGAAGCCAGGAAACTGAAAAAAGAAAAAAAGAGAAAGTGACAAAAGAAAGAAAGAAAGACAGAGACAGGATAGAAGTACGTAAGCACAGAGACCAACTTCAAATATAGAGCAGAAAAGATAATAAAAGCAAAGTCCATCGGTTAATGTTATATATGACAGGAAAACATGTTGAAATCGTGACTATATGTCCATCTGGCCTTTCAAGCAACACACTCAACATTGTAGTCAATTCCACTTGATCAGTGTCTCATCATCATCATCATCATCATCATCGTCATCACCCCAGTCTGACTTAGACTCCATGTGGCCAGTGGTTTCTCCAGTCACTGATCATCACCCAGTGCCAACAATGACCCATCCTCAGACTTGTGTGGGTGAATGTCAGGCCTATGGACAGACATCAGGTCAATGTCACGGATGACTCACTCACAGCACTTCCTCTTTGTGTTGAAATAGACCAACAGCCGTTCACGCAGTACGGTCAGCAGGGTTCCACATGACCGTCTGCTGCTGCAGAGCACAGGCAGCCACACACCAGACCACACTGCTGCTGCTGCTGCTGCTGCTGCTGCTGCTGCACCACCTCAGGTTGGTGGGAAAAAAAAACAGCCAATTCCTACCTTTAAAAGAAATTCCGTTTAATCAAACCATAAGACCTTAAAAAGTAAAGCACAATTGTGAGTGAAAGTCAGAGGTGGGTTAAGATACAGAAGAGAGAAAGATAAAGCCACAAAAGCATAAGAGGTGAGATAGAAGCATTAGTGAGACAAGACACAGAACCAGTGACCTGACAGGACAGGGGAGTCTGCAGTATGTACACACACACATTTAAACACAAGCTTACTGACAGAATGTCAAATATGCCTGAGGACCAGAACCTGTCCCTGAATAAGTCAGTAGTTTTTACTGGAACAGGTCAATATTCATTAATATAAACAACAGACCAGGGACAACCTCAGACAGATGGACTGATAGATGGACGACGGATAGATCGATAGATATTATTATTGTGATTTTATGTTAGTCTACGATTATATAGCTAGTCTCTTATAAGATTAGCTGTATACGAAACCAAAAAAGTTTTAATTTGAGCAGTAACTCTGTGTTGTACCAGGTTCTGTTTCAATTAAGAATCAGTGGTCCTGACTAACGTAGGACTAGCATTGTCCTAGATTTTAAAAACCCACCCACAACCCTCACCCCAGAAAAATACTCATGTGCAGATGCTGGAACTGCTTGTGCCTTGTCTTCCATTAGTTTTGACGGTCAAACAAAAACCTTCTTCCTCACCCTAACCAGTACCAGTCAGAGCAATGTCTAAGGTCTGGATTTTATGTATATTCCATCCCAAGAAAAACAACTGCACCAACACAGGGTGCATAAGCCACAAAGCAGGGCAGCATACAGACATGTGTCTCTCATGAAGAACACATCACCAGCAACCATTCATGGAGGAAACTGGACGCCCACTACAGAAGGAGGATGTGTTTTGAGTTGATGTTGATGATATGTTGCTTGGTCATCTGCTGTACGTGGACAGCTGGGGTTTTCTGTTAGCAAATTCAATATTAATAAAACAGAGTTTTTTTTCTCTTTTTTTTTGTAAAACAAGTCTTTTCTCCTACAGGTCATAACAAACTGCCAGCCTGGGCTTTTGTGAATTTCTTGGCCTCAGTTTGTCCTGCAGATGATTCCCTATGAGTTTCAGGCTGTGTTTGAATCGGTAAACATTCATCTTTGCTTCACAGAGTGTGGTCTTCACCCGTGTTGCAGCATATGCTCCAATTCAATGTTGTGTTTGATGACAAAATGTCAAGCAAGGCTGTATTTTGCTCCAGACTGATGGGACAGTGTTCATTGGTTCTCAGTCACACTCTTTCTTCACCAAACAAATTCTTTGACTGATGAAATGAACCCTCTCTGTGCTTTTCCCAGTTTAATCCCAAATTAAAGTGTTTTTACATGTGTCGCTCCTTCACATTTCTCTGTTTTTGTTTTTCCAGGCACTCAGTTTTTTTTTTTAACTTTTTCAGCCTCATTTCAGTTTAATTATTCAACTCTCCGTAGTGGAGCCAGTGGCTTCTCTTTGTCTTTCCTCATATTTGACACAGAATAGTGTGCTCTTACTCTGAAACGCTCTGCAGGGAGACTTGACCATAATGAAAACAGATTGTAGTGGTGGAAAAATCAAATATGCGCCAAGTTTTTCATAATCACTGGGGGAAAATAATAATAATTGTCCTGAAATGGCGATTACAGCTCCTGACTTTGAAATTCTTCATCTCAGATAGAGTCATTAAAGAGGAGACTGAATTGCAGTTCATTATGAGAACATTCTCTTCTTATAATTTATGTGCTGTCAACGCATGGCGATGACATGTTCAGGAGCTCTATCATCTCAGCAACGTCATTCTGCTCCAACACCGTGAAATAAAACAGCAACGTTTCTTCGTGCTTGGGGGAAATTTGGATGAAGTGCCTGATAATGACCCTTCTCGCCCCAGTCTGAGAGTCTCTGTCAGCGTCAACTCAGATACTTCTAACGTCACAACTTTTATGACTTTTGGGGATCTTTGGGGAAGCACGGTTGAAAATGCGGCCAGCTCACAGTTTAGGTAAACAACTGCAGCGTCAATATTACGAAGACAAAAAAAAGCCACAGACTGTGTGTGTGTGTGTGTGTGTGTGTGTGTGTGTGTGTGTGTGTGTGTGTGTGTTTTGTTGCTGTTTGGAGTTTGGAGAAATTCCAGAGAATGTTGGAGTCCAGCTCTACACTAGGACTATTATTTTTATTGTTTGTAATATCGTCCTCTGGGAGACAGGGAAGGTTCTAAGCATCAGAGAGAGAGAGAGAAAAAGAAACTTTACAGGGACTTGTCCCATTTTCAAAGGTTGCCATAGCACATGATCATTTTCCATCTCCTGTACCCTGTCCTCTGTATCTTCTACTCTTTCAAAGAGAAAGAGGACAAAAAAAAAAACTTTACAGGCCCTTGGGTTTGCAGGTTCACGCAATATCACAACTGTCTGGCACATTCACGTGCTGGACACAGTTCTGATGCCAGTTAGTCTTTGATGGCCATGTAATAATGACCTGTGAAATAGTGAAAGGGCTCATGAGTTATAAATTAAAGCCAACACTATCTTGGATTTCAATTTGAGAAACAAGGTACACTGAGGTCACCTGTCCACCACATCCATGTCCATGTCAGGGTTAATTAACTGAATGCTCAAAACCAGTCAAAGTGAAAAACACCTATTTTAACCCACTTGAAGAAACTAGAAAGACAAAAGTGTTCTGCATTTTGATAACACGTCTCCAGTGGAAATATTCTTCAAGCACATGTTCCGTACACTAGAAATGAGTACTGAGTATCAATATATATCATTCATCGTGGCTCGTGAGTGCCACCCAAACCACAGTGCACAATACTGTAAGCCTTCCTGTGGGTGGTGAGTCCACTGAATGTTATGTTGGTCAGGACAATGTTCAGAGCACCTCAGTGGCAACCTGGGAGTTGGTGGATTCAAACCTGGAGCCTTGCGGCAGACAAACAGGCGTACAAAGTGTTAGAGCCACATTGTAAATAAGGTAAGTCACTTAAAAGCATCTATTGAGAGCATAACTGTGACTGTTGTAAATACAACAGCAATTTGTTATTCGTTTGTGGGAAGTGATTATTGAGGAAAGCAATGGCTTCATGTGTTTACATGGATTGGACCATGTTAAAATTCTTCTCCTTACAGCTTGTCCCTTTTTCAGAGGTTGCCACAGTAAGTCATCGTTTTCCACCTACCCACCTACCCACCTACCCTCTTCATCTTCTACTCTAACGCCAACTACCTCCATGTCCTCCCTCACTGCATCCATCAATCTCCTCTTTGTCTCCTACCTGGTAGCTCCATCTCTAGGATCATTCTTCTGCCAATATCACCACTGTCCCTCCTCTGAACATGTCCAAACCATCTCAATCTGTCTTCTCTAGCTTCTTTTCTCCAAACCTTCCTGTCTGTGTTGTCCCTCTAATCACCTCATCCCTGACCCTGTCCATCCTCGTCTCTCCTAAAGAGAATCTCATTATTGTTTGAATTCAAATTTAAACAACAATGACAAAATGCAAATTGTAATCTCACTGAATATAGAATTCCAGTAAGTTCTTGCTCTACCACACACAAAGGCCACCTTGAAAGGCCGAGGAAATGCTTCCTCGGTCTAAGGCAAGACTATTAACCATCCAGTTTGTGGAGCATATTTAGTTAACAAATTAATAATAGTCGAGCCAATGACTAAAGATAGAAGAGAGAAAAGACGGTTCATAGACTGAGACTGAAGCACGATGGCCTTGAAGAGGCTTCAGTGCTTCCATAAAATGTGAATCTGTGTTGACTACAAAACATGCAGGCAAATGGTTCTGGGTTATTTTGTCACTCAACAAGACAACAACCTGGAGGACATTTTAAATCTGGTCCAAACTACTCTGAGCGATCCAGACCTAGTGTTGTCGACTGAGTCGTTTTGGATCAACTCTAATGCTGCCCTGGCATCTCTTCAACGGATGGCTCCAAAACCACAATAGAATAGTTACTGGAACACATGGACGTAATGTGTCGTCTACTGTCTTCAGCACTATGGTCGTTATTGACCACCATCTTCCAGACCAGATCGGGGGGTGTTGTTTACCACTGGGGTAAACAACCAGAGCCTGGGTGGCTCCTGGACTTCTCTCGTGTCCGTGTGGTGCTCCATTTTAGTCCAAACTGTGTTGTGCTGGTGCACCGACAGACTCCAGGGCAGATGTTCGCAGCTGGAGGAAACATCCCAGAGCCTCCGTGGTGTCAAAGGTCTGGCACTTGGAGCTCAAGGGAACCATTTCTATCAGTCCAGATTTACTCCGTCAGATAAAAAAGCTTGTTATTGAAAACATCAATTGTATTTATGCGTCCTATCTGCTGCAGTTGTTTACAAGGCCTTTGCACTTGTTATAAACTCGTCTTGTTATAAACTGGACGCCACCACGACGTCCTAAGATGGACCAGAGAGGTGGTCTTAATGAGACCGGAGTGGAACAGTTTATGTTGGCTGGACCTTTCCTCTTCTGCGCTCATGTCACATTACTTTTGGCCCCTGCCAGCTCTCTCTCCCCTGCCTTCACTGTGTTCTTTGCCCCTTGCATTTTGTCCTCATCTCAACTCCACGTCTGCTTCTTTTCTTGCTCCACCAACCTCCAGTCACCCTCATTTATGCATCCAGTGCCTTGGTGATTTATTTTTCGCCTCAATCTCTGGGGGGGTTTTCCACAACAGAATTGTTTTTTTTTTTGTTTTTTTTCTCTTAACTTACCAACTGAGCCACAATGTCTGAGCCAAGTCCTTTAACCCTCAGAGAAATTCAAAGTCCCATCAAAAATGGCAGTAAACGTGGTCTCTGGGGCCAATTGTGCACATTCTAGGGACATCTAAGGGACAGAAGTGTTTCTTTAGTTTTTCTTTTAGGTTCAGAAGGGACTCAGGGAGGACTCTAAAGCTAAAGTCTGGGCCTGTTTAAGCCATTGACTTCTTTACAATATGTTGGCAACTATCAGACCTCTGCTCTTCACTATGAGACAGCAGCAGTATAAGACGGTAAAATGTCCTTTCGGGGCTGAGTTTTGGAAGAAGAGCAGAACCTTTTGCATATTTTGTTGTATTTACAGAATGAACGTCCTGTTTTAGCTTTATTTCCAATGACTGTTGGGCAGGAACTAAACTAGCAGCCAATATTACACAAACAAAAGTAAATAACATATTTTTAAGGAAGAATTATCAGTCTGGACAGCTCTGGTTCAATTATATACTGGTTGAAGCAAAGGTCTGAGCCTTAACACTGTTAAATGTGGTGTGGTTATTATTAACCAAACAAGAACTGACATCAGTAGTGAGACACAGAATTTAGATTTTGTCTTATTTGGTCCAAGTTTAAGACCATTTGAGTCAGAACAAATGACAGACACACAAAGCAGACTTTTGATGTCTAAAGTTCTAACCTCAGATCTGGTTGTAAACGAAACCCTGAAAACCCTGGAGGTCCAGACGAAAACCTTCTTTTACATTTTCGCTCGTCTTTAAATCTGGACTTTCTGGGAAACTTTGGACAAGTCATAGAGAAAGCGGTGTGTTCAGGGGTGTTTTCATCCTCATTACAGCTATTTGGGTTTAGAGAAAACTACAGCATCATGGTTTGTCTTTTTGTGGTCTGCTGCTTGAAATCTTTTTCCATTGTTTGTTGCCTGAGTTTTTCCCAGTAGCAGTACATGTCCAACAAAGTCACTGACCCTTCCTGGCTGTCAGTCTGGAAGAAATCATCATGAAGTTTTGGAAAAATAATATTAATTAACACAGAAAGAAAACAAATGCACAAAGAAAGCATTGTACAGCCCATTATTAGCCCTTCACTTTTTCCTTTGTCTAGTTTGAGATAAATTATTAAGAATGGAAAAGCCAACATAAATCCAATTTAATCCACCGTACAAATAATCTTAATTTTTATTTAGATTTACTAAATACAGCAAATCACCATGATTCCAGTAAATTACCATTTTTATGGAGTTTACAGTTTTCCATGACGGTCTGCTCTCTGTCACATTAATCCTGTTCCCAGAATAGCTGCACCAGCAGAGACGTTCATGTAAATGACATCCAATACTTGTACACAGTGCCACAATGAAAGAGGCAAAGTGAAGGTCCTGTCTTTGGAAAATCTCCTGGTCAAGAACCTGGTGTTTTTGCCCAACGTTGGAGGAATATTCCGTATTTTGCCAGTTACAATATTCATTTGGTTTATCTTTAGTGAAAATGACCTCCATCACTGGCTTTTGTTTTTACAGACCAATGTATTTGCATTGTATTAAAATAAGTGACTAAGCCAGTGCTGAGTGTGAAAGCCTTAAGAGAAAATGGTGCCTGGAGCAGTTCATGAAAGGCCTTCATTCACTGAGCTATTGATACTACAATTTTTAGGGATAACTCAAAGCTAGAACACGTGTCTCAGAACTTCTGGTCAGTTAAATTTATTCAAGTTCACCTGCTTGTCCCTTACTGGGTCTGAGGGTCAGCAGGCACCACCCAAATCCCACTGCTCCATACTGTCAGCCTGTCTGTGGAAGTTGAGTGGGTGGAGATGGTGCTATGATTAGAGACCCTCAGTGGCAACCTAGCAGCTGGGTTAGGGTTAGAATCTGAATCCACCAATTGGACTCAACTCTGCTTCCTCAACAGCTGAACAAAAATACTTTCAAACTACTTTTAGTACAGACTATTTTTGGTAACTTTGCTTATCTGCCTTGTTGGTTTGTGGCAATGAACCAACAACACACATAAAGAGCCTGGATTGTCAAGTTCTTTCTATCTACCTACATACCCACCTACCTATCTATCCATCCATCTATGTATCTACCTATATATCCATTCATTTATCTATCTATCTATGTATTCATCCATTTAAATACTGTACTTCTGGTCTGGTTTTACCAGCACTGACGACTAAAACTATGTCTTTCAGAATTATTATTTATTATTCTTTAGCAATTTAATAATCTCCTGTGTGTCTGGTAATTATGCCAAATCTCATTTTTAAAAAGTTTGAAAATCATTTTCCACTATGAAGCAAACGGCAGGAGGCCGAGGTTTCTCCATGCTGTAGACGCTGGAGTTGAGGTTGTGGCAACACATGGGTTATCTGCTGGCCTAGTTTTCTCTCCTTTAACCCAAAGCTCACACTTTTGTTTTTTGAACCTGGTCCTCATTATGGTTGAAAGTGGGAAACAAATGAATGATTGAGTAACTGTTGCATTTTTCATTCACCAACCCTGTGTGGCAGTGTGTACACCAAAAGACCTGAGATGATGCAAGTTCATCTTCTGAAACTCACTGATTGTGCTATTACATGTTGTTGTTGGGCCAACATGCATTATTGGACCAGCAGGGCAAGAGTTTCTTATTTCTATATGCAAGAGTGGAAAAATCCAAAAAAACAAAAGTGTTAATTCCAATGTTCTATCCCTAAATCAGAAAAATGAGAGCGATCGTAATATGCTCATAAAAATTAATTAACTTTACCAAGATGGAAAAAGTTGGTGGATGCTTTGCTCCATTGGTTTTTCGTCTAAAGATCAGGCCAAGGCTATAACTTCCATCCCTGCGGCAGTGTTTATCTGGGAGCAGATGATTTGTTTTAGACTAAATGAAGTTGTGTTTTTAAGGCTGCAGAATCCACTCTCTCTGCAGCACCTATGCTTTCACTCTAAATAAATAGATCATGATAATGATGAAACACACACACACACACACACGTGCACAGTTGAAACACACGTGTGAGCAGGGAAAATCTGACGTTCTAAAAATGAAATCACATGGCAAGGAGTCAGCTAAGTGATGGCGGAAATCCAGTTTTCCACCTACTGATGAGAACCACGTATCTGGTTCATCATGTGCAGAATCGTAGTATAGTGTCATGGAACAGCAGTGTTAATGCATGATCGTCAAGCTGTCATAGTGAGGATGCAGGATGATCTCAGTCTGCTGCCTCTAACATTTCTGCTCAATCTTAGTCTGTCTCCTTCGTTTCAGCTTTGAACCTTTACATATCTTAACAATCCATCCAGGTCCAGGTGGGAGGCCAAAGCGGGTCAGCAGCGGACTCGGTCAGGCTTTTCTTTTAAATCAAGGTGAGAATGTCACAACGGAATTGAAAACATCCCCTGCACCTTGGACCCCTTTAGACCCTCACTCACTGCTTCCCTTAGCACTGTGTTTAGATAAGGCGCCCTCCGTAACGGGGCCCCCCTCGCACTTACAGCTGAGACGCAGGCTGTGAGTGATTATTTAGATGGTTGGACACGCACGTGCACAGCACAACTCTCCTCAACTGCCCTGCCAGATTTTTACTGGTGCAGACTTGCAAACTCAGCAGCCTTGTTCTTCTTAGGTCCTCGCAGTGAAACTTGATGAGGATCTTTATTCACTGTTTACGTGGTGTTTGTTTATGTACAACCAGATTTATTGCAAGACTTGTTTGTTCGTTAATGTTGCTTCCATAGACAACCTTTTCAGAACAGAACCAAAGTAGATAGTGTTTTTGGCAAATCTGTCCCTCATGAAGAGACAAAACAAAAGGGAAGGAAATCAAACTCCTTGTCATTGTGACATATATGTCATTCACACCACTGCACACAATGTAATGTGACCTTTGTATTTAATCCATCGCCAAAGAGAACAGTGGGCAGCTTTGGGCGCACAGGGAGCTGTGAGTGGGGACGGTGCCATGCTCAGTGGTTACTTGGCGGTAGGGGGATTCGTACCGGGCCCTTGCAGATCTGCTTCCTTAACCACTAGGCCACCAACTGCCCCACAAACAATGCCTCTTGGTCTCCTACTGTACACAACCAGAGGCTGTTGTTCATTTCCATTTAAATAAATGCTATGGACTATAAATTGAAATCCTAAAAAACAACCAACTATTGTTGTTGGCTTATCTGTTACCTAGTTGCAGTGGTAACAGTCTCCACAAATGCTACCCAGATCAAACTACACCACACCTTGAGGGAAACTCAGGAAGCATTGAGGGAATATGTCTGGGAATACCTCAAGATCCCAAAGAAGAGCTTGACGAATTGGCAGAAGAGTGGGAAGTCGAAGAAAATGGATGGATGGATGGATGAATGGATGGGATGATACCCACATAAAGGCTTTTCCTCAGAAAATAAAAACTTTAGTAAAAAGTGTAGTGCTCGTAGTACATTAAACCATATGTGTCAAAGTCATTTTATATGGCCTGCAGGATCTTACAAAGCATTTTATCATGTCAATGCAGCAGGTTTTAAGAAAAAAGGGTTTTATTGCACAACAACAACAACAACAACCAATATTGTTATGTAAATAAACAATAATAAAGTGCAGTAACATGTATTAATCTGTACTGGAGTAGTTACATCTATAGTCTTCCAAGTACAACTGGCCCTTCGAGGAAATGGTTTTGTTAATGTGGCCCCCTGGTAAAAATGACTTTGACAACATTGGATATGAATCCCAGCTGCTTTTCCTGCCTTTCTTAACAGTGGAAACATATTTTCCTGTGACAAAACAAAAGTGTTGACATGTTTTCATAATATATTTGATTTCTACCTTTGTATTCGATTAGTGTTTTGTCTGTTGTTATTCAACAATACAAAAAAATCTCGTAAGCAAAGATTCCATTTAATTTCCATTAGTCTCCACTGTTAAACTTCATCAAATACTTTGGGGCTACACATAAATCGCTGTCCTCGGAGATATTCAGATCAAGAAAACACCCACTGTGATCTGGTATTAAAACTGTCTGGGATTTTACGACACGATAAAACTGTGGCGAGTCCCACTATAAGTCAGGATCCACCGGTATCTGGACTGGGAACAGAAAGTCTAGGTCCAAAGTTCTTACATTCATAAGCAAATGGATGGATAATGACTTGAAAGAATCAGGCTCATAAAATGAAACCAATGTGTTTTCTAAATATTCCCTGGCTGAAACTTTACATATAGGATCAAGGGTTGATGTTGGTCATGGTAGTGATGTCATTTACGTCCACTTCTTCACATGAACTTACACAACCATAGTATTTGTTGTGGGTAAACAGAGAATTAAATATCACCCCACAAATTGTAAACAGTTGTAGAGAAACACGGGTCTCAGCAGAATTTTACATTTCAACTCTCCACAAGCATGGACTTTGATGAGACTGCAAGCGTAATGAGAAACAGCTCTTATGTGACCACCACCGCTTCTGCCCATTTGTCCTCTTTTCATGACCTCTTCTTTATCATGAACCCTTTTCACATTCTATTCTTAGGAAGAATAGAATGTGAAAGAGAAGGGAAGAAGAGTCTAGAGGAGGAGAACTACTAGTGTTCCCTCTGACTTCAACCAGAAACTGACTGGGTTTCTCAGTTGGAGGATGAAACTTCTTCCAATTCCAAGAAGTCTGGTTGCATACAACTAATCTTTTTGGATCAACACTTATGTGTGAGCTTATGAACTGAGGATTGTGGACGACTTCTGCCCACATCATCACATTCAGTGTTTTAAATATTCCCTCTGGTTCTTTCTTCAGGGTTAATTCATCATAGACTTACAAATAATCTGTGATTTTTAATGTTATAGTTTCCTCCCAAAGGTTATGTTTCCAAGGCTTTGTATTGGCCTTGTTTTTGACTTCTCCAAAGGATCCAAAAAGTGTTTAGATGTCAGCGACTGGACTTTTTTTTAGTGAGGTACTTCATCAGTTTCTGGTTAATGTCTGAAAAGCTGTGACCAAATCAACTCTCCACACCTTTGTCCAGTGGTGAAGACAGTGGTCTAGAGGAGGACAACCTCTAGAGTTCCCTCTGACATCACCCAAAAACTGTTGAAGTTCCTCAGTTGAGGAATGAAACGTATTTCAACTCCAGGAAGACAACTAGACTGACAACTAAACCCTTTTTGGAGAACGTTTATGATTCAATCTAAATCAATAGTAATTATTTTTTTAAATATGCATTTATTTATC